>CALNVZ010002100.1:27844346-27861549 GCA_940671915.1 Paracentrotus lividus | reverse complement strand
GCCGAGTTAAGTGTTACAGACTCTTTCAATATTCATTATTTATTTTATTAAACCATCGTGGAATTTTTGAGAGGAATACTTATGCCTTCAGTTTTACTTATCGAGGCACCTGTCCCCTATGCACCTATGGATCGGTGCCCCGTGATTATCATCAATTGTAATGTTTTTAGTTTGTTTGTTTTGTTTGTTTGTTGTTTTTTTCGATTGTGAATAGTGAAACATCTGTGCTTCCATATACATGTGTATTGTGTATTACATGATTACTAAATTAACCAGGCACACACGAGGAAGATTAACGAAGGAGTTAGAAAATTTTGGATTTTTGAATGTCAGAAATATGCTTTTTAGACTGCAAAATAATATAATGTAATGTCTAAAAGTGTTTTATATGATGATGATTTGTAATGGGTAGATTTATATGCATATAATATGATATTTTTTTATTTTCTTGTATCAATAATATTGGGGGGATGATTGTACACACACTCCCCCCCACCGAAATTATTGGGGGATGATCCCCCCCCCCGTCCCCCCCCCCCCCCACCACATCGACACCATGCACCGGGTGGATGGTTGAGCAGTCATGCACACGGTGAGACCGACCCAGACCAAACAGAATTAATACGTTTATCCGAATGGACAATATCATGTCAGTTTATAGCCGGTTATGCTGTGTGACTGATATGTACCATTATGATCAAATGTCATTGAACGTAAGACACTTTGTTTATCGTTTATCCATGTATGTTGTGAAACAATCTGATTCCATTGTTCATCGCTAAAAACAAGAATGTCAATTCATTTTTCTAATGTTTGCAAAATCCATTAGTTATCTATAATTGATTGATTGATTTTTAATTACCAACAATAATATTTTGCAGTCTAAAATTACAAGATTCAAAATATTCTGATATATTGAAAATGGGAAATAATTGTTGGAAAACTGCTGATAGTTATTTCTTGTGATGATCAAAAACATTATTAAAAGATTTATTTCATGGATAGTTTGGAAGTACAAAATGGTGCTATTTTTATATCGACAGTATTTAGTAGAGTGTAACCGTACGATGAATCAAAAGAACTAATAATAATTATTATTGCGCTTATTAAATTTGCGTATTATATTAAAAAATTCTGACTTCGTATAATTTGATGTATATTAAAAAAATAGTGTAACATCTTAGTTTGTGTTGTTTTTATATTTTACGGCGGCTTTCTTCATTATATGAATATTTACGCATTATACATTTGCGGTTTTTTTTTCTTTCTTTTTTAAGAAAATCATATAATTAGGGTTTCCTGTTGAAAGAGATTTATTTTATTAATTTTTTTCTTAATACAAAGCTTTGCTTGAAGATAATAAGAAAAATCAAGTATCTGTCGTATATGTCTCTAATAAATACCGACCTCATTCTTGTAAAGCAAAAGAATTATAATAAATAAAATAAATAAAAAGAATGAAAACAAAGTATAGGTATTTTGACCAGACGGAACGAAGAGAGGAAAGAAAGGGTCATAAACTCTAATCCTGCACCCGTACCGCCAGTGCGGGTTACGTCTGTCCGTTGATGTGGTACATCAACGTCGGTGAGTCTTGATCTTTCCAGGAGACAGACGCCTTTAACCTACCTACGGGGAAAGACAAGGCTAGCAGGAAAGGAGCTGTAAGACGAAGAAGATAGAGGGTAAAGAAAAGAAACATATATACCATGTTCATGAATGAATACGCGATAGTCGGGTCATACTTCATGATTAATATTATGGAAGTCAGAAAGATGCATTTTGATACTTAATGTCATTGGATCATTGTGTTTGTCACGGGTTTCAACTCGCGACGAACCTTATAACAGATACTCAATCATCCCAAGTCAAATTTTCATATGGCTTAATTACCTCTGAATTGATAGAAGGCATGCACAATACACTATTCACTGTCGTCTATTCAGACTCATAAGGCGATAAGTCTTACTTAAATGATATACGCTAACACCTTCTGACTATCAGGAGATGTGTCTCTTTAAAAATAGAGTAAATGTTATTACTATGACTTTTACCTTACATCCTTTACTATACCATGTATACGTTCCAACTTTAGACGAACCACATATAGAAGACCAATAAATATCACAACGATTGTGCAGTTTTATTAATATGAATACATGGACGTAATCTAAAAGTCAATTCTCCGTTGGAATAGTGAACAACAAGAGATCAACTTCATCAAATATACATGACATTGGGGCTGTCAATATTTGTAGAGAAACCTCTCATCGCCGCTCAATGAATGCTCAAATATAACCTAAGTAACTAATCTGACTAATTCAACCTATCATCTTTCTAATCAAAATGAACAAGAACATGGAAGAGTTTGCAGGGGAAGACCAAGCATGGAACGAAAGGAGAAATAAAGAGTGAAAGAGAGAGAGAGAGAAAGGGAGAGAGAGAGAGAGAGAAAGAAAGTGCACAGAGATAGTGAAACAAAGAATAGTGGAGTAAGAAATAGAGAGACAAGCAAAATTTAGTGACAAAATTAATATGAGATATATATAAAACACAACTCAAAAAGAAATTTCCCCTATTTCAGATATCATAATTTTTGAACCAGGAGGAATTTTAAAAATCTAATTACATGTCCATGTAGGGAATTTAATTAACTACAAAATTGGAACGAATTGTAGGAAAAATCATCAGTCATGCTTCAGTGAGCAATGTTTGAATGCAAAAATGTCATTTTTGAAGTTCACAAGCCTAAAATGGCAGCTTTAGATTCAATGATAACGGACCCGTTTTCAGATTTTACACATTTTACACGTCAGAATGTATGCAAATCGTGCCTCCATATAAGGAAAAGAAATTTGCGTCAAATTTCACGTTGAGTGAGCATGCAGCAAAAATTGCCCAAATTGCATTTTTACTTCTTTGCCTGGTATATTCGATCAAATATGATGGAATTCCTGTTGTGGAAGTGTAATGTAACCAATATCCATTCAATTACGGTTGAATGAACCGCACAATCAACCAAAAAATAGGCCATTTTAGAATTACGAAGAGTCATTTTAGTAATTTTATGCACAAGAAAGCACGTCCATAACATTTTTTGGGGGTTTTATTTAGGGGAGAGCGGGTTTATATGGAACATTTTTCACAAAAATGGCCGTAAAACAAAAGCGGATTTATTTCAAGAAACAATAAACAATCAGCTTGAGTGTATATCTGTATGCCTACATATGTACCCATAAAATTCTTAAACTAAGTTGATGGTTCCGGAAAAAAATCCATCTTCAACGAGACCATGTCAAGTGTTCCAACTAACGCCGGACACGGGGTTAGTTGGAACAAGTATGGGGTAAGTTGAAACATTGTGCATGGTATCTTTAGAATTTTTTTTATACTACGTACAACATTATTGCATGGGTTCAGCTAACTTGCTTTATTGATTCCAATTAAGATATTGAAGGTTTGGTGTTCAAATTCTTTTTTACTTCATGTTTTATTACACTTGATAGCAATCCAGTCACATAAGATATTCTGAAGTCCTGTGAAGTAGCATTCTGCAATATATTTTGTTTAAACCAAAATAAAATCGTCCATGTTGCACTAATGTACATGTTTAGGAATATTTCGGAACACTTAATTGAATTATATGATTTTTATTTTTTATTAAACTGAAACCTATTTACTTAGTAATGTTCCAACTAACCCCGTTCAAAATGTTCCAACTAACCCCAGAGGTCCATTTGACATTTGTAAGCTTACAGCAACAAAAAAGGCAACAACATGGCATATATTTAACTTGTTTTGTAGCTTGAATAACTGTTTGCTTACTCAAAAACTGGCAAACGTAATTATGATTTCTCTGAGTTAATAAAACATTTGTAAAATGACAAAATTTACTCAGAGTGTGAAAAAACAAACTTTGCTTTCTAACTTCATGAGGCTTGAAGCATTTGTGCTGTCTAAAATGTGGTGATGGCAGTTGCTAATAGCAACAACTTGAGGGTAGATTTGCATAAATATATTTATTGTCGTTAAAGAAAATTGCAATGTTTCAACTTAACCCGTGTTCCAACTAACCCCACTCTCCCCTATATTCTTTGGCACGCGTCATGATTCCTATGGCATTTATTTACAAATTCATGCTTCAATGAGCACGTGAGACCGGAAAAGCCCGTTTCTCACGTACGGAATAAAATTCAAATTCTTACTTTGATTGAATATAACAATGCTTTTGGGAGTACTTTTGATTTTATTTTCATAAAAATCCCGATGTTTTACGCCTCAGTGGGCACAAGATACAAGAAAATCATGAAAAATAAGAAGAAAGTTTGGGGGGTTCGTCCACGGTTCAGTAACTTTCCGAATATGTAATTTGAGTAAAGATCATGTAGTTTAGAGACCAGTTGAAGCTATGTGCAAAGTTTCATAAAATAATTCACATTCAAATGGACAAAACTGACAATTAAATCATGCACATGTTTACTTTTGTTAAACTTTTGTCAAGAGGCTTATTGATAGTCACTATTACTCTATAAAAATGCGGCATCTTTGTAAATAACAAAATATATATTATTTATGTTTATTCAACTGATGGTTATATTAGTGAATTTGAATTGAAGAATGTGTTAATATCATTCCATTACCGTACCACGTGATCAGATCATAAACTTTGCTCACGGGTGGATGGTGAGCAGTCATGCACACCTGTGAGACCGACCCAAGACCAAACAGAATTAATACGTTTATCCGAATGGACAATATCATGTCAGTTTATAGCCGGTTATGCTGTGTGACTGAACTACTGTACCATTATGATCAAATGTCATTGAACGTAAGACGACCTTTGTTTATCGTTTATCCATGTATGTTGTAGAAACAATCTGATCCATTGTTCATCGCTAAAAACAAAGAATGTCAATTCATTTTTCTAATGTTTGCAAATCCAATTAGTTATCTATATTGATTGATTGATTTTTAATTACCAACAATAATATTTTGCAGTCTAAAATTACAAGATTCAAAATATCTGATTATATTGAAAATGGGAAATAATTGTTGGAAACTGCTGATAGTTATTTCTTGTGATGATCAAAAACATTATTATAAAGATTTATTTCATGGGATAGTTTGGAAGTACAAAATGGTGCTATTTTTATATCGACAGTATTTAGTAGAGTGTACCGTACGATGAATCAAAAGAACTAATAATAATTATTATTGCGCTTATTAAATTTGCGTATTACTATTAAAAAATTCTGACTTCGTATAATTTGATGTATATTAAAAAAAATAGTGTAACATCTTAGTTGTTGTTGTTTTTATATTTTACGGCGCTTTCATTCATTATATGAATATTTACGCATTATCATTTGCGTTTTTTTTTTTCTTTCTTTTTAAGAAAATCATATAATTAGGGTTTTCCTGTTGAAAAGATTTATTTTTATTAATTTTTTTCTTAATACAAAGCTTTGCTTGAAGATAATTAAGAAAAATCAAAGTATCTGTCGTATATGTCTCTAATAAAATACCGACCTCATTCTTGTAAAGCAAAAAGAATTATAATAAATAAAATAAATAAAAAGAACTGAAAACAAAGTATAGGTATTTTGACCAGACGGAACGAAGAGAGGAAAGAAAGGGTCATAAACTCTAATCCTGCACCCGTACCGCAGTGCGGGGTTACGTCTGTCCCGTTGATGTGGTACATCAACGTCGGTGAAGTCTTGATCTTTCCAGGAGACAGACGCCTTTAAACCTACCTACGGGGGAAAGACAAGGCCTAGCAGGAAAGGAGCTGTAGACGAAGAAGATAGGAGGGTAAAGAAAAGAAACATATATACATGTTCATGAATGTAATACGCGATAGTCGGGTCATACTTCATGATTAATATTATGGAAGTCAGAAAGATGCATTTTGAATACTTAATGTCATTGGATCATTGTGTTTGTCACGGGTTTCAACTCGCGACGAACCTTATAACAGATACTCAATCATCCCAAGTCAAATTTTCATATGGCTTAATTACCTCTGAATTTGAAATAGAAGGCATGCACAATACACTATTCACTGTCGTCTATTCAGACTCATAAGGCGATAAGTCTTACTTAAATGATATACGCTAACACCCTTCTGACTATCAGGAGATGTGTCTCTTTAAAAATAGAGTAAATGTTATTACTATGACTTTTACCTTTACATCCTTTACTATACCATGTATACGTTCCAACTTTAGACGAACCACATATAGAAGACCAATAAATATCACAACGATTGTGCAGTTTATTAATATGAATACATGGACGTAATCTAAAAGTCAATTCTCCGTTGGAATAGTGAACCAACAAGAGATCAACTTCATCAAATATACATGACATTGGGGCTGTCAATATTTGTAGAGAAACCTCTCATCGCCGCTCAATGAATGCTCAAATATAACCCTAAGTAAACTAATCTGACTAATTCAACCTATCATCATTTCTAATCAAAATGAACAAGAACGAATTGGAAGAGTTTGCAGGGGAAGACCAAGCATGGAACGAAAGGGAGAAATAAAGAGTGAAAGAGAGAGAGAGAGAAAGGGAGAGAGAGAGAGAGAGAAAGAAAGTGCAACAGAGATAGTGAAACAAAGAATAGTGGAGTAAGAAATAGAGAGACAGAGCAAAATTTAGTGACAAAATTAATATGAGATATATATAAACACAACTCAAAAAGAAAGTTTCCCCTATTTCAGATATCAATAATTTTTGAACCAGGAGGAATTTTAAAAATCTAATTACATGTCCATGTAGGGAATTTAATTAACTACAAAATTGGAACGAATTGTAGGAAAAATCATCAAGTCATGCTTCAGTGAGCAATGGTTGAATGCAAAAATGTCATTTTTTGAAGTTCACAAGCCTAAAATGGCAGCTTTGATTCAATGATAACGGACCCGTTTTCAGATTTTACACATTTTACACGTCAGAATGTATGCAAATCGTGCCTCCCAATATAAGGAAAAGAAATTTGCGTCAAATTTCACGGTTGAGTGAGCATGCAGCAAAAATTGCCCAAATTGCCATTTTTACTTCTTTGCCATGGTATATTCGATCAAATATGATGGAATTCCTGTTGTGGAAGTGTATGTAACCAATATCCATTCAATTACGGTTGAATGAACCCATCAATCAACCAAAAAATAGGCCATTTTAGAATTACGAAGAGTCATTTTAGTAATTTTATGCACAAGAAAGCACGTCCATAACATTTTTTGGGGTTTTATTTAGGGGAGAGCGGGGTTATATGGAACATTTTTCACAAAAATGGCCGTAAAACAAAAGCGGATTTATTTCAAGAAACAATAAACAATCAGCTTGAGTGTATATCTGTATGCTACATATGTACCCCATAAAATTCTTAAACTAAGTGATGGTTCCGGAAAAAATCCATCTTCAACGAGACCATGTCAAGTGTTCCAACTAACCCCGGACACGGGGTTAGTTGGAACAAGGTATGGGGTAAGTTGAAACATTGTGCATGGTATCTTTAGAATTTTTTTTTATACTACGTACAACATTATTGCATGGGTTCAGCTAACTTGCTTTATTGATTCCAATTAAGATATTGAAGGTTGGTGTTCAAATTCTTTTTACTTCATGTTTATTACACTTGATAGCAATCCAGTCACATACAGATATTCTGAAGTCCTGTGAAGTAGCATTCTGCAATTATATTTTGTTTAAACCAAAATAAAATCGTCCAATGTGCACTAATGTACATGTTTAGGAATATTTCGGAACACTTAATTGAATTATATGATTTTTATTTTTTTTTATTAACTGAAACCTATTTACTTAGTACATGTTCCAACTAACCCCGTTCAAAATGTTCCAACTAACCCCAGAGGTCCATTTGACATTTGTAAGCTTACAGCACAAAAAAAGGACAACAACATGGCATATATTTAACTTTGTTTTGTAGCTGAATAACTGTTTGCTATACTCAAAAACTGGCAAACGTAATTATGATTTCTCTGAGTTAATAAAACATTTGTAAAATGACAAAATTTACTCAGAGTGTGAAAAACAAACTTTGCTTTCTAACTTCATGAGGCTTGAAGCATTTGTGCTGTCTAAAATGTGGTGATGCAGTTGCTAATAGCAACAACTTGAGGGTAGATTTGCATAAATATATTATTGTCGTTAAGAGAAAATTGCAATGTTTCAACTTACCCGTGTTCAACTAACCCCACTCTCCCTATATTCTTTGGCACGCGTCAATGATCCTATGGCCATTTATTTACAAATTCATGCTCAATGAGCACGTAGAGACCGGAAAAGCCCGTTTCTCACGTACGGAATAAAATTCAAATTCTTACTTTGATTGAATATAACAATGCTTTGGGGAGTACTTTTGATTTTATTTTCATAAAAAATCCCGATGTTTTACGCCTCAGTGGGCACAAGATACAAGAAAATCATGAAAAATAAGAAGAAAGTTTGGGGGGCTTCGTTCACGGTTCAGTAACTTTCCGAATATGTAATTTGAGTAAAGATCATTATAGAGACCAGTTGAAGCTATGTGCAAAGTTTCATAAAATAATTCACATTCAAATGGACAAAACTGACAATTAACATATGCCCAATTTTACTTTTGTTAAACTTTTGTCAAACCTCGTGTACATAAAGTCAATGGAGGAGAAAATCAATACCTGACAAATGTGAAATTCCAGCAATTTCATTGATGATTATTGTTAATCTTACCATGAGTTATGTCACGAAAATTGGCGCAACAGCTCAACTGATCTCCAACTAACATACTAGTAATCTTGATTCAAAATTACGTATTCGAAAAGTCACTGAACCATGACGAAGCCCGAAACTTTCTTCTCATTTCCATGATTTTCTTGTATCTTGTGCCCACTGAGGCGTGAAACATCGGGATTTTTTTTGTGAAAATGAAATCACAAAGTACTCCACAAAAAAAGAATTGATATATCAATAAAAGTGAGAATTTAAATTTTAGTCCATTGTGAGAAAAGGGCTTTTTTTAGTCTCACGTGCTCACTGAAGCATGAATTTGTAATAAATGTCATAGGATCATTGACACGTGCCCAAAGAATAGAAATGAAACCCCAAAAAATTATTGAGATGCTTTCTAGTGCATAAAATTACTACAATGACTCTTCGTAATTCTAAAATGCTATTTTTTGGTTGTTGATGGGTTCATTCAACCGTGAATGAATGGATATTGGTCGCATACACTCTCAAACAGGAATTCCCTCACATTTGATCGATTATACCATGGCAAAGAAGTAAAAATCGCAGTTTGGCCAATTTTTTGCTGCATGCTCACTCAACCGTGAAATTGACGCAAATTACAATTTCCGTATATTGGAAAGCACGTTGATACATTCACGTGTAAAATGTTTAAAATCTGAAAATGGGTTCGTTATCATTGAATCAAAGTTGCAATTTTAGGCTTGTGAACTTCAAAAAATGGCATTTTTGCATTCAACCATTGCTCACTGAAGCATGACTTTATGATTTGTCCTAAGATTCGCTCTCATTGTGACTAATTAAATTCCCTACATAGACATATAATTAGATTTTTTTAATTCCTCCTGGTTAAAAAATTATTGATATCTGAAATAGGGGGAACTTTTTTTTTGTTTTGTGTGTATATAAGGTAATGTAGATTAAGTGTAGAAAAGAAATGAAAACGGAGAAATAGTGGAAGAGACAGACAGATAGGGAGACAGAGAGCGGTCGAGATGCCGGATAGTGAAAGAGAGAGGGGGATATGTCATTTATGCGACATAGTAAAGGCTAGGCATCGCAAGCAAAGACATGCATCAGAGACCACACTTCCGTCTCTGTTCTTTCAATCTCGTTTTCTTGTATCATCCCATTATCTGACAATTTTTAAAACTTTAATATCGTTACCCAATCTCAATCGTCTCTTTACACATGGTGAAATAGCAATATTTGCAAATGCTTAAGATTATAAGTAGGAACACTTCATTTTTAGCGGTGACATTTACACAAAGTACAATTCAATATGTATTCTTCATATTATCGATGTCTAATCATGTATGATGTGAAGAGCATGTTTATATTGAATATTTGTGAAACACGAGATCGGCGGCATCTTTATACATAGTTTCCGTTTACACTGCGATCAAGAAATTAATTCAAGATATTAAAACTAACAATGATATTGTTTACCTCTTAGTTGAGTAATTGAGGAGTAATATCAAACAGTAACCCTTACCCTATATCATTCGCTCAGGTGCACGCGATGACACGGATAGGATGTTAAAGGGGAATCCAACCCAAGGAGAGAATCAACCTTAACGGAAAGAGGAAAATGAGAGGAGCAATCTAAAAAAAAATTCATCAAAATCGGTTATAAAATAAGAGAGTTATGGAAGTTTGAAAAGTCTAGTTGTTCCTTCTATGGGGATCCTCAAATTGGCATCATCGGCTTCAAAATGGCCGATCTCATGGACAACTCTCCATTCATTTTGTACACAAATTTTCAGATTTTCCCCATTTTCTTTCGAAATATATCTTACCTCCTTCTGAGCTCAACATATGTTGTGTGAATTATATTTTCCCATGACATATTTTGAGCTCAGAAGTAAAGAAGACAAATATTGAAAGAAAATGGGAAAAATCTGAAAATTTGTGTACAAAATGAATGGAGAGTTGTCCATAAGATCGGCCATTTTGAAGCCGATAATGCCAATTTGAGGATCGCCATAGATGGAACAACTAGACTTTTCAAACTTCTATAACTCTCTTATTTTATAACCGATTTTGATGAAACTTTTTTTAGATTGCTCCTCTCATTTTCCTCTTTCCGTTAAGGTTGATTCTCTCCTTGGGTTGGATTCCCCTTTAAGAACATGATCTGCGTAACATGGAAGTGAACATCTTGTGATAGCAAGGACGATGTTTACTCCGGTTGAAGTATGTGTTTAATGTCTTTTTTTTTTTTTTTTTTTTGGTGCTCCCGGCAGACACAATGATATTGTCAAACAAATACTACAAAGCACCCTATAACATGATTACATCGGCCCCAATCAGTGGAGTTGAATGTATCAGAGATGTTTGTGTATAGTCTTGTTAGCGTGAATGTAAATATAACATGGTGCAATAGCAAGGATAACCGGACAACCACCACCTGGATACCTACTCCCAGAAAAGTTTTTCTATCACCTAAGGGTTAATACACCAACAGTAACTACCCTCTAATTAAAACTAATTCCAATAATAAAACACACTAAGGACAATTACTTGTCTAGGGGTAGTGGTCTGGGAGTATTTATGCTGGGGGATTTGTCCTGTAGGTAATTGTCCCCGATGGGCAGTTGTCCAGGGGTAGTTGTCCGGTAATCATGGTAATTATTGGGGTAGCTGTTCGGTATGGACGCCTGTGGGTAGTTATCCTAGAGTCACGTAAGGCGATTGGTCTCATCTTAAATTAATTACGAAGTACTAAGTTTAATGTCAAAATGTTATCTCAAGAAGATGTGAATTTCTCCCTAATAGCCTATAATCAAATCGTTTCATCCAACGACAAAATTTAATGAGGGGCTTCAGCTCTTAAGGCTATAATTAATCCTAAACCAAAACAATCCAAATCGAATCCCAACCATACTCTTTGGATGAAATAAATCTCGGCAACTGTTGTCTTCTTATTTTCATCCCTTTCTTTCACTTATCTCTTTTTGTTGTATACCAAAAAAATAATCGCAATATTCCATTTGATCGAAGGGGATGGGTGGGTATAACCTCTGTGTATGTCACATGCAGACAATATGGAGTTTTCGAAAGTGTAGACGTGCCGCATCGTCGAGGTTGAAAGGCATTCAACGGATTTTTTTTCATAAATGATTATGATAATAATGGTGGCTTCTTCACGTGTTACGCACAGTTATTTATGAGTGGCTGAGATGAAAAAGTGGACGTTTAGCCTGTTGACCTAAAGAAGAGCTTTGAGCGTCACGCGTGAAGGAGCAACCATTATTTTAATCATTTGTGAAAAGATTCCGTTGTATAACCGTGACTCTCAACCTCAACGAGGCGTCACGTCTTTACACGTTCGAAATCTCCCTAATAAAAAAACAAAGAGCGCGGGCGAATGTTAATGCGAGATGCAGATACACCGATGACACAATCAAGTCTCGTCTGATGACAAGCAATTTGTCGTGAAAGACCCCTAAAACACCCATTGGCACATAGCTTACATTACTCGCGCCACTGCAATGTCACTTATGTGTTAATGACATCAGGAAATGGTCGATTTAGAGGGGATTGTAGTTGCACTCTAATTCATTGTTTTGTTTCCCATTACACATAATAATAGATTACACATGTTACATAGCGCATTTATCATGTATAAATAGGGGAGACCGGGGACAATTGTAACACTTTCTTTTCCAAATTTGACTTATCAACTTTATTATAACTAAATACTTGCTTAAAACCTAGTAAAACAAAATTTGGATATCTTAGCTCGACATACGAATAGGTTTGGGTTAAGTAAAACTATTTATTTTGAAGTCACTATCATTTCATAACACGAGGTCGAGTGTTACAATTGCCCCTAAACCAGGGGCAATTATAACACGCTATGGGGGCAATTGTAACACATGAAATTGTAACATTTTACTTTTCTTTATCAAAGCTATGCACTTGACAGATCCAAGATTCAACATTAACCACATAAGCTAATTATTATAAAACATTACAATGCTTGACTCAAGTTACATTATATTTTCCACTTGTTATATACGGTACATGGCATGGGATTATTGCAGAAGTTTACGTGCTCTGTACGGCCTCCTTTTCTTCCTTCACTTTCTATTCTCATATTCAACATACCCTTGTTATGTTCTCCCCCCCCCCTTTTTTTTTTACTCATGAATCATCTTTTCTCCCTCCCATCTTTTTTTTTTTTCACTATACATTATCATTTTGTAAAATAATATGTATATATGCGTAGAATTTATATTTGAATAGCACAACATAAAATAATGGAATTTCTATGCGTTGTATTTTTTTCACTTTATAGGGGCATGTAATCTACAAGCCATGCTTTTTAACATGTCTCTTATTCTGTTTTTTCTTCAAATGCAACAAGATATTTATGCCTAAGATTGTGCTTTAAATTTCAATTAACTTTGTAATACGTTGTTTCTAAGATTATGTTTATATGATTGTTATGTTATTTTGTTGGGTTTTTTTTTTTTCCCTGAAAGAACGGAATTAATAAATACTGAATTGAATTGAATTGAATTGAATGACAGGGCGCTGAATTGTCCGGGGGCTAGGTACGGGGCAAAAGTATTTCCTAAACGGCATTGTTACTATTGCCCCTGTGGTGGGCGACCATATTTGGAGAGATTTTTTTCTATCTTAGCTGAGGTATAAATCGTTGAAACGTTAGCAAAATATGGCCTAAGAACATAATTTCTAAATATATAAAAATGACAGCCGTAGCTCATCCACATATTTGTCCAGAAGAAAAACAATGGGTAATGTGAAATATTACTTTCCTACTCAAAAAACGACTTTTCTGCTGTAGAAAGTTCCACGAACCGTTAAATTTGCTAATACTCTAACAGCATGAGGAGCGATGAAATGGGCATGCTCTGTACAAATTTCAAGTTTGTAGCGTGTTTCTGCTAGGGATGGGAGCCCCAGTTACAATTGTCCCCGGTCTCCCCTACCATGCCTACATTTCTTTGAATGCAAGGATTAATCTTCCTCGCGATATCAAGCATTCTTTTCCCCCTTATTTCTATATATTGGAATTTACTTTAGGTTGCCGCTCGACACTGGGTGAGTCAGACAAAAAGGGAAACCTGACTTTATCGAATCAATATTGATAGATATTTGGTAACCAACAATCAAATTAAATAGAATATAATAACTTTAAGGGTCAAACACCGGAGAAAACCATTGCATACAAGTATTTTTGCAAAATTTTATTGGGCTCAGTTTGGTCTTGACAGAACCACGATTCCCATTTTATACATTGATAGACTTGAAAACTTCAGATCAAGTTTTCAGAACTCATAATGATTCAAACGTGATCTTCACTTCAACAAGTTGACTTTGAAATGCATTATAATGTCTGTAAATAAATGCAACCAATTGATCACCCCTTCAATAGATAATTTCTTTGGTTCATACATTTTTGTTCAAGTGACAGCTATCTTGATCTTGGGTGACGTTTTACTTTTAATTTGCCGACATAGGTCATGTTGTTGGTTGGAGAATATTGTTAAGAACTTCTGAAATTTATAAAAGGATGTTCCATGTCATGTCTTGCAAACGTGACTTCGTGACTACACGGTGACAAACAGAAGGTCTTCGTGTGATCCTGTATACAACCTTGAAATACTCCCCAAATCAAGGTGACACTGTGTAATGACACATGTCTCTTCTTGAGACACTTCTGTATTGAAACTTCGTTGTTATTTGCTTTTATAATTGATTATACATGTAGCACCCGTCCACGATTCAAAGACAATCCAGTGGGGTGTAACAAGAAGACTTACGATTGATTAAAAGTTACGATTGATTTTTTTTCTTGGTAACCTCATTTGAAAACCAGGTACAGTCATGGATTAGGATTTGGATGTGATTAAGAGAAGGGTTAGGATAAAGATTATCAACTTTGGAGCATCCTGTCCATGATGAGGCTACCGAGAAAAAATCAATCGTAACTTTTAATCAATCGTAGGTCTTTGTGTTACACCCCCTGGACCTTCATTCCTATGAATTGCTTGGATGGAAACGGTTACCTCATCGCTGATGTTGTATTTCAACTAGATTTATATTTTGCCGGTTAGGAGAAAACTCTCCTTTTGATCAATTGCAGATGAAATATTCACAATTACATATGAAAAGTTATTCATTATGATATGTACGCTTTACCATAGACTGAAATTATGGCTCTGTGATTTTGTGATCATTTTATATGTGTGATATAAAAACTGTAGGAAAAGGAATAAATTATTCGATGTGGGATATACAATACATTCTTATATGCTAAAAATAAAAGAATCGAAATCTTGCAATTTCAAATGTTGAATTTCAGTTTTAATATATTGTTATGTTGTAATATTATTCGATAGTTATTCTTCGCGTCCAGTTATTCTTCAAAATGTATTCAAACGCCTACTTTTGAAGATCTATGCATCGTTTACGAGGAAAGCGTCTTCTCTGATGCTTCGAACGAATTTGGGTTGATTGAGTGCATAGTCTGATCAAAGTGGACAGGAAAGGTGACAAATTATAGTGGACAGACAAAACTAGATAAAGCAGTATATCGAATAATATTCAATTGGAAATGCATGTACGATAGAAATGACTCTTAGTGCACCCCCCCCCCCCCCGGCGAGCTCACTTAACCCACATATAACTGAATAATACCAGAAAAGTCCAACCCTTTTCAAAGTAAAGGATTGCTGGCATAAATAGATTTGTCCTTTTTTAAAGGGCATTCAATTTTCCAGGTGTAACAAAATACAATATACAAGTGTAAACCTTGCTTGAGTAGAGATTGTGGATTACACGTATCCTATTTTGATAAGTTGAATTTATTCAAGTTTTTGCACATGCTCCGTCATAAGTCTGCAATGATTACTTGACAACTGTACACTGGAATGACTTATAATAAACTATGCATCTACATAAGACAGTATAGAATGGGTTTTTCTAAATGAAGAAATCACTTGAAAAGAAGGTTGACAGAAAAATAAGCTTCAGGAGGTCTTCATCTTTTACTTTAGTTTCCTTGAAAAAAAAAGACCTTTCGTTACATCATATTAAATCTCAACCTGGGAAAAGTGCAATTGCTGGCAACCTCGTACAAAACAGAAATAGAATAGATAGACCACTGGTATCAACAGAATAATAAATACGTCAAGGGTTTTTAGTGCATCATTAAGGGAGGAAATCGATGAAGGACTCTATTTGCACGGTCCCCCAATCCAGGACAATTTCAAAGCTCATTTATTACAATTTGTCGTCTTTTAAGTCGGATCGTATATTCCTATTGTTGACTAGATCACTGTTAGTCCACTCAAGGGAATGGGATAGCTATCACCTTGACGCGCCCGTAATATAACGAACTAATTGTCAAAGTGTTTGAAATTGGCTTTCTAGCGGTGTACTCGTCCAAACTAAAAGGACGTGCAAATTTGCTTTTACACTATATTTTCGATGGATCCTGAAGAAGGATTTAATCTTGGCAAATGGCAATTTGGGTTATAATATTATTTATAGTTAATCATTCATCATTTTTTACATTTTTCATCATATCAATTCGGTAATTTTTTAGCGTCAATTTGAAGCTTAAATATATCCATAAACATAAATTTCATGTTATATAATCATCATTTTTAGGAGAGCAAGAAAGTCATTATCGAATTAAACATTCATGTACACTCATCAGTCTCTCAGCAGAGAGTCAGCTGTATTTTGTTTAGTACCTTGAAGCCTACACACGGATTCATTCCCTCTGTTGATGCACAATATCAAAAAACAAAAAATGTAAAAGAATGGTAAAACAATTAGCAATACACCTTCATAATAAATATTTTAATTATTCCACCGGTCCCCGACCATGTGCGCGTCCTCATTTTCTTATATAATTATAAACAATGTATTACAAAGACGAGATGGCTCGCCAGCTTGTGACCAATCAGAGTATCAATCGTCAAACTAATTGGGTGCGAGCCCACACCATCCTATTTCTTCTTCGTAAAGCGGGTTTCTAGAGCAATGAATCACTCTATCAGATTTTGTCGTCATTTGGTTTTTGCTTAGTTTTGCTATTTGTGAATGGTTTTCAATCATTTTACTCCTGTTCTGTGTTCTTGGGGCAAAAAAAAAAGAAAAAAGAAAGGGAAATGAATCAGAAAAAGAAGTAGATTTATATACCATATATTTTCCCTTTCTGAGGAAGTTCTAGGAACTTTAAATTTATGTCTGGACATCTTGACAATCTTAGTACATTCGTCTCGACACCTTCGAAACCTTAGTACATTGGGTTCACGACTCCTTGGAAATCTTAATTCAAGTGGAACGTGGGTCTCGACATATTGAAAAATTTAGTGCATATTGGTCTTGACACCTTGTAAATCTTAGTGAATTTGGATCTCGACACCCTAAAAACCTTAGTGTATTTGGATCTCGACACTCTAAA
>CALNVZ010002100.1:27779460-27825811 GCA_940671915.1 Paracentrotus lividus | reverse complement strand
ATATGTGGTAAAATTATGTACAAGTTTGATTCGATCGATAAGATCTGTCCCTTGGGTGTGGTCAAAATTCGGCTTCTTGCTTGCTTTTGCGAGAGAACAACAAAAATCCCAAATCCAAATCCTGTTCATTCTTGCAAATAAAATTACAAGCCCTTATCCGGAAAATAAGTACAATCCCCCCTTCTTTTTTCTTTTGCTCTGTCTGACACACACATTGCCTTCTTCCCATAAAAACATCTGTGCATGCCAACAGTCATAGGTCTTATCAAGAAAAATAATTTCGTATAGATACTGACCAATATACAAAGTGAAGTAATCAAGGGAAGCAGCCGAACACAAAATGATTTTGTATAACGAGTATCTCTGGCCCTCCAAATTATAGCGGGAAAACCCTGTCAACAAAGAATAAAGACCCAGTAACGTCTGTTACCTCAATTATTTCTATGATATGTTATTTGCAAGGTTCACCATTAGTCATTATATTCTTGAAAGTATATGTTTCTATGTTTACATATGAGCTATGTTTGTGGCTTGCTCTCTTTTAAAAACATTTTTATATTGTAATTATTCATCAGTCAGCGATTATTCTCATTAATTTAAAATCTAAGATTAAACTTCCAATTATTTCCTTATTCCAATGGCGAAACGATTTAACACTATGATATCCCTCCTATCTGTTCAGCTAAATGTGCAATGCACATTAACTTATCATTATATTCATATCCTTTTGCCTCCCAATTTCCCCTCAATGTCAATTTTGTTAAACGAATATTAAGATAAAGCTAAAATGGTATACAAGACTCAGGGGTGGATGGCATTTAATTAACTACAAGAGGATTTTTAATTCTCCACAGTTTATGCGCTTATAATGCACAATAAATTATCAAATATTTTATATCAACCTTCATTATTTTGTATCCATCTAAATGTATTAATAATGTTGTTACCAACAATAAATAAATTTATTGCACATTTGGGTCGTTTTTTATAACGAATATAAACAAATAAAGAAGCATATTGTAACGTTCAAATTTTCTGCGTTTAAATTTCAATCTATGTATCCCTCAGCGGCCATTCTGAGGGGGGGGGGGTAAGGTTATGATATGATATCCCCTTCGAACAGGGGAACTCCTTCACGTCCAACATTCGGAAACCATTTCCTTCCCTACCTGGCCGAAACATGAGCCTGATTTATCTAGTTGGTCGTGACGTCTTCGCTTCTGGAATCATCACGTATTTAATGACCAGACATGGCTAAACTTTGCCGTACCAATGTTAATTGTTTCTTTCCTACGGTTGATCCCACAATAGTATGTAAGAATCTATAATTGCTTGAATGACTGTATCTATCATTTGATTTAGGTACAGAAACCATAGAACTGAGCAATGTCGCTAAAAAACAAGAGAGCAGAAGAAGAGCTGAGAGGGTCCAGACTTTGCGCAGTTTGGTCTTACAAAGGGAAAATAAATACCTTCCCAATCGGTCTTGTATTAATGACGAGTATCTTTGGCAGCTTCACCAGGAGTGATATAGATCAAATATGCAGTTCACTGCTCACTTTAAATCGCCCACATTACAGTATTTGTCACTGAGTTAATCTATTTAACAACAGAATAATCAAACCCCATAAAGGCATGGCAATAGTAACGGAAAACTAAATACTTAATGGAAGTTTTAACCATCAAAAACCAACATATCCACAATGAAATATACAACGCGTTATTTATTTTGTAAAAGAAACCGACATAATACTTTGGCAATCAACCTTTCTTCTCGTCGTCTTTGACTGAATTGTTCTCATATTTCCCCTCCTTGGCGGCAGTAAATATCACATTAACAAATTCATTTAATGTAAGCATCAATCAGTTACAAGCCAACGCGGGGGGATCCAAGAAAACACTGAGTAATGATTACATATGATATAAATGACCTAGCTCTGCCTTTCAAAGACCCCCATCTCAACTCACACACTTGACCTGCATTGATCTACACTTATCTTTGGCCCATTATGTGCTGACAACAATGTAAATTGAGTCTTGCTGACTAGAGACTCACCATGCGCCTGCCCTTCTTTATCATAAACCATGCTCATCCTAAGGCTATTTTAAGAAGAGAGAATCGAGACCCAAAATGTATCTATATAGCGCGAAAAAAAAAGCAAAGAAATAAAAAAATGTAATTTAGCGCAGTTGAAAATATTTCATTGTTAATGGTTTCTAAAAGGATGTAACATTTACCTGTATTATGGGAACACAAATTCGCCCCAATATTTGGCTAACCATGAATCAAACTTTTCTTCTTTTTAAAAACTTTCCAGTTCCCGCCTCCAATTTCCATTTTTTTTTTGTTCTTTTAACTTTTTCTTTTTACGTTCTTATTTTTCTTTTTTTACGTTTCCTTGTTTTTCTCTTAAGGCTTTACAATTTATTTTGCATGATTAATTCCTTTTTCACTTTCCCCCGTCAAACTTGATTTTCCTTTCATTTTATCAGTCATCATAAATGCTTGTTATTAAGCAGCGAAGACTTCCCTTTCCTTGTCAGCTCTTTTCGCAAGGAAAACTCCTGATAACACAACACTCATTCATCGCAAAGACACTCCCGACGCTTCTTGTCGTCCCAACCCTTCTCACTCTTATGATCTCACTCTAATCTCGCCGCACCTACAACCCACATGACATACGTGGAGTCGACAAAAATATCCCACACACATATTGTTAGAAATCCTAGACTACCACACTGTGGTGTAAATTAGCACTGATCTTTTAAGTATTTCTGATCCGTTTAACTGTCGTGTCTTGTCGGTTCCTTTGCTTCCTGAAGAATTTCGGTTTTCATCCAAAGGCAATTTCATATGACTTAAAGGTATCTTATTTTAAAAGCCCAGGGACCCGTATTCCATTAAATTGTGACATAAGCTGAAACTTATTGGAAGTTTTTTTTGTTAAAATAAATTTTCTGGTTTTAATAAGAGTATTTTGCTTAGCCTATTTTTGACAGTTGACATAAATTCTTTGATTTGCGCTAAGGTTAAAGCGTCTTAAATTGAGTTGCTCCTACAAATACGCAAATTAGAAAAGCGAATTTTATCCTAAATTAAGCCCCTAACTACCTAGTGGCATTAAACTTGGATGTTGATTATATGCAAGCTCATTTCGAGGCCACCAAATTAAACATGACAATATTTAAACAGAATTTAAGACTTTTGCCTTCTACCAATGCTTCTCTGCAACGCTCAGACAAAGTGCTTTACGTGTTTGGGAATAAAGCTAAGAATTTTCCTGGAACACTAAAATTCTTATGCTAAAAAGATACTTAGACCTAAGCCTTAAATTACCACGTACCTCTTTCTACACTTAAGAAGTTTATGTATATCAGCATCCACAAGACATCCAACAGGCATGTACGAATATCATTTCATTAACCTATACACATCATGTAATGACGCGCACCTTATATCTCCTTGCCGCAAGTAGTAAATTCACGCGACAATGACTAGTTTAAAATAACAAAGAAAAAAAAAAAAACCTCAAAAACGGTGCCCCACTCCCCACCAAAAAAAAACTGTTCCTCTCCTCATATGCTCTCCTTCCATATTACCACGCTAAAAGAATATTCAAATTGTGAAATATAATGTTGTCGTTTTCGAAATCCGTAAGAAAGTACGTGTCCGAATTTCCTCAAACTAACTAATGGCGCTTGCTAACTAGATCTAGATATTTAAGGGGTCGTTTTGAGAATGTTCTGTCTTCCACCCCCCGCCCCTCCATAAACACATTGATAATAATGCATCTACATGTAGACCTATAATAATAAATTTTGATTGGCCTCCTCACATGAAAATTATGGCCAAGGACAATTTATGACTCCAATCTTATGGGTCGGCTTATGTGTCCGCAGTGTTGATATTATGCTGCAAGTATACCTGCCAATCATGCTCACATCTCCAGCCACCTAAAATTTACGAGTTTATTTTTGGGACACTTTCAAGACGAATTTAAATTGGATTGATTTGTAATGGTCTTGAAATACATAACAGACACCATATTTTTATGTAGCACTTGTTATGATTGTTTTATACGACTTGGTCTCTTCCCTTTGAAATCGCAGGGGCGCGAATGCGCGAGCAGATTTTTGTTTATTTACTGCAGCCCAAAAATATTTTTGAAGCTCCTATTTATATTGAATTAATTCATCTCCCCTCGTATATAATAATCATCAAAAGGCCCGCCCCCCACCCTTCCCAACTAAGAAAACCGCCGGGAACACAAAAGATGAGTGGAATTTATGAATATACTGCTAACAAACTGAAGACAAAACATATCTCGAGACTCGATCTTTATTTTGTTTAAATTCTTTATCCTTTCTGGAAATGAGGATCACCCCCCCCTCCAACGAAAAAAAAAAAAAAACGGGCCCGAACCGCGAGTGAAACATTTTTACCGCTCCCCCTTTTTTTATTTCTCTCTCTCCTACCTCTCTCTCTCTCCCCTACATATTTTCCTTTCCTTTCTCTTTTCATCTTTCTTTTCAATCTGTACTTGCTTTCGTCTCCTCTCCTCAAATCAGTTGGTGCCACATTTGGCCCACAGAAATTTCAATGTCACAACTCCATTAGCCACCCCTTCGCGAGAATCTCAATTCTCAGTTTTTACTTATCATGAATCATTCAAAGAGCCTATATGTTATAAATAAATTTATTATAAAATTTCATAAATATGTTTCATTAACATGATATAAACAATTTTTTAAAACAGTAACTTATTATGTAGCTCCGTCTTTTAAACTCAATATACATCAATCAAATCATTTTGAGTTTCAGGAAAAAAAAAAACATTGTGGTTTTCCGACAATGGCACATCCTGTCAGGGGACAGGCATATTCAAATAAATCGACGATATTCAGACTATAATTTGGTCCTGCCAGAATTTCCCACAACAATATTGGCAAAAAAGTTACGAGGAAAGCTGACATTAATGTGATTTTATTGGCCGCTGTATCGCCGTACACCATGTTTCAGATTGTGGGAAAGATACAATTAGATTTGTCGTAATAAGAATTTCATTAATTTTGTGCGACAAAAATTAACAGCCGTGGGCCGATGTTAAGAAGCTGAAGAAGAAAACTATTTAAAAAATAAGCTACGAAGAAGACAGCAATAGAGAGAAGAACAAAAAAATGAAGGACGAAAACTATGAAAAACACGAAAGAAGTAGGTTAACATATAAAGCAAGCCTTGAAGAAAGAAGTTGTAATGCAAGGATAGAATGAAGAAAAAGTTGAATAGAAGCAATGAAGACAGAAACTGAAGAAGAATTATTATGAAGACCAAAACTATTAAGCCAATGCTTAAGAAGAACCGCGATGAAAAAGATATGAAAAAAATAAGCCATGAAAAGAAATATAAAGCAAGAATATCAGTAGCGGACGCAGACGAGTCACACCAATGAACTTACCCGGGCCATGTTAAACATAATAATAGAGCCGCTTTTTGTCCCCAACACATTGCCGGCCCCTTGAAATGCACTTAAATTAAATTTCATTGGATCCGCCGCCTGTATAGGAATAAGAAGCTAAGAAAAGCCACAGTGACTAGATTCGGTCCTATATATTTCGCAACCAACCATTAAAGAGAGAGAGAAATTCAAAATCCGATCGTCAATCATACGCATTCCACCGGCACCACGCTCAATTTGAGCGACTTTAACCCAGTATGCGAGATTTAGTGGAAGACCACATGACTTTTGAACTTCAAAGCAAGCGTTCAAAAGACTTATCGAGTCCTAAGATTTTTTTTTTTTTTTCTTTTTTAATCACGATGTCCTCTAAAATCAAAATCATATTTTGTGCTTTTGAAGTCCTCTCTCTCTAAGTATACGACAATTCTCTGGACTACCTTGAAACAATAATGTCATCTCAAATAGAAATTTAACAGGTTAAACCAAATTACTATTGTCTGTTTTTTGTTTTTTAACAGCCTCACACGTGGTCTATTTTGGGGTAAAACTAATTGGGACTACAAACTGTGACTCATTAATAAACAGGCCTTCGTGCTAGGTAGAATGATTAAAAAGTTGTGGGGTTTAATTTTTAGCTGGAAACATTCAGAGCTAACAGACAGAATTAGCGTTCATCGGATGTTGCTGACAATTACAACCTACAGGTTGCGATAATTCGGTAGGTAACCACTTACCAGAAATAATTATAAGACGCAAGACAATGGACGGAAAGTGCTTTGTCTTTGTTCATGCATAAAGAAAAAGGGAATAACAATGAATTTACATTTATATTGATATAAATGATGTATGAGTATAATTTTACAGCCAAAAGAAGGACCTCTATTAATATTATGAATACTTGCCAAGAAACGTTAAACACCCATTTCCAATTATCATAATTACCAATTTATAGGTCAAATAGATTAATTCTAATGGAGATTTACTCTAACTTAGTTTACAGCATGAACACCACGACATGATAGGAGACATCAAATTAGTCTATATGGTTGATTTAACAAAAATGTTTATTAAATTAAATCATTTGACATCGAAATAGCTTTTCAGGCCATATATTATGACAATGATTTTCTGTATATTTTTTTTAATGTTAATGAAAATATCTGATAATTTCAAACTTTTGTCATAACTTAAAGTTCACCCTAAAAAAAAAAAAAAAAAAAAAAAAAAAAAAAAAAACAAAAAAAAAACGCCTGAGAGTATAACTAAAACGCTTTTCCAGAGGGCGCAACCCGTTTAAATGAGCTATAGGCCTCTTAACAATCGTTAAGTTCTGGCTACCACTTAATTTTCTATTTTGTGCATGAGCGCCAAAGGCCGTTTAAAAACGAGTGAATCATCATTTGTAAAGACATATTATATATCGTGCCCATATTTTCAATAAAAAAAAACTCGATTGAAAGTACAAATTTGATTGTATTAACTGATAGGGGGAATATTTATAATAAGCTTAGACGAGAGCGTATAAAAGAATGGAAAGAAAAAAAAGTTCCTGTCAGATTCGATTGAATTTTTCAGTCTGACGCCAAACCAATTCTAGTTAAAAGAAACTTGGACCTTGGTGCTGAACAATGAAATGAAACATTGATATTCGTTTTTTTTTCTTTTTTTCTCTCTCTTTTTTTAATTCTAAACCCAGGATGTTTCAATTTCGAGGAGTTTGCTTCCCAGGTCAGGCTTTAAAGCCGACGAAAGGATGACCTCGCCGTTAAATAATGATATCCAGAATGATCGTCAATACATCCTCTCATGACATGAAACCCGGGGAGCCAAAGGGAAGAGACACAAAAATACATGATGCGGGTTCAAACAAAAAGAATGTTCTTTGAGTTTGGCCAGTGCCTGTGGGGCGTTGTTACATGAAAGAGGGCAAAATTTGACAAAATGAATTTGCCGACGAGCTAATAATTGATTCTACTGGCTGTCTATTAAACAATTATTATTACCAGTAGAAGGTTTGATGGTGTACCCAGTATTTTTTTTTTCGCAAAAATATATTATGACATGTTTGTCAAGTTTGTCAAAGACACCGTCGATCTTATAACGCCCATAATTTATTTTGTGTTACAAATGAGCTATAAGACTCTACTCCGTAACTTCATGTATCTTCAATATGTGCATGAAACCAAACGACTATAGAGGATAAAGAAATGCATAACAAAATTTTGGGATTATACTTATTTAATCCATTAATCATGGTAAGGACTATACTGGATCGGATTACGACCCCCGTTTTTAGAAAGGAATATAGTTTGATTATGCAATTATGAGATCTACAATTATGAGATCTTATACATTTAAAACTTTCAATATTGTTTATGACTATTGTGTCAACACGAAAGGTCTGTCACTACAAATTGCAGCCATTTTAGAGATTTAGTTTCCAAAGGCAGTAGGGGATCCAGCCTTACTTCACAAAATTAAAAGTATCGGCCAAAGCCCAAACTGCGAAAGCTGTATCCGTGCGTGAAAGGGTTGGAAAAATGGGGGAGCAAGCACCGGTAGGGTGGGAGGGCTATTCCGCTAGCCCTGTAACAAATAGATTCATGTTGTATGCTTTCTAGGATTAAATGTCTAAGATCTGACCCTCCCCCCCCCCCCCCCCCAAAAAAAAAAAAAAAAAAAAAAAAAAAAAAACTTGCAACATAATTATAATGTTGGTGTCGCATCTCTCTGACACTCCGTCGAAATAGACTCTTGAGGTCGTCATTTCTAGGAACTAGGATTGAATCCAAGCCAAGATGAAGTAACCTTCATACTATCTGATTAAAAACCTTCCAATATTTAAACCTACGTGTGATTAAAACATGATATTTTTCACCTAAACGACGAGATTGAGAACAAAAGAAAACGGATCCACTGAGTAACTCGACATCATGACCATTGAACTCTTTGCAACGCCCCCATCGACTGCTCAGAGTTAGAAGAGGTTCAATTATAAAATTACATATAAGACATAAAACTCCCTTCTTGCTCTCAAAAAACTTCATGCATGTTATTTGCAGGATCCTTGATTTTGATCTTTTAGAAGAGAGCATGACCCAATTATGCCAACAAAGAGCACTGCATGTAGTAAATTAACCAGGATCAATTTCCATTATCCGCAATAAACATTTTCCTTTTTATTCTAAAACATTTAACATTTCTGCATAATGGATTCTGAGCTGAAAGACTTAATTGTGATTCATAATCGTTACTAGAATTTTTTTACATAAACGACGCCATAACAGTCTTTTTTACAGAAGTTTACAGGAAGGTTCAATCACAATTGTGGAGCTGATTAAAAGATATCAAACCAAAACAAAAATAAAAAAACGCACCACTATAGCATATATGTATGCAGTAATGTTTTGGGGTGATTGTTGTTTTGAGGTAAAGATTGGGTACATGAACTTTGATCATTGCTGTCTATAGACGCCGACTTCCCACGTTAAAATATTCAAGATATAGACCTAGTCAATGAACAAACGAGTTCAAAACATGTGTTCTACAGACGGTCCAGTGAAGCCGAAACCCTTTATCGACAAGAATTGTCGGTATTAAATATCAATTTTTTAATGGACTTTTAATGAAAAAAATAAAATAAATGCAGGGCTATATTAATGAGGGGATTATAATACGTAACATATATATTTTCCCGACATAATGTAGTTATGACGGAAGTCTTCGACCCTCTCTTCCTAAATCCCAGTCCCATCTTGTGATGACTTTTAAAAATAATATTTATCAATTTTATATGTTCGAAAGAACAGATTTTAGGCGTTCGTCTACGATACACTTGTTTCACACGCTTTGTATACCCCTTCATAGTTTTGTTCAGGCTTTCATTATATTTCCTGTCATGTTCATGATGTTCATGTGAAAAGGAGTTGAAATAACGCTTTGAAAAAACATCTTGCACTGGGAAATGAGATATTAATTATGATTAAGTATACACGCGAGGATAAAAGTTTTCAAAATATAAAAGTGATTTTCAATTTCACATTACTTTATCAAAGTTTTCATAGTTAATTAGATCACACTACAAAACTTTAGCCTTCTATAACTATGATCGATATATTTTCCTTTTCAACCATGATTATGTATAATTTTAAAGATGATGCGCTGGTACCTCATTACATAACTATATGTAATATTAGTGCCAAATCAAAAGATTACAAAAATAGTACGAAATGAATCTAACATTTCCGTGTCCCCTTCGCATATCCGTTTCCACCGATGATGAATTCCCCAAAAAGAATGAAATTTTGTCTATTATGACGCTCTCAACCCCATAGGTAAAACCATTTTTACCATCATTCTATTGTCGTTTAACTAAAAAAAAAAGAAAAAGAAAAAAGAAGAAACAAATGAGGATCTTTCGGGGCGAGTTGTGCAGATGACTACCATATGTGTTGAGTGATAAATCATTATCCTTTCTTTTGTTTTGTTTGGTTTATTTTTAACGTATACATATATCTACACACAATATAAATCTTCAATAGCCCCTGCGTCCCCCTCCCCCTAAAAAAAAACGTTCCTTTACAAGTGCCCCCATGTAGATCTGCCCCCGTCGTCACCTACACCTGCATTCGTTTGTTAAGTCTCATTTGGTCACCCATGCGAGTCAAAGTAGTCGCCTTATGTGATTATGGTTGACATAAAGGCTTAATTACAACGAGCAACTCTCTATTGAGCACATACCTCAAGGGGACATGTGCCATAAAGGTGATTTTGGAAGGAGAAACAACATAATAATGAAGGAAAATTCTCTTTACAAACTTGTTCCGTCGGCTTGTTTACAGCCACCCCCTCGCGTGAGATTAAATGAAAGTTTGAGGTGGCTCCTATCCAAAGCACGGCCACGGATATACTTTGCGAGTTATAAGCACAAATACATGACAAGAAAAAACATCTACTCCAAAACAGGAAAAGGATTATCAAATCTGATGTGAATATTATTTCAATCTAAATTATAGAAAGATTACGACAGTGTAATTCTAAAAGGAGGCCACTAGGTTTATACTTATTATTCACTTGGCTTTCTAACAATATTGGGGTCCGTTATAAATAATAAATCCGTATATCATTATGCCTCTCTGACCCTGTTTCATTTATACTTATCTCTCCTTTCCTCCTGTCTTTTCGTGACATATTTTCTTTCTTTGTTTTTACACCTCACTGTGATTATGTATCCCAATTTATAAACAATATTATTCCCTAATCTCTAACTATGATGTAAGTAGGTGATTACAATGGGTTCTAGGACAACTACCCTTTGGACAATTGCCCCTGGACAACTCCCCCGCCAAAAATCTACCCCGTAACCCTACAATTAACCTTAAACCCCCTTCTCGGGGGTAATTGTCCGGGGTAATTGTCCAAGGTAGTTGTCCTGATGCGATTACACTGCTATAAACAAGTGTACTTCTTCTCCTTATTTTTACCAACACCAATTTGCCTGTCTTTACAAGGTGCGAATGTGTTGTGTGTGTGTGCTGTGTGATGTGTGTGTGTGTGTGTGTGTGTGTGTGTGTGTGTGTGTATGTGTGTGGAGGGGGTGGGGTCGTTGTGTAAAAAGTAAAAAGTTTTTGCTACCGTACGGATAAAACAAATTATCATACCCCGACAGAATGTAACATGCAGGGGAGATCTTAATTTTCCCATTCAGTTCTCCACATTCCTTTACACCTTTCGCAGAAACATGATAATTTAAATACGTTTAAATACATAAGCAAAAAAAAAAATGCATCCTTGTGGTTTAAAAGATCTCAATGGAATGATTTTTTTTCTTAGTACATACTTTAAAATAACTCAGTTAAGAGCTATCACTGGATTCCGTTAAATATCTGACATTAACCATACCTCTTTCAGCAGAGGAAACCGTGTATCGCAAGATAATTACCTCGTTTTCAAATGTCAAAAAATCGCGGTATATAATATTTCCAAAGCACTCGTCAAGCGTTCGTCTTGACGTATTAGTCCTGTTTCCCTTCTCCTGTTTAGGAGGATAATCAGTTTACATTCACCTTCCTGCTAATGGATCCAAGGAAATCCTCTTCTTTCCAAGATTGAGCTCTTCTTAATCTTTGGATATTCTTTAAACCAGGGACATATTATCCAGGGATATCTAACATAATGGTCAGTATAATCGTTAGTATAGGCCTATAATAATGGTCCGTTATTATTGACGTGGGGGTTTCCTTAATATCATGTTATTCAACAATGCTCTCGAGAATATCGCAGGGATTTAATGACATAAATCCCCTCTTTGACATTATATTAATGAAAATGATTGAGAAAAAAATGTATAAGGTTGAAAGAGAAAGTATATGGCCACAATAGGCAGACTGGCCCGGGACTGGTCAGAGCCCCCTTCCCCTGTTCTGTTTACTCTTCTCCCTATGCAAAGTTGAGTTGACGAGTTTCTGAATATCTTTAATGCTTACTTTTATCCTCTTTACCATTCTTAAAAACCGTCCCACAGGAATATGTTTTGAATCACATTAAAAATCAGATTGTGCACATTGCCAAACAAGACTGTTATAGCCATTCTCGACGGGTTGAAGAACATTAATTTGATAGAATGTGTGAACGGCTCTCGAACGGTATCCGAGAGCTGAGCGAGCGGAAGAGGGGTGTAATGTCCTAATGGTAGAGAGATTATGTGATCATAATTTAATATCTTCTTTGATATGACATCAAGGTCTAAACATCTGAGGAGTTTGGGAGTGCCAGGCAATGTCAGGCATACATACTAATAATTATGATAAATATTATGGAGTAAACACCCGATTTCATTGTGGTCTCATGATTCGAATCACGTGTAGAGTTCATCATCAGCATAAGGCTTAACTCATATAATGAATGAAAAGCGCCTTAAAATATAAAAACAACAACAACAATCAGCATTCGGCCACATTTCGTTCTTTGAGAATGTAAACCCTTCGTCTCGTTTCGCCTACTTGTTTCTGTCCATACTAATTTATCATAAATTTATAAATAATGGATTCCTGTCGTACTCCTCATTGCAATTTCCTACATTAAATAACGAATAACTAACTAAAATAACTAACTAATTGGACCTAGACTTTGAAACAAAATCAGCTAATGGATCATTATATGAAAAGAAACAAACATAAACATATTAAAATAAATTTTACCTGTGAAATATCTAAATAAAATTCTGAATAAAAAAAAATACAAGAGATTGACTTACTAGATTCGTGTAGGTTTACAAGTACTTTGTAGAGAGAGACGCCACAAATCTGAAAAGAACATGACGAAAGTACAAATAATGAATTTAGAAGGAATGTGAAGATGTTTTTTGTTTACTCTTGGAGAGGCGGATTCAGGATAGATTACCCACTGGGCAACAATTCTTACTGAATCATTGACAGAAAACAAAAATAGTTTCAAATACAGGTGGGGCACAGAAAAAGTGTGGTAGATAAATTTTCTTTGTCGGGTCTGCCAAATGAATTCATTTATCTATGCATCTGCCGTCAAAATAACAGATATATTGCTCTTCCAAGGACATAATTATTTTCAAGACGTTATACAAAATTTAGAATATTTTCTTTTCGTAAGTTTAAGGATTAACATTTACATAAAGCCAGTGGCATCAAACTAGCTATGATTCCGAAGCAACATTGCCCTTTTTTTTTTACACACCCTGTATTAAAATGCTAATCGTAATAGCATTAATAAAACACTTTCATGTATACATGGTATACATGAAATCAGAAGAAATTGAAATTGAAACTGAAAAGGTTTTATTGAAATATTGAAGATAGCGACCCGAAGGTCGAATTGGGTTCAATGCAACTGCAGCAAAGTGATCATTAATACGGTTTGCTACATCTTTGAAAAATTCTGGATTATTACTATCAATTCCTGGTATAGTAACAGGAGTAAATTTCTTCGCACTATTGGTTAGGATTCGAATTTGCTTGTACCAACCTGCTGGATTGTCTTTCTTTAAATTACGAACTGTTTTATCATATACACAACAAAAAAAGTAAGTCCCCCCTTAACTAAAATGATGTAACTTTTGATCCAAGAGGAGTTTTACGAATTTTATTACATGTGCTTGTAGGTAATTTTATCAGCTTCCATTTTAGTGAATTTTACTGAAATTCTTTAAGTCATGCTTCAATGAGCACAGTAAAAAGGCAAAAATGTCACTTTTCGAAAGTCACAAATTTAGTTTCATTACTTTAATTCTATAATATCGGAACAAATTGAAACTTTTTAGCAAAAGATTTGTTCAGAAGGCTTGTTGCACTTAATTTCTAACACATCAAACGACTTTTGCATTAAATTTCACGGTTGGATGAACATGAGGTAAAATTTGCAAAAACTGCATTTCTTACACATTTTTACTTTTAAAAATTATTGATTATGACGGAATATGCAATCTGGCAGAGTATTTTAAACAATATCAATCAATTCACGGTTTAATGAACACTTAATTAGAACAAAAAAGGATATTTTCAAATTTTTTAGGTAAGTATTGTTCCGTTTTGTGTAATAAAATCATTTTATCAACATTTTTAAAGATATGTATGTCAAATTATTCTTTTTCAAATGATGCTATGGCATTTTATTAAAAATTCACGCTTTAATGAACACGTGACACGTGAAAAGCCATTTTTTCGTTTGTGGACTAAAATTCAATAGCCTACTTTGGATAATTGTCACAGACCTTCTTGGATAGTTCATTTGATTTGAGTTTCACGAAAATTCCAGTGTTTTATGCTTCAGTGAGCATAAGTTATTAGAAAAATATGAAAATAAGAAAGATTTTCAGAGCTTTGGCCCCACGCCGTGCCTTATCAGATTCTGAATTTAGCGTTTGTACATTTTAGTTAACACCACCCTGAAGTTGTGTGCCAAGTTTCGTGAAAAAAACGCCCAGTAGAAGTAACAAAAATCATCTATGAAATTAAGCCGAATTTCAATTTTGTTAAAATTTTCATTTTCTCTCCATTGACATTGTGTACAATCTTGAAGAAAAAAACAAGCCCCAAATCAACATGCTGGAACTTTTTAACAAAAAGGTGTCGAGTAATATCGTTTGGCAGTTACGTTTATAAACTCATCGACTAACTTATATGCGAAAATGAGATAAAACCTTTGCGTCATGCATGAATAAATACACGTTAAAGGCAAAATTGTCATTACAAAAGTCACCTTTAAAGTGTGCTCACTCGTCCATGACACGACGAATAGAGCTCATTTTCTCACAAAATGTGTTGATAATGTTGATGATATAAAAATAAATATAAATAAAATTGTTTGATTTTACAATTTTTGGAGGCCTGTCCATAATTCTTAAAATTGTGCTCACTCATCCATGAAAAATAGTGAAATGTATCGGGATTGGTGTTGGATGATCAAATTTTGGATGATAAATCCACCACAACAATTAAAGACAAGGTAAAAAGAAAATTTTACAATTTTTTTATTTTTACAGCCTCCAAAATGACCCTTGTGACTTTTGAAAATGTCCATTTTTGTTTTAAACGTTGATCACTCATGCATGTCTGAGGGGATCGATGTGATTTTTTCACAGACGGTACTAAATAAATGGATAAAACTTCCCTCTAAATTATTGTACTTAAAACAAGCTCGTTCAAATGTTACATCATTTTGATTAGGGGGGACTTACCTTTTTTGTTGTGTATAGTATGAACTCTTTAACTTACTAATCTGCCTTTTAACTGAGTTTCTCAAATGACGCCATACTGACGACAAAAACTTATGATCAAAGGCCCACTGCCTTTTCTTAATAAGATGTTTCACCTTCACATTCATCCAGGGCTTGTCCCTACAGTGTAATTGAATTTCTTTACAGGGGACATATAAGTCCAGATTTCTCTGTGTTATATCCAGGAACTTAATACATTTGTCACATGGGTTAGTAGTACAGTAAATTTCATCCCAAGTGAAGTGAGTTATCCAATTACCAAAAGATCTTTTACAACTATCCGGTAAAGGTCGAACAATTATTTTCTTGATATGATTTGGTTGAGGAATTTTTTGTTTTGGAATCCAAAGAACACAGCAATCTTCTATTCAACCCCTCGTAACTAAAACACTGGTTTCCCACTACCAATTCCCTAGGGGTACAGGGGTGCAACATTTACCCCTCAGGGGTCGGACATGCTACCCGTTAATGACGTTGGTGATGACACATACAATGATCTTGTAATTGGTGACGGGGTAGACTTTTGCGGAGTCAGCGAAACTCTAGAATGATTTGGAAAAAACACATTTCTTCTCGCACGTCGGATAATGTTATATGATATCCTGACACCACTCCCAGTTCCACATCATTAAAATACTCACATTCATGATGGCCCCTAAGCCCCTGCGCACCCCCCCCCCCACCGTCTACTTGTGAAAAAAAATTGCTTATCAATACGCAATTTATTTTGTTATAATATTGACAACGTGAAATAATTGGTAAGTTGTTACGTTAAAACCACAATTAATTTTATTTATGACGAGACATTATGATGTATCTTTTCTCAATCGTTGGAATCAATCAACATCATAACATCATAGTTCATAATGCTTTGTTTCAATTTTCAACACTGAGATTATAATATTTATAATATCAAGTGAACATGAGTGACACACCTTTTCATACTTTCTTCAGCAGCCAAAGCAGTATTCTCGTACAAAACCATGCATAAAGATGTATTTCATAGTTCGATCTTCAAAACTTCGTAGCATCGAGACATGATAGACGTAGCCTTCTACGTCTATGGTAGCATACATCGAGTATGAAGCTATAAAGTGAGACCTCTCAATCTATTTAATCTTTATTTAAATCACTTGTCATTTCAAATCAAAGTATGTTTTCATGTATCTCCTAAATATGAGAATGATGCATCTCCGTGACTAACCATTGATCCCAAACATGGCTTGTACAAACAGAACTCGTAGAGTCCATGGATTCTACTAAACTCCATGTATAGTCTAATCAAATTCCAAACAACTCATTCGCCACTCTCAAATATTGACATTACAAAACTAATCAAATAAGGGGCAACAATATCCCATCCACTTCATTACAGATGTTTATATCCATGTTCGACTTTCAGCATAAACAGGCAAGTTGCAGATGCACTTTTGGCACCCCGCTCATGAAGTTGTTTATCAAGAAAAAATATACCAGTAAAGGTTTGATGAAAATAAGACAACAATTGAAAGAATAAATTAAGTTATTTTTGCGTCGCACAAAGAGAAGCTTTATTTGGCCAACCATGTATTTTTGTTTCCAGTTTGTTAAAATTACAAAAAATACATTTTTCCCCAAAAATCATGAAAAAAAATATTATTGACATTCCAGTTTTAATAATCATTCTATCGCTGATATGATATCAGTCAACACAAATTAAGTCGTTATACCTTACTGCACTTGCCTTACTGTTATGATTGTCTTCGTTCAGCATATTCGACAGATTCTTTTTTCACAATTATCCTTTATATACAATTAAGTTTTATTTTTAGATCTCTCCATGTGAATTGAACCATCCCTTTGAACTTCAAGCACAAACGCCAATTAATAAAGGATATTCATTAAAGTGAATCAACCGTGAATCAAGATGCTTATCATAGGATCCACCGTGAAAATTGTGTCATGTTGTAATTTAGAACAAGTACCACAATCAAATTAAGCACTAAAAGCAAATTGACAATAATTCAGGCGCGGATCCAAGAAAATCGAATTGAATGCATTTCGGGGACCCAATTGTCTGGGGACAAAAGCGACTCTATTATGTCTACTCATGGGCCCGGTAAGTTCATTGTGTGACTCCGGTCTGCGTCCGCTACTGTAATTATTGCGCATATTATTTCACATATTGACAACGTATAAAGCAATCAGGAAGACGAAGACATATTATATTGAACATTTTACTTTGTTTTCCACATGTATATTGTTTGATTTGCTTGTTTGAAAATATTCGCAATGTTAATATCTTGACGACCCCCTTCCCTGGCAGATATAGGATTTAAAAAAGGGGCGCCTGGCACGATAGGGGGCGCCGTATTTTTCCGATTTTGACAGTCGGGGGATTCTTCATATTAAAAGGGGCGCGCATCCCCGGCACCTTGCCTTGATTCACTTTACTGCTTATCAGAATGGTCCCCCCGAATAACACTGTAATACAAAATACGCACGATTTAATGATTAAATTATCTATCAAAGATGAAGACCACTCAAACTTCAATCGAAATACATTAAGTAAATATCCTTGAGGTTGGGCTGTTTTATATCTTTGTACTTTTGGAAGCAGACTGTTTACAAAGGACACACAAAGTCATGTATCAATGTCATACATTGACAATCGTGTATTGGTGAGGGGCGTCTACAGGATCATGTTTTGAAGGAGATGGGTGGTATCTGTCAGAGCAAATTTGATGGCAAGTTGGCTGAAATTCATTTTACAAGAAGCAAAACAAAACAAAACAAAAACCCCAAAATGTCTGCATATTTTAAATTTGCTCACGAGGGCATGACTGATCAGTTTTTATTTTGTTACACTAAAAAAAAAAATTATTGGGGGAGGAGGTACAATCCGGCCTTATTCTATAGAGGCGCTCCTTTACCAAGCAGACTGCGTGTTTATAGGGATCATGGTGGATGACGTTAGTATCCTGGATCAGGTGCATGGGCTTGATACAAGATGACAAAAACATATACTTGTCTTCCAAGTACAACAGATAATTCAATAAAGAGTCTCCACTTGATCTTGAATTGTCCGACATTAGATATGTTTCTCTGGTGTAGACACGCATTATGAGTAGAAAAGGATATTTCTCGAAGAATTTCAATCGAATATGATTGAATCTCAGCAATCACCATCATGTTCTTATGAATATCTGCTGGAATATTGGCACTTTATAATATCCAACTATTGAACACAATATTACTATATTTTTGGGGGGTCAAAACATACACATGTCATGGTTTGAAATAGAAATTAAATTTATTAAAGAATACAATCTATCGACTAACCTGTTTTTAAATTATGTTTGACTACCTGCCAATGTTATTGTACTTCGTCTTCAAAAAATCCAGTTATTTCCGAGGTGTGCGGGCTACAACTACATTTACCACCTGTGTACAACGTCAGACAAACTTTCCTTTGTACATATGCAAAAGAAAAACAGTAAAAGAAAATATCCAACTTGTTAGGGGTCTCTTCTCCACAAAGAAAGGGTGATTTGTCAGGGTTCTTCAAACGGTTGAAATACAGAAAAAAATGAGTCTTTTCATTCTTTTGTGAGCGAACAATGCCCCTCCAGAGGACAATGATTTCGTCTTGGGATGGTCGTTGTGTCCAATGATTCTCATTACAGAGAAAACAGAAGGCCTGGAAGAAATACTCTAGACAGTAAGATTGTCTTTTATTCTGTGTCGGCTCAAGACACTTGGATGGAGTCTCCCGATGTTTGTCGATAGGCTCAGCCGGAGATCATTGTACACTTCAATAAATACTTGATGTAGTTTTTTTTCTGAGTTTTCCATTCATCATTTCCCCCGAATCCGTTTTCTCAATCCGCGGGCAGGAGAAACGTCTCGGTATGGCCAGTCATACAACACAATGACAAATACCTAGTGGCTCTGGAATGAATAAGAGCCTTAAATTCCTAATAATTATGCTTTTCTACGGAAAGAGGTTAAATAGAAATGGAACAAATACGAAAGGTGACAACGAGAGATAAAGCAACACCTTGGGGGTTGGTTATAATCCTTGGTTTATGAGGACCAAAAGCTAGGAAGATTGTTAAACGATGACACAATCTTTTGCTTTATCTTTTGAATTAAGATTGTCGGATCAAAATATACATGTAATAGGTGGAATAGAATTTACAACAAGCGGGGCTCATTACTTTTTTTTCATATTTTACTTAAAAATTCAGAAGTAAAGGTAAAATATACAAGCATCTATATGGTTACTTATGCAATTATTTGGTTTATTTCCTTCATTGGGTGGCCTTAAAATTAATACTTCCGTCAGAAATCAGCTTTAAATAATTTAACCATGCTGGGAGGTTGATGTAACCCCATAACGCGAAAGCTGAGTAAAATAATTTGATATTACCAATGAAATATGCGTATTACATGGCGCCAGGCTTCCACGAACAACCACTACACCTCATCAGCATATTAAAGGAAAAGCAACCACTTTACTCTACCAGGGGGTAAGACACCTCTCTGATTCCACCATAAGAGTATCCTGTGAGAGAACTTTCTCATCGAAACAAAAGAGAACAAATTTGCTCAGTTGTGGCCATATTTTACCACCGACGGCTTCTTACTCCAAGTCGGTTTTGTTATAGGGATTTGGGTTTCACTGTTGGATTGTAATAGATAGTCTTTTGTTGGATCATTTAGGACTCTTATCCACCTCAATGACATATTCGGGTGAGACTGGTCAGTGGCGGTCACAATAAAGGGTCGTCAAACTCTTGAGCCAATCCCTGCATTTTTCAAGCACTCTTCAGATATAAACTCTCGAATGAAGATACCATTGATTTGGCTCTCTTTTAAAAACTCATACATTCATGTTACTTGTCCGTCTACTTGTGATTTGTAGCAGATTTTAGCCTGTTCAACCCCCCTACCACTTTCGACTCAGCCCCTACACTTTCAAAACTCCCAATGCCTCTGTAATTCACAGTGGAAAAGTTAAACCAAATGGTAACTGCAAATACGACCAGCAGTATATATACATGTAAGTCAGCGTTTGAATGATAAGAATCTTGACTCACATTAGTTTAAATCTAGGTCTGGGTTAACTAGGGAATGAGTGTTCAAACATACAAAAACGGTACATACTAAGGTGGAAGATTTTATTCAAAATGGAAAACATATTCATTGAACACGTCCATTACTTTTTGTGGAGTGGATCTGTCAATTTCTTTATTTTGAAGTGGGAATCTGGGCGCCATTTCGATGTGCTCCAAGTATGTGGGAGTTTCCATCAGACATTCATTTCTTGCTTATGACCACACGTGGGTGAATATTTTACGAATGGTGGATTATTCATTCATGCACACACTCATCCAATATTGACTACGACAACATCGTTTCTTTTGATCTTAAGAGAAGACATACGAGGTACATCTGCAAAAGACCACATTGTAGGTAAAGAGGCTCAAGACCTAGGCTTACCAGTAATGATGTGTAATTACTTCACAATTTGGAGCCAATAATAATGTTGTAAATTCCTCGTGGTATGGTAATTTCTAGTAGACAACTACTGAATGGCATAAGATCATTCTAAATCCTTATTATAACATCTTCATATTTAGCTACAGGTGCCTTTTTTTATTTGTATTATTTCTTTCATTCACTAGTTCTGGTTTCTTTTTCAGCAAATTTTTTTAATAATCTTACTTCTCACAAGTCGTCTTCACTCTGAATAAATTTTATGCTCATTTGGTCACTTTTGGAGGCATTTTCAGCGTCGAACACGTATTTTTCTTATAGTTTGCATCTTGCCGTATAAACTTTTTAATATTAAATCAACTAAACTAAACTAATATCTTGTTTTGCTTTGAAAAGGGTGATCTTTTCAAATATATTCTAAAATCTTTTTGTTTTTCCAACATGCAAACATTATGCTTTCCCAGTTTTATCTATAAGAGGTGATTTATTTTTTCCTCGCTCCAAATCAATCAACTCCACTAACATTCTTCATCAAACATGAATTTGAGTGAAAAGGCACGTACTAGCAGGGTTCTGCAAACCTCAGAAACATTCGTACTGATCAAGTACAGACGGCATGAAACATTCCTCACTCCAATCCTAGACTTTCGTGTCAGATCTAGGAAAAATAATGATTATTAATCGTCTGGCAGGGGAATGCTTTGTTTGTTTTGTGGTTTATGAACCAGCGAACAATGCTCATTTTGTAAGAAATGGGTTAATGTGTACATGAATCGTCCAAATTTGACAATCATTCATGAACATTTTAAGGTAAACGAAAGATTGTAGAAAAAAACTGAACAACTCCCTGTTCAGAGTGCAACGCTGAGTGTATTAAAGTGTATGGATTCACGAGTCATCGTGGTATTTCATAAACCTGTTGGAATCTCAATACCATGAAATGATCTGTTATTTCGGCTATATCTATTAATTTACATTTTCGTTCTGTAATGTTGATATTCTTAATTGATATTACTTTTAAATTCAATTCGTTATACTCGTAACCCCCCCCAAAAAAAAAAAAAATTAAAAAATGGGTGGTATGAGAGAAGGCTTCTGATTGGTCAATTGCCCTATTTTGCAATGCCGTAATTCGGTATATGTGCACCGCGTGCACTATACCGGCAATTTCTGCACTGCCTTATTGCGCACGTAAAAAAATGGTGCGCACAACAATAGATACGCGGAGCAACAATATACGTCACAATAGCTTATTAGCACCAAAAGTTTGGCAAAATATTGGCAAAGATAAAACCAGATTAGGCAAGGTCAAATATCTAGGGGTCTATTTACTATAATAAATACTGCATGCATCTATTAATGCAACATTACTGACTATGTGAACTCAAATACTAAATAGAGGCTACTAAATAGAACTAAATACTTCAAGAGCTGAAGAGAGGATTCATCATAGACAGTTCACGCGTTACATTTTACTTTCAAGGTTTAAAAACTCTCCTGTTTTTACGTGTTAAGGGATTTTCAAGTCTTCTTGGAGAGAGGATTCGTCATATAAATAGTAAGGTAAGTTCAAGATATACTTTGATACAATTTTTCTGTTCCCATCTAATATAACATATAGCACATGCTTATTGTCGTTCAATATACAATATCATTCGTGTCCATAAGTTTCAAATTTCTCTTGTGCGTTTATATTTAAACTCGGCTACGGCCTCGTTGAAATAATAAACGAACGCGAGAAATTTGAAATTTATGGAACCTCTATTCATTGGATATTGCACTCGCTAGCATGCACTATTGTATAATATGCAACACATAATGCACAAAAAAACAACACCAGTGTACCTACTAATTACAACAAAGTCAAACTGTCATTCTTAGCTGTTTGACACACCCAGATTTGCATGTATAGTTTCAGCAGATGACCACAATACTCTTTATTACGTAATAATCTATCACACCAATGCAACCATATCCGATAGTATTGTATCTTTATTGTTCAACGTAAGAATACATTAGATTACGTTTTGACCTCTGAAATTCTACAAACTGACTAGTTTATGCTTTGTATAGTGAACCCTCTACAAAATAATTTTGAGTCTGTTTTGACAAAGATGTTCGAAAACTTTTCGCTATCCAAATACAAAAGAAAAGTTTAGCATGCCTTACATGGCTGTATAACTAAATATGTTTAAATATGTTTTCCCCATGGATTTATCTTCTTTTTTTTTGTAATGTACTATACATGAAGTCAAATAAGAGATTCATTTTAATTGCTAAAAATGCATTCAAAATGCTAAACAATTAACTATAATTTCAAAAGGATTATATAAGTGTCTCAAAAAATTGCTGAAATATTAGTAGTTGAAGTTAAGTACACGACTTATAAATTCATGTGCAATAAAAATGTATAAACTGAAATCATATTTTCACTTTCTTTTATGATTATTTAAGGTTTCGAATAAATTCAAACTATAACCGTGAAGCAAAATATCTCAAAACTTTGAAATATTTATATCATTGAAAACTGGCATGAGGTCTAAAATCTAATTTGCATTATATTTTTTTATCAGATAACCATGTGAGTGTCTTCTTTCTGTCAATTTCTATTGAATTATTATAAACATAAATGGGTCAAATGGTTAAGCGCGTTTGATGTCAGAGGTCAACCGTGAGGATGCCATCCTGAAAAATATATATACAAAATCTTCACCGATGTCTCATTATTTCCTTCTCACCACAGTTTTCGGCTTTATTGTCATTTATCTCCTGGTCTGAAAAGCTACTATTCTTCTCTTCCTTTTAAACTTATCTAATATTTCAACGGTCTTTACAAGAGTCACATCTGCAGATCGACTTCAATAAACACGCAAACAAATAAATAAATAAATAAATAAAAAATACTGAGAAAGGCAAGTTAGTTTGGAGTTGGTCTCTATTATTGGATGTTAACGTTACTCTTACATATTCATTGATTCGCTTATTTGGATGTCATAATATTTATTTTTAAATTCAATAGTTTTTATGCAAATCTTAGGTCCTTCGATTGCATATTCTTGTAGGTCAGAAGGGTGTCATTTGTATAACGCATTGTTCATTTTGTTTGAATCTCGTTCCCAATGCATTTTTTTAATCCACATGATCATATCTCATGTCCAAGCGATATGTTTCATCCAACTAATACCGCCCCCCCCCCCAAAAAAAAAAAAAAAAAAAAAAAAAAAAAAAAAAAAATCAAATCAAATCATTCACTCAGTCATGACATTGTTGTACTGAAAGTAAAAAGAAAGAAAAAAAAAATATGCCTAAATCCTTTGAATGTCCGACAACAAAATGCATATCTCTAATAACATGATGTCGTATATCAATCAGCATTATTGATCTGAGTCAACAGTCGTATTATTTTTAATCAATTCGACCTCTTTCTTCCAGAAAGAGCGGTATCCTTGCATCATGTGCATGTTTAGGAGAAGAATTCTTCCCACAAATTTTTGAAATACATGCTGGATGTACTTTCTATTCAGTTTGCATTCTTCTCAATATTTAGACATGTTTGATGACAGTCAGCAATTATGGCCAGGATAAGCAATAACAACAAACAAGCAACTGTGTTGTAGACTAACTGAAAGCCAGGATACAAATCATTAAAAAAACAAATTTCTTGTCTTTATAAAATCCCAACGGCGTAAATTCATTGAATAATGTATTTCAAAAAATGATTTCCGATGGTCATACCATGCACAATAATGATGCTTTCAAAGGATCTGGAAACTTGTCCGAGGCTTGGCTACATCTTGCCCATCATAGCATCAATGCAAGGTGCATCCAATTTGTAGAACAAGTGAGATTACTTGTTCACACTTAAAAATTTACGTCACATGAACGTCACAAAGGCTTATCATAACCTTCAAAACATGGCATTGGAATGAAAAAAAAAAACACCCTATTTATGAATATGACAAAAACATATTAACCTTTTGATAAAGTCGAGTCCGAGACAAAGCAAATAACAGATAGACTGTATCACTCGATATTTTGACACGTTGGTAACGTGTTGAATCCGGTACCGACATAGCGGTTACGAGTCAAAAGGACATTACCCATGTATAAAATGTCTATGAATTAACGTCTTTCTGGTTCTCAGTATGTAAGGTGTCTATTCAGAGTCTTGGGTTACTGTCTTTTTAATGAGCATTGAGTAACATTTCCTCTCTAGATAGACCATTGGCTATTTTCTTTCAAAGTTCCAGACCCAGTGTAGAAGAATGAACTGAATGTTTGTCATATCATGATGGATTGTGTAATAAAGAAATCAACACGAAGAACGTGGAGAAAATTAAATTCCTGTATATCATAATAATCACGTTTTATACAGTAAGTTTTAATCTGAAAAAGAAAATTCGTCACTTTTCATTGTAAAAGTTATGTTCTCGGTGAGAAAAAAAATACAAAAAAAACGCAATGGATATTATCTTATAAACATTTCCCAAAGAAATGTTGATTTTGTAAAAAAATATATATTCACGCATTTATTTGTTCCTTTATTTATTTCGATTCTTTATTCATAATTGTTAAAATTTGTGTGCTTTGACTTCAATTTCAGAGTATATTGTCATAATGATTTCATCATTTCATCATTTTTATATCCAGACAAATTCTTCACACGCCGTATTCTCCTTCTCCTGTTACTTCTCATCATTATTTTCCCCTTCTCTTCTCCCAAAATTATGTTATGATTATTTTCATTATTCATCATCTTCATTGTGTACGCGGTATCTTTATATTATATCATAATTATAATACATTATTTTGTCTTACATAATTTGTGTAAGTGTTTATCCCTTAATGTTTAATTCATATTTCTCCTGCGTTTCATATATGTAAATATTTATTATTTGCACTTTATCTGCTATAAAAGTACAGTCCATATGCAAACTTTTAAGTAATTCGCAGAATTTAAGAACAATCTTTTTAAAAAATAGTTTGATGTTTTGTCGGTATTTTGAGGATTTTATGCTGTCACACGTTTAATTTCTCAATCTTAAGCATAGAATAATATACACGTACCTTAAACCAGACGACTTAAAGTCAACCTACCATAAGTCAGTGACAAAGCCCCACTTTTCAACGGCCAACATGGCCAAAGAGTTTATCAAAACATATTCCGGATTTTCCTCACCATTATTGTCTCAAAATGGCATTTTATCATAACAGGAAAATTTGACAGTGTTTGATTTACCTTGCCATATTTAGTATAATTGTTTTCTTACGATGAGTGTACCAAGGGAATAGAAGGGAAGAGGGGGAAAATTGGCACTGTTCAGGGAAAAAATTGGGTCAACATAAGAGCTATATTCAGTATTTAGCGGACAGGTGCTAACCGTATGACAAGGATTGAGGGGAGAAAACAGAGGTGATGGACACATCATGCATTCAGGATTCAATTCCAAACTTAGTTGTGGATTAGGTGATTAGCATTATGATGTTGATCTACAAGTAAAGTATGTTCCAAATTATGAAGGAAAAAAAATGTTCAGAAATCGCTCACATAAAAAGATGTTAATTTTTATTGTGATGGGTTAATCTTTAAGATCTTCATAAATTGTACAATAAATTATTATTATACTAAACAAGATTTTGCTGGGGGAGGGGGTCCTAGGATGGATCAAGAAAACACCCCCCCCCCCTTCACAAAGGGCAACGGAATAATCTATGCACCCCTTTGTTTCCAATTTATATGGCACCCTCTCTGGTTCAGGGGTGTTTTGTTATGGTATATCTCACTCCCCACCTAAAAAAGGGGGTGCGCCCCGCCCCTGTGCGCGCCAATGCCCACAAGTCATTAAAAACGGTGCACGTATTTCTACGACTGTCAAAAACTGAAAACAAAATGAAAATATGAAACTGGAATGTATAGGAAGATATTCAAATATCAACACTCTCGTTCTCATAATTAGTATAACTTTTTGACATGATCAACTAAACTGTTTTTCTTGTCTAAAGGTCGCACTCACACACAATTTATTTTACTAATCGGCGTGTTTTTAGTTTTATCTAAAGACGGGTCAGAGAGATATGGTTTGGTATTAGACGATGGGGTCAAATCGGGGATTTTGTCTCTCGCACTCTCACTATCTTTTTCTTTTTAATATATTAAAATATCTAACTTATGAGCATTTAAGAGAAATTATATATGGTATTATATTTTTATTCCCAACAAAACGCAATATTTTCTCTCAATGTCCTGCCGATTCAATTTTGATCGAGAACAGACATGACTTTATGCCTGTTATTATCTGTTTTTGAGCACATAAGCAATTAAGTGCTAATGCTTCTTCACATCTCTGCGCAAAGTCTGCACAACAAGCAGACAAGTTCCTAGGAAAAGCAATATGAATAATTATGAAGAGTTTCATTAAAGACACTGTATTTTACCATTTTGACGGACGCAATGTAAACAAACTTAGTTTAATTCGTTTTTTTTTTTTTTTTTTTTTTTTTTTTTTTTTTGTTCTTTCTTTTTCGGTCACCAATTTCTTATCTGCCAAATATACTTAGGCCTATCTTTAAACAATATATAGGCACTTCGAGAAATATAAATTTAATCTTAATGCAACGGAGAATAAACCAAATTCAGTTCATGATCTCAAAAACATTTAATTCAAAGAAGCATTATTTTCAATACCAAAACATACCTTTCGAGGTAGCAGTTCGATTTGTTACACAACACCACGTCCCCAGAAGTTTCGGCTCACCGGCTAACTTCCGTTATGGTTCCCAAACAATTACGAATGACAATATATTTTTCCAAGCTATATTACCAGCAAGCTGTATTCCAACAAGTATTCTCCTAAATCCAAGATGTCTTTGAAAATTCCCTCAAGCTGATTCCAACACTGGTGAAGATCGTTGGATAGGAAGGATATTTTGAGAGTAAAGGGGTTAAATGTGAGTCCAGTGCAATAGATGATATATGTCTGTCGGGGTCACACTGAGTTGTGAGGGACGCATGCAGTGAAGTTGACACACTCGAAGTTGGAGTTCAGAGTTCTGTTTGTGTTCAAGCGCGACCTCTTGAGCTTAAACACTTATAAGGCTCTCTCCGCTTTCTTTCAAAATTCTTTTGTATACTGCTTTTTTTTCCACAAAGTTTTCTTGTTTACTAGTACTTCTTCAGGGGTATACTGAAACTGGTAAGCCACGGCTCTATACCTTGCTATCAACAGTTTCTTTTATAAGCGAGCAAAGTAAAAGAGCAAACATTAGCACATGACATAGGTGATAATCTCAAGCGATGCATCTAATAATTCCGCCTAAAAACTAAGTTACCATCTTATTTTACCAGCGGCGTAAATCCGTGTCGAGGAGTGGGGGGGATGATCGAAATAATTTGCCAACTTGTCGCTTTCTTGTTTGACATAGGCCTACACAAGCACTCGTGACACACGTTTTTAATACCCATATACGGCGAAATGGATTTGAGAGGGAGGGGGTACGAATAGAATTTGTCTTTAAATGTATGCTTTTAGCTTATGGCTGCTTTGATTAGTGTTCATTCAGTAATGGAAAAACTAATGCGAGCGCGAAGCGCCAGCCGAAAATTTTAAGCTAAAAGTTGAAGATAATTGTGCATTATAGGTCCTATTTAGTATCATCGAGCGCGAAACGCGAGCCAAAAAATTTAAGCTTAAATAAAATATGTTTGTGCATTAAAGGTCATATATAGTATCCGCGAGCGCGGAAAAATGATAACAGAGGTGGCGGAACGGATTTGAAAGTCACGGGTCTTGATAAAAAAAAAAGTGCACCGTTCTGAAAATGGTTACACTTTAGATCAGAGGCATGGATCTATAGGGAAATATATTCGGAAACGAAGGGGATACAACGAAAATTTGTCTGTGAATGTATGCCTTTAAGAATCATAATGGCTACCTTGATTATTGTTCATTTTAGTAATGGAAAATTAATGCGAGCGCGAAGCGCGATCCGAAAATTTTAAGGTAAAATATATGTTTGTGCATTAAAGGTCCTGTATAGTAACAAAACAAAAACAAATAGTAGTGCCGGCGAAAAGGATTTGAATGGGGGTCTCGATGGAAAAATGACACATTTTCTGAATAGGGGGACACCAGAGGCATAGTCCTGAAGAGAAATTTTTTCGGAGAGGGAGGAGGTACGAAGAAAATATGTCTTTGAATGTATACTTTTAAGGCTGCCTTGATTCCTGTTCATTTTAGTAATGTAATTTAAGCTAAAAATTGGAGATATTATTTTGGGCAGTATAGATCCTATTTAGTATCAGCGAGAGCGAAGTGCGAGCCGAAAATTTTGTATGCATTTAGAAGATGAATAAAAATTTAGAAGTTAAATAACACTAACAGGGATAGAAAACAAATCCACAATCTTTGCTATGAAAATTGTGTGAGCTGGAGGCCCCAAGGCCTCCAACAACCTAGCCCGCACACAACTGCATTAATGTAATTGCATGATTGTCAACAACACCCTTTCCTAAGGTTTATCCCCAGACGAGGGCATTGGATCCAACCTTTTTATACCTAGGTTAATGTTTGTTACTTAGTGCGAGGTCGCATAGCGACCGAGCAGGAAATTTTTGGGGGTTTTGGAGTAAAAAAGATGCATTTTTTAGTATTGAAAGCGCTATTTTAACCAATAACACAATTATCTAGTGTTTTTTTTTTTTTCATTTCTTTCTTGAAAACTGGGGGGGGGGGGATGTTTGTACAGGCCATCCCCCCTCCTCAAAATCTGGGGGGGATGTATCCCCCCCCCCCCATCCCCCCGGGATTTACGCCAGTGTATTTTACGTATATTTACACTGTCTCAAAGGGGAGAAAATAAAAACAATTAATGAGAGTCATTTGTAATTGCATAATGCATTTATAGTTAAATTTGAACTTGGCCCTTTTCTGGCAGAGCCTTTGAGGAATGGAATGGGGTCTGACTGACGAGTATTCCATTCCAAGTCGACAACAGTTGTTGGTTTGTGAACAGGTGATTTTGATGTTGTGATCCTTTCTACAAACTAAACGAGTTTCACACGAGTATTAAGGAAAATAGAGGACTTTCCAATTGGAAAACAAGTCAAGTGAACACGTAGATTTTATATCAAACAATGAAAATATCCTGTTATTTTTCATTTCTTATTCTTTTAAGAGGAAAATGACAATAGGATTTCAAAATGAGAACCAGTGTATCATAACCAACGATGCCTTTAAATTCTTAAAACAAAATATATGGTCTACAAAGTACAATTGTCCGCAATGAGAAACTTCAAGGGCCTATACTGTATTCATGATGGGGAAAAACAAGTAAAACAACTAAAACATTTGGAAAGGCTACATGCCATTCGTGCAAGCATCAATATGTTATTTCGTTTTCAAAAAATAAAATCATGGACTGGAAAAAATGGAGAGGTTTTGTTTTGCACATATTTGGTATTTTACGCTGCCCAAACGACATATTTACAAATTATGAAAAACAACATAATTATAATCTTGCCAAGTGTATACAAACTAGCTATGTATATAATTTATATACTATTCAGAATACTGATAAAAGCATGGGAATAATCAGATGGATGCAATATTTCTTCAAAATCTATACCTAAGTAAAATTGATTTCATATCTGAAAAAAAAAATAATTATCCAAATTATCCAAGTGCTACGATTTAAAATTAATATGTCTTCTTTCTTTCTGAAGCGCATAGAGACATGTAATTATACTAATGTGTTATGCGCTATACAAAAACTTATTATTATCATTATTATTATTATTTCTGTTGACGCCCTTTAGACCAGTTTACTAAGTTATTATAATTTATGTAAGTTTCTTTCCTGGTGACAAGTAAAAGAATGAAATAAAAGAATGAGCTACAATACAGCATGGAATCCAGTTTGCATACATTAGTTGTTGCTATGTCAGGTAAGTCTCAGGCATGCTTTCAGGTTGTAAAGAACAACCTTTGTAAAAAAAAAAAAAAAAAAAAAAAAAATATGCATATAATTTGAATATGTTAGTAAACTTGTCTAATCAATGCGAAAGAGCAACGCATGAAAGAGCACGAAGAGTTTTAAATTTTAACGTAAAATCAAATTGCGCATATCAGATTGCAGAGAACCACTCTGGAAGCTTACGACAAGTTATTCACGGTCATTGATAGACGAATGAAAGAAACCTAACAAAGAACATACAAGAAGAGCTAAGGGTGGTATCTCACTTCACGGAGACGTCCCCGCGACGGAATCGTTTCCGTCACGGATAAAAAGTATTAGAGACTTCTCCAAAACGTTTCCGAGACGTCTCCGCGACAGTTTTCAAAAACTCTCTCAAAGCAGTTTCAAAGAACCGTCTCAAAGTAGTTTCCACGACTCATGAAACGTCTCGGAGACGTCTCCGAAATCGGTCTCAAAGTTGTTTCAAAATAGTTTCCGCGAAGTGAGATACCACCCTAATGAAGCAACCTTTTCTTCGGCACTTCGCCTATTCTGCGCAATTCGATTTTGACAATTAAATTTCAAATACCTTTCGCTCATCTATGCGTGGATCTTTTGTATTGTATTTGGTGGTAAAAGAAAGAAGAAATACCGAACTTTGAAATGGCGCACTTTATAATTCATGATAATTGTTTAATTTCATAAAGAAAATGACTAACCGTCCTTGCTCTGTTATGGGACGCATTGTATATCGGCGATAACGATAAGGGGTTGTATGTCCAGAAAAATCCTATCGATTTCATACTGTTTTAACGGATGACACCATTTTGTTTATTTTCCATCTTTTTTCTAATCTTCCGGGTGGCGATGTCATTATCTCCAAACCAAAGCTAAACACACAAGAGCACCGATATCATGAGTGGGGTTCATAACTATATTTGAAAGATAATACAAGGACCTTGTCACTCACCAAACAGGGGTCAAACAAGGTCATGTGGTCAATTTATGCTGTCAGTCATATATCATATTAACGCCTGTATGGGTGAAGAGGAACTTATAAATCATTTTCCATCAATAATATAAACGGGAATGAATATTTATTTAGAGCTGGACCACCCGCATCCACTCAGTTTCAATCCAACTCATCCTATTCGCAATGAAAATAATGGTCTTATAAAGTATGGCGGGGTCAACAATTCCATAACCATGAGTTGTAAAGATAACTACGGTATATACCTATGAAATTAATACCATGTCTTGCTCTAAATATTTTAAAGTGTACACCATAATTATGTATTCTTAGAATATTCGTAGAATTCAGAAATTCCGAAATCTTGCAATAAATTTGAAGAAGTAACGCCCCACAAAATTAAAGAAAAAGGAATGAGCCAAGACAGACATTGGAATCTTTCACCCATCTGAACTTTCACAGTGGATTTTTGGACCGTGTTTGAAATAAACTATTATCTGACGTCTAACTAGCCGAGTCAATCGCCTATAGTATTGAATAAAAAATTAAAAGATAATTACATTTACTCGATTACATTTCACGTTTATTAAGTAGTTTTTTCTTGAGCAAAAATATAAAACAAATTAATTCGGTATGATACTTGAGGAGAGTATGGAATGCAGGCCCCATCGGGCCATGTAATCTAACCAACTCCTTTAAAAGAGACTTAATTCAACAGATGATCTCCCAATGTTTATAGCAATCAGTTACGTTTATTCTACTCTAGATGCAATCAAGTAGTTTTTAATGTCTACCCGGAGACAGATACACTTGACATGAAGTCTTAACCTCGTCTAGAGTAAAGACCTCACAATGAGCGCGTGACAAAACCATGTGTGCTTTCACCCATCATGGAAGGCGTAGCAATTTGACAGGAGCCGCGGAGCCTGTGGGCGGTAGCCCCTCCCCATTTTTTTTTCAGCAAACGTGTACAAAACGTGAAAATAACCATAATATATTTGTGATTCTTAGTCTGTTCAGCCCCCCCCCCCCCTTTCAAAAACTCTCCACGGTCCTGAAGATGGAACACATTGGAAAGTGGGGCGATGGGGCGCTCAATTTGACAAGTTTTTTTTTATTTGATTTGATTTATATGCACTATCTTGGGAAAGTTATTGAATTACATAAACAAGAGGTTCGTGGATCTAAAGCTTACCTGGGTATAGATGAAATCAAGGCCCTACAGGTAGGGCACTAAACATAGGGGAAATTGCCTCTTTAAATGTTTTGAAAATATTGGATTGTGGACCCGTTAGCACTTTAGGGGGCTGCCCACAAAATAAAATTCCAGAAAATAGGAACCCTTTTTTAACAACTTGAAATATATCTCCGTGGCCTCAGGACAGACAATTCTTGTCAAGTTTTAGCTGAAGTCCAACAATGCATTTGTGAGACTACAGAACTTGGACCACTTTAGGGACTGTCCCAAGACCTCTAACTGCACAATGTTAGCAATTTGCATCCCTCTCGCTTTGATTAAAATCTGGCAATGCATAGTTGAGAAGTGTTAACATATTTAAATTTATATGGTCCATTGAGAATATTCGGGTGCAATTTACACCAAATTCTGTGATCTACTCTCCCCTTTCCCACATAGCAACCCTTTAACAAATTCAGATCCTCTCCCTTTCTGAGGATAATTACAATTGAAAATCAGGCAATGTATCTTTAAGAAAAAGGGAAAACTTGAATTAAGAAAATTATGATACAGCTAAAATATTTTTGCAAATCTCCAATAAAAAGTTTATTTGTTCTACACGATCAGAATTGGAAAAAAAAGTGATAGTCTATTCTTGTAACAATGAGCACAGATAGAAGATCATTCACAGGTCCCTTGTACACATGTATCTATATGCCCAAGTTTTCAGTATAACTAGATACTATTACTAGTAATACTAATCACATCATTTATTTACCCAGGGTAGCCACTTTAGTTCTTGGTAAATGTTCTACCAGCGGGCCCTGCATAACACGATTCTATCATTCCCCACAGTGCCTTGCTAGAGTAGAAGGCAATAAATATGCTCCGATTTTGTAAGTCTTCAGCATGACTCAGCCAAGACCTTAACAATGAACATGTATGTAATTGGTGTGGACCAAAGACCTCGTTTTAATAGAAGTGGACTGTATTCAGTGAAATTTGTACAGTCTACTCCTGTTAGAACAAGGTGCATGGACCAAGCCAAATACAAGAATGCCAAATGCCAAATAATAATAATAATAAATTCAGCTTATATAGCGCATAATACCTTAGTCCCTATGCCAAAAGATTTGTTATACTGAACACATGTGTACATGTCTGAAATTGGGACCAGGAGGATTGGCTCGTTGTAACAAAATCTTGTTGCATCTGAGCTCATTGTAATGGAAGGAGACTGTTCAAAAGAACTGTGAAAATTTATCCTGTACAGTGCATCAATTAAAAACTATTCACTTTTGAAATGGATGCCAAATAAGAAATATATGGTTTCTGGTGAGATATTTTTTTTATATATAGAAAGCTCATATCCTCACCTCATCATAGAGGCACCACAAAGTAGAAAAATAAATCATGCTTGAGTAAACATTGCCCACTATTGTAAAGGACGTGAAAATGAGGCTGCATAGGAATTCACTTACGTTATAGGTATCCGAAGTCATAATTAATAACGTTTATAAGTAAAAAATAATCCAAAAGTCATAAATAAACAACAATATTATTTAAAAAAAAAAAAAAAAAAAAAAAAATTGTGAGCAAGATTGTTTATTTCTGTTTAGTTTAATTTGGACATTGTTAGCCATTCGACCATCATGGCCGCCCATAAGTACATGGTGAATTGCTGTACAACTAAAATTTTCCTTGTCTAATGAGGCAAGATAAATTAAAAGAATGAAGTGGCACAACTTTACTTTGTATAAATTTATAGTTATGCCCAGTGAAAAGATGAGAAATCAGAGGAAGAGAGAGGTAAAATTGAGATGTAAAGTAACAGAGTAAGAATAGTAAAATTATCTAAAAGTGCCATACAAATAGAAGGTATATATTGTCAGTTAAATATAAATCTTATTTATTATCACAATCAAATTTCTTTACAATTACTATAAAGTTGATAGTTATAAATACAAACATTTTGTTACATTAAAAAAAAAATTGTACATTTAATTTGTGGCACACAATAATCAAGGTTTTTGAGGTACTGGTAAATGCCCCATGTAGATTTAGAAAGAGAAATAATCTAAAACCAAATCTTTGACCCTTGACCAATACTAGAGATGACATTATATTGTAAATATGAGATCGTAAGTCAATTATAGCCAAAATATATATATTGAGTACTAACAATATAGATATTCATCTAAGCATATCAACGCTTCGTAACAATTTAATCTTATTTTGTTAAAATTTATTTCGATCTTTGCGAGAACTTAAAATATAGTCGGCCTTATGCCAAAAGGGCCTTACCATTTTTAAAGGCCATTCATATTGTACACATACTAAAATTGGTAAGGCCCTTTTGGCATGAGTGTACAAAAGTGTGAAAAATGATAACAACTTGGAAAGTGCATGGACCTTTGATGGCAGGATTTTTGCACAAGTTAGAGCTACAGGTGGAAAACATGCGACTCTTAATCATCTCTACAGAAGCAGATCTTGCCCGCCTATCACAGTGACTCTCTCAAACACTTCATCTTGCCTTTTCCAGTATAAATCATACCATTCTAGATATCCCCTGGCAACATATTGATTTAACTTATCCCTTTCATAGTTATTAAAATTTTTAATCTCTTACCCTGGACTTGTATTTTTGAAAGAGATTATTTATTTTTCAATTGTTTTCCCCTCATATATTGCAATATACATGTATTCAATTTGTTGTTGTTTTAATTTAATTAGAAATGTTACCAATTCTGCATATTACCCCCATTTGTTACTAGAATTCTGTTTTTAGATGTCAACTATACAGTGCGTCCCAAAAAGAACTATACACTTTTGAAATGGCTGCCAAATAAAAAATATATGATTTTAGGTAATGAAATTTACATGTATGGAAAGCTCATTATCCCAAATTTTCATATGACATCAAAAACTCCGAAAATATGTCATGCATGAATGCAGCGTTCACCTTTGTCAAGGGTATGGAATTAGGGTGCGCAGGAATTGCCCTACCATTTTGTATGAGGAAAGTCACTTGAAGCTTATGGAATTGGGGATGATATCAGGCCCGTACCAGGGGGGGGGGTCGGGGGGTTCGAACGAACCCCCCCCCCCCGCAGGCGAGCAGGGTCCGCTTGACCAAAAAAAATAAATAAAACGCCCACTTTTTGGCAGAAATGCAGCAGATACTTGAATGGAATATCAAGAAAGGAAGATTAAAACACTTTGCTTTCAGTCCCCATACATGTAAAATCTTTCGCTCGCGCTTCGCGCTCGCAACTTTTTATTTTGCATGTTTTGGGGGATAATCATGTTTTTCAGAACAAAATTACGCAGGAATTAACACTTAAACCATTTCGCAGGAATATTTTCGTTTGCATTTTTGTTCTGTTTTTGTATTTTTAACTGATGTTATCTTCAAAGTTAGGAAATGATATAACAGAAATAAAGCAAAGTGCGCAGAGGCGGTGAAACCGGGGGGGGGGGCGGGCAGAGGGCACAGTGACCCAACTTTTTCATCCACCCTATAAAAGTGCCCTTATTCATGACCAAAAAGTGTCCCTTTCTAAGCTAAAAAAAAGTGTCATCTTTATACTAAAAAGAAGCCTTTTAGAGTTTTGAAAGTCCCGTGACAATTAATGTTTAAAAAAGGGGCACTTTTAATACTAAAAAGGGCCCCTTGTTACTCCATATGTCTTTAAAACCCTAATTTTCGGCTCGCGCTTCGCGCTCGCGGGATACTAAATAGGGTTCTACAATGCACAATAAACTACAATTGAGCTCAAAGTTTTCTAATCGCGCTTCGCGCTTGAGGATATTGGGGTCTAAACAGAGGCGGTGGAACTGGGGGCAGGGGCATAGTGCCCCCATTTTTTTCATGCACCTAAAAGTGCCCCTTTTCTTAGCTAAAAATGCCCTTTTCATACTAAAAAGAAGCCTTTCATACTCTTTAAAAGTCCCATGGAAAATAATATTTCCTTAAAAAGTATCACTTATAATACTAAAAAGTGCTCCTTTCTTTACTTCATATGTCTTTTAAAACCCAATTTTCCTGCTCGTCACTATGCGACCTCGAATGTAAAATTAACAAACAATAAGTATTTTTAAAAAAAGGTTGGACCCAGTGCTCTCTGCTGGAGCGAACCTTGTCAAAAGAATTGTTGTAATTGCTGATTGTGTTTGGGCTAGATTGGGGGAGGCCTAGGTGCTTGCAGCCCACAAAATTCATACCAAAGATTATTAATGACAAGATTATATGTATCTTCAATATGGATCCTAGAAAGAGTCTATAAGGCACGATTTTAGCTCAAAACTTTCAACTCACGGATGCCTAAATAGGCTCTATATTGCACATTGTCAATTAACTCAATTTTGTTCTCAAAATTTTGAGCTCGCGCTTTTGCCCTCGCGGATTCTATAAGTAGAGATTATAATGTACAATTAACCCCAGTTTTTAGCTCCTAAATAGAGTCTATAATCAGGATAATGCATAAATACTCAAATTTAACTCAAAATTTTCTGCTCGCGCTTCGCGCTCGAACAAAAAAAAAATCCTTGAAAAAGGTCCACTTTTTCAGATGTCGAACCCCCCCCCGTAAAAATCTTAGTTACGGGCCTGTGATATGCAGAATTAACTGATCAAGTTATGATGAGGTGGGGTTTGCTAAGTGAAAATTTGTGAATTGGGGATTACATTTTCATGCATGAGTGAACAGGAATATGTATTCCTATTGTTGCATTGTAACTTTCCAAGGTTTCTTCAGTGGTGTGTTAGTGGTAGTTCAGGATGGGTGCAGAACATAGGTGAAGTGCAGGGTAAGATTTTTGATCAGTTTTGATAAGCGTTTTCATGATCTTTTGGATTGTCTGAAGGTCTAACCATCAGTGATGTTCTTTTTTTTCATGCATGAGTGAACAGGATATGTATTTCCTATTGTTTGCATTGTAACTTTCCAAGGTATATTTAATGATGTCCTTCAGTGGTGTGATTGATCTCTTTCTCTCTTCCTTTTCTCTCCCTCCCTCTTTCTCTTCTCTCTCTCTTTGTCTTCCTCCCTTCTCCCTTTCTTTTCTTTCTTTCTCTCCTCCTCTTTCTTTATCTATCTCTCTCTTTTGCATGGGTGTGTTTTGAACCATTCATTATTCATTGTTTCCTACTCCAAATATCCTGAGTACCTCCTCGCATCTTTTTTTTTTTTTTTTTTTTTTGGGGGGGGGGGGATAAACATCAGTGACATCATAATATGCCTGCCCCACATTTCAATTACTGTAAGATTATGTAAAACTTCTCATGAATAATTAATATCCAGGTGGGATTTATGTAATTGAAAAATGTTTGTTGAAAAAAAAGAAGAACATCACTGATGTTAACCTTCAGACAATCCAAAAGATTCCTGAAAACGCTTATCAAAACTGATCAAAAATCTTACCCTGCATCACCTGTTCTGCACCCCATCCTGACTACCACTAACACACACTGAAGAAACCTTGGAAAGTTACAATGCACAATAGGAAATACATATTCCCTGTTCACTCATCATGAAAATGTAATCCCCAATTCCACAAACTTCACTTAGGCAACCCCAACTCATCATAATTGATCAGTAATTCTGCATATCATCCCAATTCCATAAGCTCCAATATAATGTACAAATTGGTATGACAATTCCTGCCGCACCCCTAATTTCCATACCCTTTTTAAAAGTGAACGCTGCTCATTCATGCATGACTTATTTTCGGAGTTTTTGATGTCATATGAAATTTGGGATAATGAGCTTTCCATACATGTAAATTTCATTAACCTAAAAAAATATACTTTTCATTTGGCAGCCATTTCAAAGTGTATAGTTCTTTTTGGTACGCACTGTATATTTCAGAATTTGCACTGGTTTTTTAATCTTTCTCTCTGTTGTGTTACTTTTAGATGCATGTTCACAATGTTACAGTTAGATGCATCCATCTTCTTGCCCTGATGTTACCTGCTGTAAATGATGAGATATATATTGCAGGAAGAAGTTGAAATTGACTCTATATATGTAACACCAGAAAACTTTTCAAATGAAATGTATTCAAAACTCATGGTCTCTCACTGTTACATTTAAATTGCCGTAGCTTGCCAAACACTATGATGATATTACTTCTATGTTGTCAAGTTTAAATCATTCTTTTGGTCTTCTAGCATTACAGAACATGGTTAGACACTGGTAAAAAAGTGAATTTAATAATTGACGGATATAACACTGAGAGTAAATACGAAATAAAAAAAAGGAGAGGAGTTGCATTTGCTGTTTAGAAACGATTCAGGTATATCATACGTAATGACATCTCAGTAATTCAATTTCGATTGTGAAAGCCTTTTTATAGAAATTTTAAAACCAGGGAAGATATTATTGTTGGTGTTTTTTTAGACCACCTGATCAATCACAGGCACATTTTATTGATACGTTAGGAATATCTGTCTAAAGTCCATAACGAGAAAAAGGAATGTATATTCTTGGAGATTTTAATATTGATTTGATGAAATTAGATGTACAGAGTTCTTGTAATGAGTTGCTTGAACTGTTTTATCATATGTTTCTTCCTATTATTGCAAAACCAACTAGAATACTAACTCCACGGCTACATTGATAGACAATATTTAAAAATAGTATGTGCAATAATTTTTCCAGAATATTAACCTGTGACATATCTGATCATTTACCGATATTTGCCATGTTTGATTTTAAGGGTATTTATAGATGAACCTGTTACATATAACATCAAATTATGATATAAATAAAATTATTTTCTGAATTTTTATCTACAACTGATTTTGATCACCTGCTTCGCATATATCATGAAGAACCAAATTTGATGTATAAACAATTTATGAGTTTTTTTCTGAGACTTACAACAAATGTTTTCCTCTCAGAAGATTGAAATTAAAGAGAAATCATAAGCCATGGTTTAACAAAAATCTAAACAGATGTTTCTAAAAAAAATAACCTATATAAAAAATATATCAAAAATCCCACAGAGTACAAGAAAGAATGTTATACTAAATTTCGAAATTCTTATATCAAAACAGATACGTGATGCGAAAAGAAATTACTATTTTTTCTAAATTTATACTTTTAAAGGAAACATCAATAAAACATGGAAAACAATCAATGATCTTTTACACAGAAAGAAACTCCATAAAAATAAATTCTGTATTCCAAAGTAATGGCACACTTATTAGTGAATCAAAGAGGATGCTGTGAAGTGTTTTAACAATTATTTTAAAAATATTGGTCATGAAATAGCAGGCATGAATAATGGTAATACATATAACAACTTCACTTCCTTCTTGGGAAAATCTGTCCCAACACAGCTTATTTTTAACCTGTCACAGAAGAGAAGTAATTAATAATGCACTGTCTTTCAAAAATGGGAAAGCTCCTGGTTTTGACTCGGTGATTGTACGTTGTAAAAAAAGTTATTCATGTTATTTCTAAAACCACTTTGTAGTATTTTTAAAATGTGTATTGAAAAAGGTATTGTACCTCAAGATCTGAAAATTGCTAAAGTTTTCCTATACATAAAAAGGGACCTAAGGATTTATTCACAAACTATAGACCAATCTCTCTACTTCCATTTTTCTCAAAATTTTTGAAAGATGCATTTATACTCGACTTCAAAACTTCCTTGATAAACACAACATTCTTTGTAATAAGCAGTTTGGTTTTAGGGCTGGACATTCAACTCATCATGCTCTCTTAGATTTTTAAATGAATATATCTAAAGCCATTGAAAACAAAGAGATGATTATCGGACTGTTTTTAGATTTAAAAAAGCCTTTGACTCCATAAATCATGAAATACTTTAAAAAAAACTTTGTCATTATGGAATTCGTGGCGTTACTTTAAAATTATTTTGCAGTTATTTGACCGACCGAAAACAATTTACAGTGTTCAATTCTCACAACTCAAACCTACAAACAGTCTCGTGCGGTGTCCCGCAGGGATCAATTTTAGGTTCGATCCTATTTTTAATTTACATTAATGACTTGAACTTAGTATCTCCACTTTTAAATTTTTATTATTGCTGATGACACCAATATAATTATAAACACAGTGATGTGGAATGTCTTACTCAAAATTTTAATCGTGAACTTACAAAGGTTAGCAAATGGGTTGAAGCAAATAAATTACAACTTAATTATGAAAAGACCCATGTGATGGTGTTCAATTCTTCGAAAGCCAGCGAAAAACGAAATTAAAATATACAGAATGGCAATATAATTCAACATGTAAATACTACACAATTTTAGGAATTAGTATAGATAAGATTTGAAATGGAAGACTCATGTTTATGATGTATTACGTAAAGTCTCCAAAACAATAGGAATAAGAGTAAACTTAAAGACATTTTACCCCAAAATATTTTCTTTATATTGTATAATTCATTGATTTACCCTATAATCGTACTGTAATATTATTTGGGGATTTTGCAAACCACTTATTGAATCGCATCTTTCTTCTACAAAAGAGGGCAGTTCGTATAATATGCCACAACCCTTTCTAAGTCAAGCAGACCTCTTTTCTTAAAACTAAATATAATGCCAATTTCATTACTACATGATTTTCACTATGTGTTTTTATGTATTTCCTATTATAACAACTATTACCCAACAATTTTGGCAATTATTTTTCAAACCAACAGAGATATACATCGATATAATACTAGAATTTCAGCTGATACTCGTGCAATTTAATGGTCATTATTCCTTTTCAAACAATATATTTTTTATGCAAGGGTCCCATAATCTGAATAAACTACCCCAAAATATCAAACAGTGCAATTACCTACAAACTTTTAAAAGACATCTAAAAATCCACTTAATGCAGAATGTGTAAAAATGTATATATATAAATATAACAATAAAATTATGTTATACTTTGTACTAGATCCCCCAGTTGTATTTAGTTTATCGTCTTGTTTTGTTTTAAATTGTGTAATTTCAGGATCATCAATTTAAAGTTCTATTTAACTTCTCGATGATCCTTCCACTATTCTTATAAATGTTCTCACGTATATGTAATATATATACTTTGTATGAAATATTTTCTATTTCTTGATTTGTATGTTTTTATGAATGGTTTTTATGAAAGTGGTGATAAAAGTTCAATTCAATGAAGGCCGACGATAATTGCTCTATTTGCCTCTATCCATCACATCCTTTGTATTCAAAGGATACAGATTTTTCTCTTCATGTTGAAAGCATTTTAATCTCTTTAAGCGCATTTCCAAAAGATCTTACAATGGTATTCTGTAAGTAACCTTTTACCTCACCTGACTTCTAATTCCTGATTAATCCACTCTAATTTAGTCTGCACCAGGCTCTATTAAGTAATTCATATAAAGACAATTTGGGTCCAATAGAGTACCGAAGTGTTGACGTCATAATCGCCCGACGTCCCAGTTACTGGTTCAAAACAAAAAAGTCCATGCATGAGGTTTAGCCTAAATGCGGTCCAGCAATGGGCTAGGCTCAGGCACATACACAAACGGATTTCTGTGCGATCATGGTGCTATTGTTCAACACAAGATTGTTTAGAACCAGCAACCATGACAACACCACCATTATGACATCACACTTCGGTACTCTTTAAGTAGTCAACAATAATGTTAATCTCTAATAGGTCTACAGATCAATAGATCATTGTGGATGATGTATGAAATGAGTGTAGACCAACTGGATCCAGATGATCACATGATGGACATCAAAGCTACCCCCAGATGGTATCATTGCTTTTAGTCTGAACATGACAACTAGTAATGTCTAAAAACCTCCCTCCAACCAGCCCCCTAACATTTTCAGTAGCTTTCTAGCAGAAAGGTAAGAAGTCTTGTAAACACCATCTTTTGTGCATTCTTTAGGTATTGCATTCGCTGTTGTTTTCGCGCGATTAATTTTTCGCGCTTAGAGGCCTCAAAAAATATTTGCGGGTTCTTAAATTTGTGCTGCATTTACGTACTTACGCAATTGATCCTATGCAAAGCATGCATTAGAAAGCATGTTCATATATTCGCATGTTTTTAAAGGGAATCTCGTGTAGTGGGAAGGTGTGGGAAAGATGAAGAAAATTACTGTGAGCTTTCCTGTTATTTTCAAGATATTTTGGAAAAATATCATAATAAAAAGCTCCACAAGAAAAGATTGTTCTTCAAATGCCCTTATAGTCATAATATGATCCAAAATATACCACACAGCTGACATGTTTGGGTCCCGAACATTTTGTGTTGCCCCATACATACATTTCTGTGTAAGTGCATGTGACTCAAAGCTGAATTGGGTTAATTTCTTATCATTATGGCTATTCCAAAACCTCACAGCACAAAATAATGCTTAGGTGAAGTGTTATCAACCTCTCCAAATCACTTATAGACAGAGTCTTCCACATTTCAATGTCATGACCAGAACACTAGTTTCACTTTAAATTCATGCCGTACAATCTTTGCATGAAATCCGCGAAAATTAATGTACCGCGAAAATGTTCATGATTACAGTATTTGTATTCAAAGGTGCATGAAGACCAGTTCATGATATTTCTAAGTAGTATCTTCACTTTTATACAACAACCCTGATGCTGATAACCAAGTGTGGGGGTTACATTGGAAGATGATGACCAAGCTCAAATTTTCCCCAAGCGTAAGTAATTTTCCCCGTAAGCGTACCAACAAGCATGCTTTTACTTTGGATCATCAAAACATATCCCTATTAAAGATGCTCCAGAAAACATTTCAATTGAATAAAAAATGTGAATTAATCAATGATCACCATATTTGAACAAATTCCTGCCAATCATCACTTTTTAATGGTCTATGGAATGGTCCACTTCCATTGTAACAAGGTGCTCTGTACCAGGCCAATAGCCTTGCAATATTGTGATACTAAGCCACTGAAATATTATGATTTCTAAAGGCGCAAACCATGTCGGTTTATAGACAACTGTCTGAGATTGGACCTGAGGGGGTCGCATAGTTGTATCTGTGCTTGTTATAATTGGAGTGGACTGTACCAACTACCATCATCATTATCATCATCTTCACTGTTGGTTACACTCATTCTTTTCTCCCTTTGAAACGATATGTGGGGCATTGGTGACGACCCTCCCACCCCTCTTCCTCGGCCGTGAAGAACCTTCCCCATCCTCTTTCACGCTCCTTTGGCTTTGACTTCCATCATCATTCACCACGGTAACGTCATCCATGATGGAAACGGACTTCTTCTTCGCCACCTTTGCCATTGGTCCTTCGGTTGAAGGAAGGTTGGCTTTTTGTTCAGTGAGGGGTTCTTTTGGCTCCAGTTCATTCATTATTGATGCTGATTTTGTTGATGGTGGACATTGATCTACAGTGGGTTTGGAGGAAGAATCTGCAAAGGGATGAGAAAGATCCTTCATTTGTCGTCAGTTTGACAAAATCCTTTCATCCTTCATGCTGTGTTTTGTAAAAATCTAGAATCTATTTATTACTCTCACCAGATTTTCAAACATTTACAGGGAAATGATCATGCAAACAAAAGTTAGCCAAAACTAAGTTAGTTTACAGCCTAAAGTTTTTGTTTTGTAGGTTGAGATGAATGCTTTACAATCAAATCCATGTTACTGAACATCTTACCAGGCATCACAAAGTATTATCTCAATTCTACTACATTTTAACATTCTTAGTGGGACCATAAAAAATGAGTTTTCATTCGAGAAACTAACAGTACAATGTCAGGTCACTCTAAGGCAAAATTAAGAAACAAAAATGTTCTAAATTTCCACCAAAATAAATCAATTAAAACCAACAAATATAAAGAAAAATCACAACTATCATTTTCCTTTTCTAGAAGGTTAGTCGCTGTGTCTGCTACACACTAATAAAACAACTACACCTGTGATTTATATAAACAGCAAGTGAGCTTGAATTCTTCTTGAGAATGCATGTAGATACTTACCTAGATTCTCTGTAGCTTCTTTTTCAGCCATTGGTTTGTTGGCTTTCTTCACATTTTTTTCAGGAATAGGAATCTTTTCAGTGTAACCTCCTTTCATTTTCACCTCTTTGTCCACAACCACACCTAGAACACAATAACATTTAAATAAGAATTAAATAACTAAAAATTGTCTTCAAAATGTCCAAAACAACTTGTGACGATCTGAAAACATAATAAATATGACTTACACTGACTAAGAAATATCTGTTTTTGTAACTTGGTGACAGTTGAGGTAATCAGCATCTTCTTTGATTTATAAAGAATAATTTGACCAGAGGACACGGCCGATTAATAGAAGATAAGTGAAGGCTGCATAATCATATTCATTATCCTGGTGACAATTCCAAACATGTGTCTATGTGCATGGTTCAGTATTACAACATTTATAACAAATCAATTGGCTTTGTCCCGAGCACCTAGAAATTGACTCTATTTACCTTTCTCGACCAGTTTTGCTTTGAGTTCGTCCATCTTGAGTTTTAACATGACATTGGCTGACTTCATGCGCTGTACCTCTCTCTCCGCTCCATATAGTGACCTTTGACACTCCAGCAGCTGATCTTCAAGAGACATTCGGTGCAACCGCTCTGACCGAAAGTTTCGCTCCAATTCGTCTTTCTCGTTTCTGTGTGATTAAATAAAGTTATTATTCAGAGTTTTTGAAATGGCACTTGTACAATGCGAAAAGCTCAAGGTGACAGGAATACATATAAATTATTTTATGAAACATAACCGGATTTATAAGAAATGTTAAATAGCATAAGAAAGCAAGTAAGAAGTTATCATGAGAGTGCATTGAAAACTAATTATGCACACACACATGTGCATTTTGGGACCAAGAGAATTGCCTTGTCATAAAAGAATTCTCAATATATCCATGCTTGTTATAATTAGAATAGACTGTATAATGATTTACAGTACACAAAACAAAAATATGACCACCAGTTAAGAGGGTCATTCTTTTCTTGGTTGCTATAAGAGTTACATCTTAAACATGGCTAAAGATAAGTCAAACTCATTGTATGTACCTCACAATATAACTATACATATAAATGTACACTGGTTGGTGCATACTAAGCCTACAATGTATATGAAAATGAGTCAAATTAGTAGTCAATGAATTAAATATGACTATAAACTATGGGTAAAATACAATGGAGGCTACATACGTGACTCGATCCAGTTTGCTTTGATAGAACCGTTTGAGACGATCCATATCCACGTTCAATTCAGCTCCGTCAAATTGATCAGTTGAAAATTTAGGCATCTGAAAATAGTGAAACAGAAATTTGTGAGAATTGTACATTTTCTAATCATTCTGATATTCACTTAATGTCAATATAATATGCATTCTTTTACACTTACTTTCACTGCAAAAAACTTTTTGAGACGAAGTATCTTTATTTTCTCATTGTTTGGAATATATATTTATCATGCAAGGATGAACATAAAAGAAAGAGAATTTTGAACATCTTGCAATCTTGGATGTTTTGAATAAATATACATGTGCATATTGTATGATTAACTCATTTGATTTAAAAAAAAAAAAAAAAAAAAAAAA
>CALNVZ010002100.1:27750900-27778754 GCA_940671915.1 Paracentrotus lividus | reverse complement strand
AAACTTTCTTGTGAGTTCCTGTACCTCACTCTGATCAAGTTAAAGTTCTCTATTTGGATGTTATGCACTTCCAAACTCCACCTTCACTCATTCCCAATTAATATAAGTGCCATGGGTACATACTAGTTGATTACACGTTTTTACATTATTCTACTGTTACATATTGTTATTCTGTGCTGTTGGAGTTTGTGGTTGAGTTCTTTGACCTCATTTCTGCTCTGGCTCAAAATCTGTTCCAACTGCTCTATTGTTATATACTGGTTGATTCTGTGCCATTTACAGTTTATGAGTGAATCCCTAGAAGTCCCCCCCCCAAAAAAAAAAAAACCTTGTGACTGCTATTGTTAGATACTTGTTGATTCTGTGTGTTGTAGTTTGTGGAGAGTTCCTAAGCCCCCCCCCCCCCCCCACCTTGTAACTACTATTTTACATACGCTTGAATTGTGCTGATTGGAGTTTGTGAGTGAGTTTCAAGTACATCTCCTCTGACCTCCGTAACAAAATACTTGCATTTCTTTTGTATTTCTTTGTTTTTCTCCTTCTTCCATATTCTTTTTTCATCATTTCCTATGTATTTCTTTGTTTTTTTTCCTGCTTTCCTTTTCTATCATTTCTTATGTATTTCTTTGTTTTTTCTCCTTATTTCCTTTTCTTTTCTATCATTTTTTTATGTATTTCTCTGTTTTTCTCCTTCTTTCCTTTCCTTTTCTTTTCCATTTCTTATGTATTTCTTTGTTTTTTCTCCTTCTTTCCTTTTCTTAGGTATTTCTTTGTTTTTTCTCCTTCTTTCCTTTTCTTTCTCTCATTTCTTATGCATTTCTTTGTTTTTCTCCTTCTTTCCTTTTCTTTTCTATCATTTCTTATGTATTTCTTTGTTTTTTCTCCTTCTTTCCTTTCTTTTCTATCATTTCTTATGTATTTCTTTTTTCTCCTTCTTTCCTTTTCTTTCTATCATTTCTTATGTATTTCTTTGTTTTTCTCCTTCTTTCCTTTTCTTTTCTATCATTTCTTATGTATTTCTTTGTTTTTTCTCCTTCTTTCCTTTTCTTTTCTATCATTTCTTATATATTTTTTTTCTCCTTTCCTTTTCTTTCTATCATTTCTTATGTATTTCTTTGTTTTTTTCTCCTTCTTTCCTTTTCTTTTCTATCATTTCCTATGTATTTCTTTGTTTTTCTTATTCTTTCTTCTTTTTTTTCTATCATTTCCTATGTATTTCCCTGTTTTATCCTTCTTTCACTCTCTTTTCTGGAAATTCTTATGTAATTTCATTGTTTTTTATCCCGGTGCTGTAGCGGAGTGCCTTCACACTGAAGGCACCGCGACAGTCGCGGACTGTCCCGGTGCTGTTACTATGGTTTGAGCGCGATAGTTTACTCGGCGGTGTTATAGCGGGAGAGGTTATCCCGGATAGTTTATAGCGGGTCGAGCATTCACACTAAGGGCAACACCGCTACAGTCGCGGGACAGTCCCGCGACTGTAGCGGTGTTTGAGGCCACTGTGAATGGGGTACTAGTGTTACATACTGGTTGATTCTGTGCTGTTTGAGTTTGTGAGTGAGTTCCTAAAGCCCCCCCCCCACCTCATTATGACTGCTAGTGTTACATACTGGTTGATTCTGTGCTGTTTGGAGTTTATGAGTGAGTTCTTTGACCTCATTCCTGCTCTGGCTCAACATCTGTTCTAACAGCTCAATTGGTCAGCTGCCATCTACCTCTGTCCATTTGGAGAAGTCCAGCTATTTGGAACTGCAAGAAATAGGATTAGTAATTGTTAACTTCATATTGTGATATTTCTATGATAATATACTTATTCATTATGCATTATTATAAGTGCTACATTACCTAAGTTTTCAGCAAGCTACTATCAAAGCATTCACTCTCAGCTCCAATTTAATTCAACGTTGTTGAGAGTGGCAAATGCAATCTTGCAGAAAGATGATGTGCTGCAGCAGGGATAAGAACTATACAATTGTGGGCTTTAATGAGTTACCATAACAGGTACTAGGGATACCTTTTTATTTCATCAACTGGACATAAAAAGAATTCCCATATTATGTTATAGCCCTACATGCTGCAAAACTATACTTGAAAAAAAGTCTGAAACAGGACAAGGCCTAAAAAAAATTGGCATCACAGTATCATTGATATATGTGATACTCTTGTCGAAATGAGAGAGAAGTCGCAGATCAAAGATCCGAGTAATCGACAACTAATGAAAAACTCAAATTTTGAGGAAATTATTTTTTTAATTTTCTGGTTTTACCATGCTTCAATATTGCTCTGTAAAAAAATGAGTGAAATGATAACAGGAAAGTGGTAAAAAAGCAGTTTTTCGGCGAGTGTTTTTTTCGGTCATAATTTTTTTTTCCGGACATACAAGCGAACGTCACGCTCATTTCCCCTCTCCGTTAAGCTCCGCCCTTAGCAACGCATGGCTTTGTTTTATGGACGTTCACGGTCATGTGATGTGTGATTTCAACTGGCTTTTTGTTTCGTTTTGTGGAGCGAATAGCGAACTAAACTCTCTTTACGCACTCAGAAATTTTGCGTGCGATGCCACAACCTGCTGTGAATAAGCTGTTTCATCCGGGATAGCGGAGCATGCAAACGAATGTCAAATCTAACAATCGGGTGGGGAGAGGGGGGGGTATGTGGGGAAAAGCTACTTATTGCTTGACTTAGCTATCTGGATCCAAATGAATGTTAATTTCAGCATTTTATTTTAGGGGCCGCGATATCTGTTGTCCTGATGGGAAATTAAAACCTCCCTATAAACAAATTTGGTTCCATCAGGGAAACATAGAGCATACAAAAGAGGTGACGTGATAATACTTCTGATACAAGTATTAGGTTAAAGTCTTCTGCAGTTTATTTTACAAAGTAACGTGTTTAAGAAAGTAGCGTTTTACTAAACACGACGAAACAAAATACGATTTACTCTTAAATAATTCATTTCTAAAAATTATTAATATCTTCTTATTACTGGTAACAAGTTTGATCAATAAAAGACGAGATGGAGCAAATCATTTACGTTTTTATTTTCATTGTCTTAAGCTAACCTAGCCACTCATAAAACGTGATCAGAGAAATTCTAAATACATTCGTGAGGTGCAAATATTTATTAAAACATTTTGGAGGCTTAGCATATCATATACTTATTCAAAGAATATAAACAAAATGCATAAGCCCTGTACAAGAATAATTAGTCTATAGACCATTATTATGTTCAAATTCACCAACAGAGTTCAATCAAAATGACTCGCTTTATTATGAGTAAGAGTATACGCGATTGACATTCAAAGAACGCACGCAAACATCGGAATAAACCCCCCAAAAGGTTTTAAAATAGTTTTGTTCTATAACTAATTTAGCGCCAGGATTGGTAAACACTTTTCTTAAAAGAGCGGACTTTTTCTTAAACAATTAGAAAGAGCATGACGTTTTTATTTATTTGACGAAGATATAAAACATAACCAATTCAGCTCTTTTTTTTGTTGAGAAGATTGAATGTTATTTAGACAACATCGCCGTTGTTTCCGCTTGCAGCGCTTGCCTCGATCATGCGTGACGGACGAGTATTGTTCTCTGTATACCTGAATGCAGCCTCCTCATTGGTCAATCGTTTCACCTTCATGTACAAGTGGTTGCTAGGGCATTTCGGTGAGTACAACAGTGACAAAATGTTCTTATTTTTCTGGCGCGGAGTCAAACGGAAGTCAAACTTCGCAGAAGTTTTTCTCTTGATTTTGATTTCAAGAGTACCATTCTCCTCGCGTTCAGAGGCTAATATCTCCACTTCTATTTACTCTTTACAGTCAGGTTATATATCAAATTCAAGGCAATGAATCAGGGATCAATAATATCAAATAAAATGGATTTCAAAAATCGCGACTAGTCTCTCATTTCGACGTGACGCATCACATATCTCTTTACAATGTGATGTCTAACTTGGTTATATTAAAGTAAGCTACAAGTCTTAGATATAATTTGAAAGCTTGAAATCTATTGACGAATTGGGTTTGGGTGATTTTTTTATCATGGTGGCAGCCATTGCTGGGGGGCTTCCAATGTACTACGCATGCTCCTTGTGTGCGCATGTATACGTAACAAAGAAAAATGTACAAATGCGCAGACATACGCGCACATGGCGCATGTGTAGTACACTTGGTAACCCCCAGCTATATGGCGGGCACATAGAAAGCTCACTTCCATAAAATGCTGGCCGAATTCGTCTATACAGTCTGTGTCCAAAAAAATGGTACAGTCGGGGAAAAAATAATTTAGGTATGAAACCTTTTCAAAGGTTTTGTAAATATGGGATCAGATTAAAGCCACTATATTTTTCTTGCTGATAAAATTTATTTCAAATAATTTGCTTTTGTAGAACAAAAGTTATGCTAACTTTTGTGTGAAGCCAAGAGATTTAACTCTGCACAAATCTATTGTTCTTTTAGGGCAATTTCGGAGGCTTATGTTCGAAACCTACACAAAGGCATGGCAAGGCGTGCGCAAAATGGATTTTTAATTATTGTAGAAAACTAATCATATCTCAAGATCTACTGCACCAAACGAGATGGAAAAAATTGCAGAATAAAGCTCATTTTCCCTGTGTTATGAAAATACCAAGCATTATAAAGTGGTTACTAATCTTCATACAATAAAAAAATGTTTCCCAACTGTACCATTTTATTTGACACAGACTGTAGATGCAGAATAAAAAAGATGAATCTTGTCAACTAAATAGTGGTTTTAAGCCGAAGCATATATTTGATATGTCGTCAAAATTACAATAAATTGCTGACTTACCTTTAGACTATTAACCTGTTGTTTCTTGTGGTTGAGTTGCTTCTGAAGAGCATCATGATGTAGCTGGAGACTGATCATCTTCTTCTCAATTGCTTGCCTTCTATCTTCAACCTATAAATACAAAGCAGAAAGAGACAGCATCTTTAATAATGTTTAGAGCCTAATTTCAGTACTCGCACAAAATAGGGCGATTTCATGCTGTGTTGTACGGGACATTTTGACATTTTACATTTTTTCGACATGAAAATGAAAGAATATTTTCTTGATTGATTGGTGATCCTCAAGAAGTACCCAAAGGGGCACAAGAACCGAGACTTAATTCGACTCGATTACACATCCTTTACAATTGAAATGAAAAATAGAAATGAGCAGTATGGGACACATACATAACATAAAAAACAAAGAGACAAAAGCATGGAATCCCCCAATAGCTTAACTTTAACATTTCAAAATCAGTGTATTATTATCACAATGTGGTCATATTACGTTATTGGCTTTATCATGGTTATGCAGGCAAAATGTTTGAATATAATGAAACTTTGTTAGTCAACTGCATTTGAAAATAAAACATCACAATAATTTATCTTTGTACATTTCCCCTAAACTCTATGCACAGAGGATCAAATGAAATAGAACAATTTAAGCTGAACCAACTTAATGTAATGTGTGCCTATACAGATAAGCCATCGTGACATAAATAAATAAATATCAATCTTGATCTCGGCCATATCACACACCCCAAAAAAAAACATCTTTCTGAGCTATCCAATATTCTGATATTCCTCTCAATATCCTCAAATAATATCCCTTTGAAAATGGGTTTTAACACACTAATATGACTAGTACAATAAATATTTTCCAATAACATCTCAGTTCACTGCTTACCTCTGCAAATAGGGAATTGCCTTTTTTATTTGGATCGGTGGACTCAAGTTTCATCAGGTCGAGCTCGGCCTGCAGTTCCTCAAGCTGTCTGTGAGCTTCCTGGATAAACAGAATAAAAAACAATGAAGTAATTATATTTGTGCATACGTTCCTTGGAATAAAAGTGGACTAGATTTATATTTACTATTACATCTTACTCACGAAAAACATTTATTTAATACTCAGTATGACTATGAGGGATGTAATTACAAATTATACATTGCTGTTTTTTTCACAAGCCATTTAGTCAAAGAGAAAAATTGGAAGAGTACCATTTTTTTCATAAGAAAACGGACCCCTTGTGAGCCCAGTTTAGAACAATTATGATTTAACGCAGTGCATGTATATATATTGTGACAAGGGAAGAATTAATTTTCTAGTGAGTGGTGAAGGATGGGTTTAGTTATTAGTTTGGAAAGAAATAAACAAGTCTGTTTGAATTTGAGTTATATCAGTGATATGAGATCACCAAAGAGACATGTGTGAACAAACTCTCAAACCTCCTTAATGCTGCTTCACATATATTTCCCTCTCTAAAAAAAAAAGACCGCATTGTATTCATAATCTTACTTCTCGTCTTTCATTCAGTCAAAGATTCCGCACCTCAATATAATGTTAATCTAATACGTAAATATACCGCGGTAAGACCGTTAAGCTCTTCAAGTTCTGGTTCCTTAGCTATCCCCATATCTTTCAATCTGGCACCCCAAGTGAGAATCATACCACTAGACACTATTGACCTACCTCGAGTGACCTAGAGTATGTAAGACACTGTTGATGCTCTTCTTCTGCTCTCTCTTCCACTTCCTTCTTGCTTACACTCAGTTTGTGATTCGTGAATGTTAGCTGCTCCAACTCATGACCCATCTCCTTTACACGACTTGTCAGCTGCATCTGTAGCACAAATAATAATATTATTTATAATAATGATTATGATAATAGTAACAACTTGTACGTTCCAGATTGGAAATAACTGTTTAAAGTGCTTTACATTGTATTATTACACATACGGTACCCCATTTAAATTTCTTGTCACAAGTTGGCTTTTGTGTTTAAAAATCTTCTTATTTCTCATGAATTTGCCTTTTTTGAAGAACCTAAAAAGTTGAAGGTTAGAAAGACATATAGGATTTCATTCACTATTAAAAAAATGAATACTATTAATGATAACTTAAAATGCAAGCTTTCAAAAAATGACAAAATTGAACAAGATGTAAAATGACATACAAAAAGTACCTTTTCATTACTTAGGCAAACCACTTCCTCCTGAAGAGAAGACAGTCTCTCTTCTGATGTTGTTGTTTCATCTAGGAGCGTAATGCTTGCTTTACTCCTAGCATCCTCTAAAGCTTCCTCTAAACTATACACCTGCAATGAACAGAATTATTATAACAATTATAAGTGGCACGTGGAATCGAATCACATATAATATTGCAAACATTCCAAATACAAACAAAACCTACTGAAAGTCAGTGTGTGCCTGTCACATCTAGATTATTGTCATGATTTCATTTTTTTCAAAAGGTTTTAGAAGCAAACTGAATGCTAAGTCATTGTATTCTACTAGGTCCTTACAGTAAATGAGGCAGCTTATCTTTAGAATGATAATTTAATCTGCACTCATAAGCTCATCAAAACTCCGAACAACAACTGAAGGTTGCATTCTGGGTTAGGGAACTGTCCAGGTTGAGTAGTTGAGGTGATATTATACAATACAGCTGGTTCGCACTGTGATTCATGTAATGAGCCCAAACAAAATGGCCACCTTCATTACCTGCTTCTTCAGCTGGTCATTCTGGATCCTGGTGAGCTCCAGATCAGATCTGAGATCCTCACAGGTGGTCTTCATCTTCTGGATCTCATGACAGTGTTCCAAGTCTAAGCCTTCCTTGAGCCGTCTGGTCTCCTGCTTTTGTTTCTCCTGGAGACTCTCGATTTCGGAGGCTCGGTGGCGCTCCATACACTCCTTGTTTGCCAGCTGTAGACTGAGGGAATACTTTTCCTGTTCCAAATCCTAATGAAAGAGACGTTTTCAAAATGAACTTGATTTAGATATATTTCATCTAATTACAACTTACATTCAAATGTATTTTTGTCTTTCTTTAGGATAACACACAACACATGAACAAAAATCGCAATAGAAATATCAGGCAATTCGTTCAAAGTGAACTATTTATTCAACACCCACAAGCCAGACCCTTGATAAAAATAAAATAAAAAAGAAGTTGTAGTTTTTTTGTTTTTTTTCTTGTATCAAACATAAAACTAATCTGATGACATCAAATATTATGCAGGGATGTTAATTACCAATAAATAAAAAGAGCTCCTATATTATTTTGTACAGAAGAAACGCTCATAATTGTAAAGCGCTTAGAGATGAAATTGTTTTATATCAGGCGCTCTATAAATCACAACTATTATTATGATTATTATTATAAAAGCTGATTATTAGTTGAAATCAAAACACAAAGTTGAAATCAGCAAAAATGCTGAAATATCACATCCCTGATCATATAAAATTGAAATGAAAGAGCTTGTATTGTATTACCTCTAGCTGTTTGGTATGTTCTCTGACCAGCTGTTCATTTCTTTCCTCAATCTCCCGGTTTCTTTCGAGAAGATCCTTTCCAAAGGTAGCAGCCTTCATCAGATTGGCCTCACTCTCTTTCAACTCCCTTTGTAACTGCTCAATCTTAGTTTCCAAGTCCATTTTCTAGTTGATCAAAAGAGCAGCAACGACAGATTCTATAAAGTATCTTGGAATAGATGGTTACATCTGTTTTTTTTTTTGTTTTTTTTTTATTAATTTAAATTAACAGTTGACTCAACTAACAGTGGACTCATTTATAATTCAAAACTGTGGGCTCATTATGCTACAACCATAGCAACAAGTGTAAATTTAGCATGCTGTGACAAAATCATGCATTGAAATTGGACCTCAATGTTCGCGCTGAATAAGGAGTAGTTGTTACAAAAAATTTTGGTTATATTGTTGATATGTATTAAGTTTGTTAATTATTATGCTCAAGTAATATGTTTTTGTGCGCTTTGGGTGCCTCTTTAGGCAGAAAAGTGCGCTTTACAAATTAGAATTATTATTATTATTTTGATTTCAGTCCACGGTTTTGAAAACCACCTTCGAGAATACAGGCCATTGGCACAAATCTGTTCGCATTTTCCATTCATCGGGGGGGGGGGGGGGGGGTGACACTTTGTATAATTCAATATCCAACAATAACCCCAGTCAAATATACCTAGATCTAGATCTATAATATTTATATCTGATTTAGTGCATGAGTGCCCCAGATGAATAGCATTATTTACGAATTTAAGCCAGTGATACGGGTCAGGCAATGGTCTTACATAAAGAAAATGTTGAAATTAATAATTTCTTGAATTTTCTTGTTTTTATTGATCATAAGAATATCTCTGTCTTCATCGGACGTAACTGTTAGGGCTTACGATGAAGACAGAGCAGCCTTGGTCTTAAGAATATAAAGAATGGAATAACACTGATGAACCTTAAAAATAATAATAATGGTTGTTGTTGTTGTTGTTTGATTGGTTTTAACGGCGCATGTCATTTAATTTTGAATATTCACGCCAATGTTTTATTGTTTTTATTATTTATTTATTCTTTTTTATTTTTATTTGGGGGTTGTAATAGTGAAATTTGGAAATCGTGATTTTGAATTTGTAGCAATTTTTTAAGGAATACAACAAGGTCTGTCACACGGAGAATGTTTATCTCCATAATTTAGTAATTTATGCATGACACTCGAATGATCACGAATTAGCATATGAAATACACTACCATTGTGCCTTCCAATGAACAATAGCACGATAAATTTAGATTCGTCATTTATTTTTTGGTAAGTCCTCATTTCTTTATACGTTTTGAAATGTTGGGCGTAGTCGCGACAGTGGATTCGTTGAAGTTCTTTTATATTTTCTCTCTTTCTTCTAAAAATATTGAAAGAGTGGGTCTAACGCTTAACCGTTTTTTGAAGTTCAAGTCTTGCAGTTTTTTTCTTGCGAAATGGGTCCAAATTTGGTTATGATTGACAGCGCGCACGACAAAGCGATCTTTATCGGGAACAGCTGAATCGCGTTGTTCAAGTTACGTCAACGCACTTCAGTAATCCGCAACCGGAAGGCGGAGCTCCTCGCGATAGCTACCAGTAGCTAATCAGAGTGCCCAACAATCAAAATGCATTGTTCTCTATTTCTGTAAAAGCGGAATGGTAGACTTTTCCCGTGTGTCAGCACTCAAGTCACTGCCCGTTTCAATGTGTTTTCTGGCCAGTCCGGCTCGGTACATTGAGCAGATCTTCTCAGCTGAATTCAAAGAAGCTCAGCCTAGGCCCCTCCAATACTTGTCCAATGGCATTATCCTGGAATAAGTCTCCAGTCCATTCACTCCCATTCATTTAGTCATTGGCGGAGACATCGTTCCACGCCATTGAGTGTTGACTGTTGTTTGTCTGTTGACTCTGTATGGTGGTGTAACCATAATTCGCCGCAGAACCTTATTCAGCTACACGACGGATATCTCAAAAAGTAATCAATATCGTGAAAATCTGATAGCACCATCAGAAAGAGGGACCAAAAAATTGCTTAAGATCCAAACTTTTTCACGGTAGGTGTATCGAATTGTGAATTATTGGGACCAAACATCGAAAATTGCGTGTCCGTTGCCAAAATTCCGAGTTTTTTTCAGGGTTTGGAAATCATCATTTTCCGAGTTAATAATCATAAAATTATGAGATGATATTAATATCATCTTATTCTATGAAATTTGACTTACATTTACTGTTATTCCCTTTCCTTAGACTGATGGAATTTCTTGATAAATCTTTGTCAAACGCTCGTGCGGGAATTAAGGTCACACTGTTTTGTTGACTTTTTCAGCACAATGCGCGATCGTTCGATCGACATAGAAATTTGAAATCGCGATATCGTCGAAACCTTTGATAGTTCACTTCTGTTCGGCAATTCGGAGTTTAGAATTTTGCCGTTTATTTGGTAATCATAGTTTTCGTTGATTTTGAGTAAACATGAAATATTGTGATTGAATGTCGCAATTTTTTAATTTTTGAAATTTGCGCGAACTATGGTCTCCCCATCATACACAGTGGACTCGCACACACAAGAAGAGAGGAGACAATCCGAGATATAGGCAATAATATTTTATTTTGTATTGAAATTGAGGTCAAATACTAGGTGGGCGCAGACATAGACAGTCAGACACTTCTAAAGCTCTCATCTTACAACCGACAACATCTGCACTATCTCCAGCTCCACCATCAGGCATGCCGAGACCGCGCCCCTGCGCCTGAACCCCGGGGGTAGCTCCCGCCGAATCATGGATGCGTTGCTGCTCATGTCTGAGCTTCATCAGACCGAGTGCAACGCCAACGCCGACTTATTAATTCATCCATTCATTGCCCGAACGTAATAATATTTAATGACATGGCATGAATTGCCTTTATTTCTACTCACGTGTGTTGAAATTGCGTATGTTGAACGAAATAATAGTAGAACAGAATACAAATTATGAAATTATTCCAGCTCAGCAACCGAGTCTCGGGTTCAAAATATTGCTTTCGTTGACTCCTCCCACGTGAAACCTTATTTGTCCAATGAGCGCAAACCATCTAATGAATATTCACGAAGACTCAGGGTTTCATTATATGGGCCGGGTGGGAAATTTGACCCCCCCCTCCCACCTTACATTATGGGGCACTTCAGGCTGGGGTGCACCCCCCTCCCATTTTTTTTTCCAGCTTACTCATACCAAAAACGCGAAAATGACCATAGATTTTGTGATTTTAGCCTCTTCAAATGCTCCGCGCCCCTACACGCAATAGGTCTATACCAGCCCCCCCCCAAGAAAAAAAAAATAATAAATAAATAAAAAATGGACGGGCGGGCCGATTGACCCCCTCAACCTTACCCCTATGGCCGATATATGAGAACTCTTGAGGTGTTAATTTCTTTTTGGCCTTTGGTCCATCAAAAAGGTCATGAAGTATCCGTCGCCCATAAACTATACTACAGGGTGTATCAATAAAAACGGGACAGTTTTGAAAAGTCTGTCAAAATTTCTTTTCAAATTATGATGTCTATATTTTGATGTTAATAGATGCTCTGAAGTCTTATCTTTCAAATGCAATTTAAAATGATACGTTTCGTTCATGCTTGAGCGCACACAGAATGTATTTGTCGGGGGCTCAAAAAAAGGCTTGCGCAACAAATGGAAGAAAATGAGAAATACGATCATCAGACTTTTTGCTAATCAGCAGACTTACTCTAACCGTTTCATTATCTTGCCATTATTTTCGAATTTTGCTATCAAAATTCCTTTACAAAGCTATTTATTTAATTGAGATGTTTTTGTTTGTTTTTGTTTTTTCCACATGTTAATATGTTATCTTTTGACATTGAATATTCCTTCAAACTAAAGAATAAAAAATAAAATTAAAAATTAAATAAAAAATCTTGTCAACCCAAGAAAAGGGATTTAGTTGGTTGATTGATTGGATTTATTTCTTAATTGATCGATTGATTGAATGAAGGATTGATAGATTGACCATTTTGAACGATTGATCGTTTGATTAATTAATTAATTTGTTTCTTTGAATGATGATCGATTGATCGATTCTTTTTGATAGATTTTCAAATGATGATTAAATTCGTTGGAAGAATCGTAGGAAATCGACTAAAAGACTAATATATCATTGATCAGTGTAAAGTAACAATCAATCGGAATGGGGTACCTGATTCAGAATAAATATACACTTTGAATTTATCATTATTATTTATTATTTTTTTTTTTTTGAACCTTCGACAAAAACTGTCCGTGTTCGCTCAGGCATGAACGAAACAAATAAACAAAAGTAATTCAATCAATCAATCAATAAACAATCAATTAAAACAACCAACCAAGATTCCCTTCTTATGGGTGACAAAAAAAAAAAAAAAAAAAAAAAAAAAAAAAAAAAGTTTAAAGGAATATTTTTTTTTGTAAAAAGATAACATATTAAATGAAAAAAAACAGAACAATTAAAGTAAATAAATAGCTTTGTAATGAATTTCAAATCATAATTCGAAAAAGAAGATGGCAAGGATCAAGAAAAAATTAGAGGAAAACTGCTGATTAGCAAGAAGTCTGATGATTGTAATTCTCAATTTTTCCATTTGTGCGCAAGCGCTTTTTGAGCCCCCGGCAAAATGTTCTGTGTGTACTCAAGCATGAACGAAACTCATTTTTTAAATTGCATTTGAAAGATAAGACTTTAGAGCATCTATTAACATAAAATATAGACATTCATGATTAAAACAAAACTTTTGACAGACTTCAAAACTGTCCCGTTTTTATTGATACGCACTGTATAGGGGTATGTTCACTTGGTAATTCGGGTCGGTCATCCATTTTCCTCTTCTAATTTTTCCCCGTCCTCCTTTTTTTTAATGATTTCTTTTTGGCTTAGGGGCCAAGGGCCCACTCATCCCCTGGACCAGCGCCTGTCGCGGCAACCCCGCAGAGACATCAAGAGACTTGCTTGCGTCTGCTAAAAGATTGAACATGTTTGTAATTTTGTTTGGTTTTCTCGCGAGTTCCTGGAGACTCATGAGATGGCGCTGCGACCTCTCCAAGTCTCCAGAGACTCGATCGAGAAACACATTTCATTGCCAGTGAGAAATCCACTTTAGCAAAAGAGATGAAATTTCATTAAAACTTGCTGAAAAAGACCCAACGACACCAACTACTTTAAAATGGATTGTTTACCTACAAACCAAAAACTTGGAAAAATGGGTTTTGTACCTGTCACCTTCAAAGGACCCTAACTCTGTGATCCATCAACAGTGTCTCAAATTAAAGCTGATGAGTTACTTAGTATTTTAGTAAAAAAAATCACCAGAATAAAATGTACTTTTGAAATGACTGACCTTTGCGGTTACCTTTTTTTAGGAACACACTGTATAGTGCGAGCCGAGCAGTGGGGATCGGACCGGGGGCCACACCAAGCAGGCCCCTACCACTCATTTTTTTTGGGTGAAAAACCAATTATTGATTGTATATATAATTATGTAAAATATGACTATTTTGGTCTGCCCTCCTATTTTTCAAATTTTAGGACTGTGCACCCCCCCCCTCTATTTTCAAATTAATGATAATTTATTCGTTCGTAACACATGGGACCAGAAAAATGGTGTTTTTAAATTTTGAATTTTGTTCACATGATACTAGGAATTTTAAAAGCAGATACAAACTTGCATAGTCACATCCTCTATACCATGTAATAAACTTTGTAAATACATATTTTAATGTCAATTACAGCCTCACGTTTTCTGGCAAGGTCAAGGTCAAATATGACATGTAACACATGGGACAATTATTCCATTAAATATTTTCCATTAAATATTTGGTGTAGCCAAGGCGAGCAAACATGTAAAAAAAAAAATCCTACTGATAAAACAAAAGAGCCATAATACAACACATTACTGTAAAAAAAGTAAATATTTTGTTTCATTACTGAGATGGAGGGCGAGTAATAAAACTATATTATTTATCAACTCAGTAATTTTTGTGAGACTACTACTGAAACATGAATCTTTAAGAATAAAAATATGGAAAGTTATGTGCTCGGATTGTGATATTTGCACCAGAGGAAGCCAAATGATATTGTATCCTATAATAAACCCTGAGAAATAATGGTTGAAAATAGCATTTTAATGCATTTTATCATTTTTCATCAATATTAAGGACCTTGTGACGTCATATGACCTTGAAATGACTTTTTGACCTTATTTGCATTAAGTTTATTTCATACACTTGTGTGGATATAGTGACTTTTACACTTGACACAAAAATGTTCGAAAAGTTGAAAAATCACCACCTTGGGAACAAATAGCTTGGACTTGCCCATAGATGAAGAAGATATAACAACCCAAATTTTATTTGACAGCAGCAAAAGTATATCAAGTTTGATTTAAAAAAAAAAAATTTTTAGACTATATTAAATCAGAGTATTATGACAATTAGACCTAGTGAGTTATTACACCAAGTGATAATTCGACCAACAGCAATTCGACTACATTGATAGATGAGTTTGCTAATTTGGTTTTAGACAACCAGATAATAATTAGACCATCTGCTCGTAGACCAAGTGGATATAAACTCATCCTCTCCCTTTAGGTCTGCCTCAGTCTACACTTCGGATAACGAACTTTGCCTTTCGGACTACTGATCTTATTTCACTTCGGACTAAGAAAACATATTTTCGAAAAATGAACTCTGGATTTATAAGACTCTTCAGAGTATCGAGCCTTAGGATGACGAACTTTAGAAATAACGAGCTTGAAACCAAAAATTTGAAGATATTAAGTCGTGACCTATCAACAATAAATTGCATTTTTGTAGACACGGAAGTCGTTGATTTTTATTTGGGGCTGCCGGAACATCAAGTCATTACTGTTCTCTCCCCTCTCTCTCTCGCGTGTGATCATACGCGCTACATTTTATGTATATAAATGTATCGAATTTCAATTCAATTCAATTGAATTCAATATTCATCTCTGCAAGGTAACACAGTATATTTTGGAATCCAGCTTTCCTTGTTGTCTTACAATATTGCAGGCGCGGATCCGATGGCGCGGGCTGGTTGCCCCCATCGCCGTGATGCCTCCTCTAAACCACAAATAAAGAAAGAAAGAAAACGGGGGGAAAAAAGAGGAGAAAAAGGGAGAAAGAAGGAAAAAGGGAGAGAATAGAAGAAAAAGAAGAAAATGAAAGAAAGACAAGGGAATAAGGCCCGATGCTTGTACAATTTTCGCCCAACTTTAGTCAATAAGAAGCGCGAAATAGGCTTTATTGGGTTCTAAACGACTATAACTAAGGCCTTTAATATGAGGAGGGTCCACGAGGCCGAATTTTCTCATATTGTATTTTGCAATATACTGCTGAAACGCCGTTTTTTTTTAAAGAAAAGGAAATACATTACTTAAACGAAAAGTAAAAATAAGGAAAATATTTAAAACTAAAGTTTAAAAATTTCACAAAGAAAAGAGGCCTGGTGGACCCTCGGCCTCCTGAAAAAAATAGTCGGCCTCCTGACACAGGCCCGTAACTAGGGGGGGGGGGTTCGGGGGGTTCGAACGAACCCCCCCCCCCCCCCCCCCCCCCCCCCCGCAGGCGAGCAGGCTCCGCTTGACCCCCCAAAAAATTAAAACCTTCACAAAAAAGGAAAATTAAAACACTTTGCTTTCAGTTCCCCTACATGTTAAATCTTTGGCTCGCGCTTCGCGCTCGCAACTTTTTATTTTAGGTATGATAATGATGTTTTTCAGAACAAATTACGCAGGAATTAAACTTAAACCATTTCGCGGGAATGTTTTAGTTTGAATTTGTGTTCTATTTTTTACATTTTTAAAATGATGTTATCTTCAATTTAAGGAAATGATACAACAGAAATAAGGCCTAGTGGCAGAGGCGGTGGAACCGGGGGGGGGGGGACACGAGTGAACCCCACCTTTTTTCAACCACCCTAAAAGTGCCCCTATTCATGACCAAAAAGTGTCCCTTTTCTAAGCTAAAAAGGTGTCATCTTTACACTAAAAAAGAAACCTTACAGAGTATTGAAAAGTCCCGTGGACAATTTCTGTTAAAAAAAGGGGCACTTTTAATACTAAAAAGGGCCCCTTGTTACTCCATGACTTTTAAAACCCCAAATTTTCGGCTCGCGCTTCGCGCTCGCGGATACTAAATAGGGTCCATAATGCACAATAAACTACAATTTTGAGCTCAAAGTTTTCTACTCGCGCTTTGCGCTTGAGGATATTATTGGGGTCTAAAGAGGCGGTGGAACCGGGGCAGGGGGCACAGTGCCCCACTTTTTCATCCACTCTAAACGTGTCCCATTTTTTAGCTTAAAATGCAATTTTTACATTAAAAAGAAGCCTTTCATACCCTTTAAAAGTCCCATGGACAATTTCTTAAAAAGTGTCACTTACCAATACTAAAAAGTGTCCCTTTCTTTACTTCATAATGTCTTTTAAAACCCCAAATTTTCCTGCTCGGTCGCTGTGCGACCTCGCACTGTAAAATTAACAAACAATAAGTATTAAAAAAAAGTTGGACCCAGTACCCTCTGCTGGAGACAAACCTTGTCAAAAGAATTGGTGTAATTGTGTTTGGGGTAGATGGGGGCGTGGGCTGGGGGCCTGCAGACCACAAAATATTCATAACAAAGATTATTAAAAAGACAAGATTATTATGTATCTTCAACATGGATCCTAAAAAGAGTCTATATTTTTTCACTCAAAACTTTTAGCTCGCGGATTCTAAAATTAATAGGCTCTATATTGCAGAATTAACTCCAATTTCGATCTCAAAGTTTTAGGCTCGCGCTTAGCGCTCGCATTCCTTTATATTTTCATTACTAAATGAGCAATAAAAATAAAAGCCATTAAGATTCCTAAAATTTTCAGCTCGTGCTTCGCACTCGCAGGGTCTATAATACACAATTAACCCCAGTTTTGAGCTTCGTGCTCATATGGATACTAAATAGAGTCTAGATAATCATGATAATGCAGGTTACTCCAAGTTTAACTCAAAATTTTCGGCTCGCGCTTCGCGCTCGAAAAAAAATCCTTGAAAAAGGTCCACTTTTCTGATTTCGAACCCCCCCCCCCGTAAAAATCCTAGTTACGGGCCTGTCCTGGGAATATTAGAAAGTATTAAATAACGTATTTAATATATCTTTTAAAACCCCAAATTTGCGGCTCGCGCTTCGCGCTCGCGGATACTAAATCATAATGCACAAATAACTCCAATTTTGAGCTCCAAATTTTATACCAATTCAGTAAGGTATATAATAAACAATTAACTCAAAATTTTCAGCTCGCGCTTCGCGCTTGCGGATACTAAATAATTATGGTCTATAATAAATAATTGTCTACAATTTTTTATACTAGAAAGTATCCATTTATTGATTTTATACAACCCCAAATTTTCGGCTCGCGCTTCGCGCTCGCGGATACTAAATCATAATGCACAAATAACTCAAATTTTTCGGCTCGCGCTTCGCGCTCGAAGATACCAATTCAGTAGCGGGAATAAAATGCACAATTAACCAAAAATTACCTCAAAATAATCAGCTCGCGCTTCGCGCTTGCGGATAAGGTCCATAATACACAATACACAATCTAAAAAAAAAATAATAATAATACTAAATAGTGCCCCTTTCTTTATTCCATATATCTTTTAAACCCAAAATGTTCGGCTCGGTCTTCGCGCTCGCTAATACTAAATCATAATGCACAAATAACTCCAATTTTCAGCTGCGCTTCGCAGTCGCGAATACTAAATAGGGTCTATAATACACAATTATCTACAATTTTTTTTAATACCAATTCAGTAGGGTATATATAATGCACAATTAACTCAACTTTTACCTCAAAGTTTTCATCTCACGCTTCGCGCTCGCGGATACTATATAGGGTCTATAATGCCCAATTATCTCAAATTCTTAGCAAATTTTCGGATCGCGCCTCGCCGGCTCGTTCGCTTTTTTTTCATTAAATGAAATACATCAATTAAATGCAATATTTTGGGCGCACCCCTATTCATCCGAATACATTTCTTTTTATGCTCTTGTCTCAATTGCCCCCTTTTCAGGAAAAATGTCCCTTTTCCATCGTGAACCCCCCCCCCCACTTTCAAATTCGTTCCAACGCCTCTGGCATAACAACGTGGCATAACATGCCGTTCTTCCAGGTAATTAAATGGAAAAGTTTGCACTCGCAGCGTCTGATGTAATTATAATGGGGCATAATCGTATTTATGGTGGTAATTTAAAATACATATTCAAACCACTAAAGTTTTGTTAAAAATATCCAGGTTTTTTTTTTTTCTCTTCTTTTTTTTGTTGTTACTAGTATATACATCATTATTTTGTTTCATAGGATTAAAATAAAAAATTGTTTAAATTCCTCGTTATAGGTCAGTATAGGCCTATATATCGGGGAATATTTTGAACTAACGCTTTCGCGCTCGCAATATTTTTTTTCAAAAAAGTTGCCCCCCCCCCCCCCCCTCTGGAAAATCCTGGATCCGCGCCTGCACAGTGGAAAAGGGTACTTTTTTGAAGAAAGAGCACTTTAAATCAATGGCATATAAAGAGCAAATACTGGGATAGGGAGGGGCTGGTCATAAATTTGCCTATTAATTTATGTTAAGAATCTTTGTAATTTGGGTTTTTTAATTTTTTTTTACCGTCCCCAAAATGTAATGCGAGCGCGAAGCGCGAGCTGAAAATTGTAGTTAATTGTGCATCATGATAGACCCTACGAATGATTGAATTAGTTAGTGAATTGAAGTTGATTCCGGTGCAGCTCGTTGTTCCAAAGGTTCTTTTGTCCGAAAGTTAAATAGGGTTCCTCCATCCGAAAGTGATATACACTGTAAAAAAATATTTGTATTTTTACAGCAAATCTGCTGTCAGCAGAGTTGCCATAAAAAATGTATTTAAAAAACAGTTTTGTTGTAAATTTCTCGTCTAAGAATTTATGAAAGAGAAGGAAAAAATCATTAGAGTTCTATAGCGTACATATTTGGTTAAAACGGAACAAATGTGTTACTCCTGATGTAGGCCTATATTTTGTATTTCTCATGAAATTGTTTGCAGGAGAAATTTACAACAAAACTGTTTTTAAATTACATTTTTATGGCGACTCTGCTGACAGCAGATTTGCTGTAAAAATACAAATATTTTTTTACAGTGTAGGGTTCATTCATTGTTACAAAGGTTCATTTTCTAAAGGTTCACGCCGAAAATGAAATAAGGTTAATTCGTCAAAAGAAGGAATTTTTAAATGATCCCCAATGCACTTCATTTTCGGACAAACGAAATTTCGTACTGGTATGCAACACATTTTAGGACAAACGAACATCATTTGATTTCCAGACAAACGAGCATTTTATAGTATTAAGAAATATTGCGTGTGAGGAGAAACGAACCTTCGGAACAATTATTTTCCGAATGTTGCATGTATCTTATTTTCAGACAAACGAGACTTCGGAACAATGTCCTCCCGTAACCATGGTATCCATTTTCTCCTTGCATGGTCTTCTTCTTCTTCTTTTCGGGTCATTACATTTCCCTGCATTCTTTATGAATTGTGAATATAATTATGAAGCACATTTTATGGTTGTCGATGATATTTCTCTGAAAATCTCTTATAACGTTAAAAACAAAAAAACGAGGAGAAAAAGGGTTTAAGCATTTCAAATATCAATCACTTTTAGTGTAACGTGTAGCAATTTTACTACAAATAGTTATTATTATAATGCAGAGGAAATATATATTCCACCTCTGCTGCGTAGGCGTATAATGATGTGAAATACAGTCATCTATATTCGTATTTATGAGATTCATCAAATCTTCCTTCCATGATTATGAAGTAGTACGGTATACGCTCAATAATGTTGAATGAATCGGAGGTACGTATCAGTTGCATATTTAGGTCATTCGTATAGGCGAATCTTTTACATTGATGAGGACAAGTTTGCAGTTTGCAGCACGATAGAGCATATACTTTACTTTAAAATGATAATAACAAAACAGCTTAGATTTGCAAAGTAAGGGAAAGAAGGTATTTATATTCATTGATTTATTGGCCTATGGGAGTGATTTGCAAACAACAGGTTTTCGTTCGTGTATCTTACGTTATTATTCATAATACTTGTAATGTAGTTGAACACAATATTTTTCACCATGGAATATCAACGTATACGTATACAGCAACATGATAAACTGATATAGGGGCTGGAAAATATTATTAATGGACGGCTTGTGGACGTGGGTTAAGATAAATGGAATGGAGGGGGAATGGGGGGCTACAAAAATAAAATTCCGAGGGCTGTCTAAAAGAGTCGCATTCTTATTATCTGTCTGTCATTGTTGTCAGAGGTGACGGTATACTGGCCCCTAGCCCCCAACATGTTTAAAACAGACCCAACCGAGTAAAAGAGGGGAAGTTGCCCTGGGCCACCACCCGATTTTGTAAAAGGTGGCATCCAATAGTTAAATTGCTGTGATTGGATCTCGAAATATTGATAATGAGGCCATGCAGGCGCAGATTCACTTGGACACAGCGGGCCCGTCCTCATCATGCGGATTCTTAGGGGGGGGGCACGCACAAGGGGGCGCCAAACCGACTTGAATCAAGAGGCGCCAAATTGACCCTAAATTCAGGGGCGCCAAATTTAAAAAGAAGCAAAAAACAAAAACAAAAACAAAACAAATTGAAAAAAAGATATGTTTTTACCCCCATTGACCCCCTTAACCTACCCCTACTGCATTATAAACTTACACATAAAAGTGAAATTTAACAATATACGGGGGCCGCTCATGAAACCTGGATCCGCCACTGTTTAACCGTTATTCATAATTTCAGAGATCTATCGATTTCCAAATGGCGCCTCTTCCCCACCATTCCCCCCTTTCTTAGGATTCTTAGGGGGGCACGCACAAGGGGCGCCAAACCGACCTTGAATCAAGAGGCGCCAAATTGACCCTAAATTCAGGGCACCAAATTTTAAAAGAAGCAAAAACAACAAAAACAAAAACAAATTAAAAAAAAGATATGTTTTACCCCCATTGACCCCCTTAAACCTACCCTACTGCATTATAAACTTACGGACGGCCGTAATTTTAACACGTACCCCCCCCCCTCCTCCTCCTCGGCCAGCGTGACGTGAACATTTTTTTTTTAGTGTACCTTTTTGCTCGCCCGGTGTGACGGGAAAAAATTGGGTGTACCTTTCGCTATACGCCAAGATCACATATTACAGGGCTCCGAGGAGCAAAATCATGGATACGCGCCTGCTCATAGACCGAAAAAATTAAGATAGTAAGAGCCCTAACATCGACAAATTCGGCCTCCTCCCCCCCCCCAAAAAAAAAACAAAAAACACACAACCCGAAAACAAAAACAAAACACCCTCTTTATTTGTTATTATTAGTGTAAGTGCCATTTTCGCACATTTTGTAATGCTACCCCCCCCCCCCCCACTGAGAGGACTTCTGACTGACCGGATTAGATGAAGACTAACACCCCAACCCCATCAGAGCAGCATCTTGACCGGTCGAATTTTGACCTTTGAGAATAAAATCGGAACACATAAATTGAAATTTAACAATATACGGGGCCCGCTCATGAAACCCTGGATCCGCCACTGTTTAACCGTTATTCATAATTTCAGAGATCTATCGATTTCCAAATCATGGCGCCCTTCCCCACCATGTTCCCCCTTCCTCGCGATAAAAAAAATAAACAAGCAAAAATGCTCCTCTACTCATTTTCGCCTTCTGTATTATATGGTTGTTGGTGTCCCTATACGTGTCGACCGAAGGGAGCTTCAGGGCCATTCTTTGAAAATTGAACCTTTTTGGGACCAAAAAAAGTTTTGCTTTTTAATTTTAAGCTGCATATTCAAATAGAGCAATGTTTGAAGTTTATGAACTGATTTTTTTCGTGATTTTTGCAAGTTTTCAGGCTCATTTGCAACATATATGATAATTAGATAGAAAAACGGTACAATATCATTTTTAACCCTGAATGGAATGGATCTGCTGACTTCCTTACTTTGATTAATGTCATTTTAATATTATTTACTTATATTGAATCTAACCAAAAAATAATTTGTTAAATTGATTTATATTAAGATAATTAACTATGAAAGTTAATTACCTTCAAAATGTCACACACGTGAAGCGAAAACCAAAAAAGTTTATACCCCGCCTTAACCATGCTCTGGTATTATTATTATTTGTTCTAAAAGCTAGATTTAATGTAGGCCTACCTTGCATCTTCACCAAATATGAATCATGAAAAGCTTAATTCGATTATTAATTAGCAAACAAATTAGTCACACACGTGACCCACTGGGTGGGGGCGTCATAAAGGTCTGATTTATTTTCACTTTCATATGGCTGAAATAAATTATTTTAGCATTACTATGATCCAAAATGGTTCTGCAATACTAAAAACCAAAAACAAAGAAAACCAAAAGTCGAAAAAAAAGAAATACATAAGAAATTTATAAACGATGAAAATTACATAAGAAATTTATTATTCGATACCAATTTTATCCAAAACAATTATTGTTATAGGAATCCTATAAAGATTATTTAAACACAAAATTAGCATTCAAGAAGCTTTAGTTTGTCATTATAACAAAAAGTACAGATTTCATGCAATGCATAATTAGCATAATTATTCATATAAAATAAACGAATATTATTCGGAGAAATTAACAGTGCATTCTTGCATGCAATTTACATCGCACACTATACATCGGCAGATTTTTGGGCGCTCGCGCGATCAGCAGCCGAGAGGGGCACATCAAGGCCCCTGCCTCCCCGCCCCACCCCCAGTTTTGACGGTGCCGGTAAAATGGCAGGCAAAAATGGCGAGGTAAAAATGCAGACGTAAAATGGCAGAGGTAAAATGAGAGGCAAAAATGGCAGAGTAAAATGGCAGAGAAAATGCAGAAGCAAAAATGGCAGAAGCAAAATGCAGAGGTAAAAAATGGCAGAGCAAAAATGGCAGAGCAAAAATGGCAGAGGTAAAAATGCCAGAGGAAAAAGCAGAGGCAAAAATGGCAGAGGTAAAAATGGCAGAGGTTAAAATGGCAAGAGGCAAAAAATGGCAGAGGTAAAATGGCAGAAGTAAAAATGGCAGAGGCTAAAAATGGCAGAAGCAAAAACATGCAGAGGTAAAATGGCCAGAGGTAAAAATGGCAGAGGCAAAAATGGCAGAGGCAAAAATGGCAGAGGTAAAAATGCCAGAGGTAAAAATGGCAGAGGCAAAAATGGCAGAGTAAAAATGGCAGAGGTAAAAATGGCCAGAGTAAAAATGGCAGAAGCAAAAATGCAGAGGTAAAAATGGCAGAGCGTAAAATGGCAGAGGCAAAATGGCAGAGGTAAAAATGGCAGAGGTAAAATGCCAGAAGTAAAATGGAATGTCTTTCGCAAGCCATTGTCATAGCAAAGCCATTCTCATATTATGGCCAATTCCCTTTAGGAAAGGGGGTAAAACATTCATGAAGAAAACTGAAAGGATTTTCAAATTTCAATGCTGAAGTGCCTGGAGGGTCCTTATTTTAGAATGACTGACTTCCATTGGAGGATTACTATCTGCTATGAGATATTGCTATACCAAAGTGAACGATTGTTTTATTTACTTTTTTACCTTTTAACTGTACATGTTATAACAAATTAAAAATAAATTACGACGTCAGTGTCGAAATGCCATCTAAAATTGGTGTGCACGTTTTTGTTTACATACAAAAACAACATGTCTATAAGTAATTCTTTATTATTTTTACCTCATGAGAGAAAAATAGAATAAAATTACCAATACGATTTTGTGTAACACGTGCAGTATAATGACTATAACAATCGCCAATTATACTTTGATATTGCCAATGTCATAATCAGCTAGTCAAATGCAAGGCAGTCAATTTAAAGTTAAGAACACCTCCAACAATGAATTTATAAATCCTTCTTATTAATAGCTTTCTTTGTAACTATTTACCCCTTTTGGTATCAGGCGCGGATCGAAGAGAATCGAATTGAATGCATTTCGGGGGCCCAGTTGTCTGGGAACAAAAGCGGCTCTTTGTCCCCGGACAATGGGCCCCCCGAAATGCATTCAATTCGATTTTCTTGGATCCGCGCCTGTGGTATCTCACTTCGCGGAAACACATTTGAGACGGATTTGTCAATATGGTTTTGCCATTATAGCTTGTATCCCAAGTCTCCTCTTTCTCTTAATTTTCAGCACGTTTTTAATAGGTCCTAGGCATACTCTTTATACGTGAAACAAAGGATTCCGTCGCGGAGACGTCTCCGCGACAGAATCATTCTGCGACGGTAAAAAAGTAATTAGAGACGTCTCCGATGTCGCGGAGAAGTAGTAGAGACGTTTCCGATACATTTTTCATAAAACTGTAACAAAGCAATTAAAAAAATCATCTCAAAGTTGTATCAGGCACTCATGAAACGTTTTAACAAGTTTTAAAAAAATTGTTGCGGAGACGTCTCTGAGACGTTTCATGAGTCGGTCTTTGAAAGTGCTTTGTTACAGTTTTTTTTAAACTGTCGCGAGACGTCGTGGAGACAATCTCCGCGACGTCTCAGCAACATCGGAGACGGAGACTAATATATATTTTTTTATCTGTCATCGGGAAGGCGCTTTCGAGAAGTGAGATACCACCCAAGGGAATTGGCCATGTTTATTCATGGGATTTGCTATGACAATTAATTGCGTAAGACCTGACATTTTACCTCTGCCATTTTTACTCTGCCATTTTACCTCTGCATTTCTACCTCCGCATTTTTACCTCTGCCATTTTACCTCTGCCATTTTTGCCTCTGCCATTTTTGCCTCTGCCATTTTACCTCTGCCATTTTTACCTCCGCCATTATTACCTCTGCCATTTTACCTCTGCCATTTTGCCTCTGCCATTTTTTACCTCTGCCATTATTACCTCTGCCATTTTTACCTCTGCATTATTACCTTTGCCTTTTACCTCTGCCATTTTACACCGAACCGTTCTGACAGCTACCAAACCCCAGATGACTGATTAGGGGTTGAGTTCGTAAAAGTTTTACCCAGCGGATATGGTAAATGCTCAAAATGTACATTTACTGTATAATTATGTATAATATTTTCATTTTTTCTGTACAGTTTGATATACATGTGTCACAGACGTGACCCCTAAAATGTCACCACCACGTTACCCGACATCACGATATCAAAAAAGATAAAACAAGAAATTTCGGAGATTACTCCTATCAGTGGTATTTTTGGTTAACAGATCCATATGCATATCTCACAGCAATAGAACATTTATATTTTAATACTCACAAGAATTTCAAAATGAAATTGAAATTTCAAATCATTGTTGTTTTTGAAGTCACGTACCCACTTCTTTTTGACCTCTGACCTTGAACATGCATATGGTTAACATAAAAAATATTTCCAAATGATAGTCAACAAAATATGCTAGCTAATGTAACATTAAATCAGTTATATCTTTAAAATTGTTAGAGTTATAGCAACAATTAGTCAAGATTTTGCATAATTCGGTCACACACGTGACCAAGAATGGTCCTTCAAGGTTCGAGCTTTCATGACTTCAAGAAATTATGGGGGGGGGGGAAATTGAGCGAAAAAGAGGCTGATACCTAAATTCACAATAGTGGTTAATCAAACCGGGCTAAATAACACTGTATTAAATGACTTAACACACTGAGAGAGAAAAAAAATAATGAAGTCGGTTAGGAGAGACAGAAAACACCGATATCAGAGGGAGACAGAGAGGATCAGAGCTAAGGTTATTATCAATATGCAGAAAACAAAACTTCATCTGTCTCGTAAAGTTTAAACGCGAGAGAATATTACAAGACACGCTAAATATATATGTTCGATATTAGAACAGGGAAAAAATGTAATCAGTGCAACCTTCTTAACACATAGACACACATAAAATTCACCGCAACAAAGAGGAAAGAATAAAGAAATATGTGGTCCATCGCCTCGGGCGGGCTTTCAGAAGCTTCATTTTTTTTTACCGGAAGACGCACAGTTTCCAGCCGGAATGTTTTGGTTGAGCTCTCACGATGTGAGAACTGCCAAGCGTACCTGGATATATAAAGTGAACATTTCGCTTTTCGGAGAGGCTGAAAGCACTCTTATACCATAAGAACATTTTGATGACTTACAGAGGCTCATTTGCAGATATTTTCAGATGTCGCAGCTTGCCAATGGGTGAGTTTACCGACGCAGTTTGTGTTATCATATCTTCTTGTTTTTATTCATGAGCTCCGTAGCGGCAATGCCGATTTCTCAATGTAAGCAGGCATATGAAGGCCGATGTTTCTTATCCATGCGTGTAGTAGAATTGTTTTCATCTCTCCGAGTGCTGATTTTCCGTTGTCTATATCTCTCTTTTACCCATTTCCATTATTTGATGTCTTCTAGCTAAAAAATCAACTTGCATCCGAAAGGTCGCACTTTTGCGGTGCACGTGGATACATGCAAGAAAATGACGACATTAACATAGCTGGCCAAAAAATAAGAAGCAAAATAGAGGTTGCTTTGTATTCCTTTGTTTGCGCGATCTGTGCGCGTTGGGGCCCATTGCATAGGAGTTAGAGGCATATTGAAGGCGGGCAGTTAGCACAGAGAGCCATCGCAGCGCTGCATTATCTGATTGATTGTTCCAACGGGAAAGAGTCGCTCGTTTGCTGACAATGGAGGGTTAGGGCATGGGATGTTTCTAATAAATTTTCATATTTGGGAAACTGTATATGCATATTCTCTCACTATCATTTGATCATTGTAATAGATTTTCCAAGTGCTAGTGAACTGTTGTTCAAAAATGATGGTGAGATGTTTGATTGTTATGTTTTGGACAGCCTCATCCGGCTCATTGACTGAATTTTGAATGAATGAATGAAAGAAAAGATGAAGAATATGCCATACGTCAGTTCATTTAGGCTACATATGTTTCAGCTACTTTGTTTAAACTGAATGAAGGCTAGATGGGATGTCAGATGTATATTTTAAATATAAATCCTCACCTTTGCCTTACTCAGGTCTCCTTCATAGATACGATGACTCGTTATCAATTTTCTTCAGTTTTTGTGTCACTGCTATATATGACATGATGCACTGGTCAATTCATAATTTCTGGACATGAATGGTAGATTTCTAGAGAAATTTTCTGTTTTTTAATATTTCCTTTGAAAATCAATGCATCTAAGAGTTATATTAATTCATTTGTGTTTATTATTAATATTATTTTTCTTTAAAAGGATGTTATTGTAAAATTAAAGAATAAACCATTAGAAACATCTGATGAAGATGTGTTGTCTTTTTAATAATTTTTTTTAGAATTAAAATAAAGGGATATGAGAAAAGACAATCATTAAGAATAGTCAAATGAGTGCCATTTTAACTATTGTAAAAAAAAGAAAGATTTTATAATTACGAGATTCACAATACTTGATTTTACTGAAAATTTAGGCTCATGCAGAATATTC
>CALNVZ010002100.1:27728502-27749443 GCA_940671915.1 Paracentrotus lividus | reverse complement strand
TATAATTTGCTTGAAGGAAGCGTATGCACTGATCACACTTTTTCCTGTCGGTCATATCGACATACTATATTAGGCAGTGTCTTTGTAAATAATTTCTCTCTGCTTTAAACTTACGATACGAAGCATGAAGTTTTGTTTTCGATTGATAAGTAACCTTCTATAGGCTCTGATCCTCGCGTTCTGTCTCCCTATGAATCGGTGTTTCGTTCTTCTTTACGACTTCATTATTTTTTCTCTGCTCAGTGTGTTAGTCATTTTAATCAGCTGTTATTTAGCCCCAGTTTAAGATTGAACCATAGTTGTGAATTAGGTATTCAGCCTCTTTTTCGCTCAAAATTTTTTCCCCTGATATCTTCTTGAAGTCATGAACAGCTCGACCTTGAAGGACTTTCGTTGGTCCGATTGTGTAGACCGAATATGCAAATCTTGACTAATAGGTCTGCCTATAACTTCTAAATTTAAAAGATACATCTATTTAATGTTTGACTTATGCAGCATACTTTTGTGACTATCATTTGAAATATTTTTATGGTAACAATATGCATGTTCAATGGTCAGGAGGTCAAAAGAAGTGGGTAACGTGCTTTCAAAAACAACATCGATTTTGAAAGTTCAAATTCATTTGAAATTCTTGGGTATTAAAAAGATAAATGTTTTTATGCTGGTGAAGATATGCATTATGATCTGTTAACCAAGCAAAAATACCCTGGACTAGGAGTCATCTCCTGAAATTTCTTGTTTTATCTTTATTTGAATATCGTGGATGCACGGCGTCCGTGGTGTGAATTTTAGTGGGTCACGTTGTGACCACACTGGTATAATCGAAACTGCTTACAGAGAAAATGAAACTATTGATAGCATAATTATACAGCTAAATGTTACATTTTGAAGCATTAGCTATGTTTGCTGTGGTAAAACTTTTTGAACTCAAGCCTTATCAGTCACTGGGGTGTTTTGGTAGCTGTCAAATAACGTTCGGGTGTAAATAATGGCAGGAGGTTAATGGCAAACGAGCTTAATAATGGCATGAAGGTAAAAGGGCAGAGGTAATAATGCAGAGGTTAAACCTGTGCAGAGGCAAAAATGGCAGAGGTAAAAATGCAGACGGTAATAATTGAAGCGGAGGTAAACAATGGCAGAGTAAAACAAATGGCACGAGGCAAATGCAGAAAGGCAAAAATGGCAGAGGATAAAATGCAGAGGGTAAAATAATGGCGGAGTAGAAATGGCAGAGGTAAATTGGCAGAGGTAAAATGGCAAGGCAAAAATGGTAGAGGTAAAAATGGCAGAGGTAATGAATTCAGTCTTAAGCAATGTATAAATGTCATAAAATGTCAAATCCGCATGAGATAAAACTAGGCTGCCAATCCGCTTGGGTCGGTATCTCATTCTCGGAAACGCCTTCCGATGACAGATAAAAAAATATAATTTACGTTCCGTCTCCGATGTCTGCTAGATCGCGGAGATGTCTCCCACGAGTCTCCGCGACAGTTTAAAAAAAAACTGTAACAAAGCACTTCAAAGAACGTCTCGAAGTTGTTTAAGTGACCATTGGAACCGTCTCAGAGACGTCTCCGCGACCAATTGTTTAAAACTTGTTAAAAACGTTTCTCATGAGTCGCTGATACAACTTTGAGATGATTTTAATTGCTTGTTTACAGTTATGTAAAAAGTTATCGGTAAACGTCTTCTACTACATCTCCGCGACATCGGAACGTCTCTAATAACTATTTATCCGTCGCAAATGATCTGTCGCGGAGACGTTCTCGCCGATCGGAATCCTTTGTTTACAGTATAAAGGAGGACCTATTAAAACGTGTCTGAAAATTAGGGAAAAGAGAGACTTGGATACAAGCATAAATGGCAAACCATATTGACAAATCCGTCTCAAAGGTGTTTCCGCGAGTGAGGATACCACAGGCGCGGATCCAAGAAAATCGAATGAATGCATTTCGGGGCCCAATTGTCCGGGGACAAAGAGCCGCTTTTGTTCCCAGACAATTGAGCCCCGAAATGCATTTCAATTCGATCTCTTCGATCCGCGCCTGATACCAAAAGGGAGTAAATAGTTAACAAAGAAAGTAGTATAAGAAGGGATATAAAATATCATTGTGGAGGTGCTTCAACTTTAAATTGACTGCCTTGCATTTGGACTAGCTGATTATAAGCTATTGCAATATCAAACGTATATTGGCGATTGTTATAGTCATTATACGCACGTGTTACAGTCAATCGTATGGTAATTTATTCTATTTTCTCTCATGAGTTAAAAATAATAAAGAATTACTATAAGACATGTTGTGTTTGTATGTAAAACAAAACGTGCACACCAATTTTAAGATGCATTCGACACGACGTCGTAATTTATTTTTAATTGTTATAACATTGTCAGTTAAAGTTAAAAATGTAATAAAACACAATCGTTCACTTTGTATAGCAATATCTCATAGCAGATAGTAATCCTCCAAATGGAAGTCAGTCAATTCAAAGATAAGGACCCGTCCAGGCAGTTCAGCATTGAAATTTGAAAAATCCTTTTCATTTTCTTCATGAATGTTTTACCCCTTTCCTAAGGGAATTTGCCATAATTATGAGAATGGGCTTTGCTATACAATTGGCTTGCGAAAGACATTCCATTTTACTTCTGGCATTTACCTCTGCCATTTTACCTCTGCCATTTTTGCCTCTGCCATTTTACCTCTGCCATTTTTACCTCTGCCATTTTTGCTTCTGCCATTTTACGCTCTGCCATTTTACCTCTGCCATTTTTAACTCTGCCATTTTTTGCCTCTGCCATTTTTTACCTACTGCCCTATTTTTTACCTCTGCCATTTTTACCTCTGCCATTTTCCTCTGCCATTTTTATCCTCTGCCATTTTTACTCTTCCATTTTTGCCTTCCATTTTACCTCTGCCATTTTTCCTGCCATTTTTACCCTCTCCATTTGCCTCTGCATTTTTACCTCTGCCATTTTTACCTCTGCCATTTTTGCGACTCTGCCATTTTTACCTCTGCATTTTTACCTCTGCCATTTTTACCTCTTGCCATTTTTGCCTCTGCCAATTACCTCTGCCATTTTTACCTCTGCATTTTTGCTTCTGCCATTTTCCTTCTTACTCTGCATATTTTACTCTGCCATTTTGCCTCTGCCATTTTTACCATCTGCCTTTTACTCTTGCATTTTTTACCTCTGCCATTTTGCCTCTGCCATTTTTACCTGGCACCGTCAAAACTGGGGTGGGCGGGGAGGCAGGGGGCCTTGATGTGCCCCTCTTCGGCTGCTTGATGCACGCGAGTGGCTCAAAAATCGTCTGCACGAATGGTATATGTTGGCGATGTAAATTGCATGAAATCACTGTTAATTTTCCCGAAATAATATTCAGTTTAATTTTATATGAAAATTATCTCATTTATGCATTGCATGAAATCTTTCTTTTGTTTAATATGACAAACTAAAGCTCTTGAATGCTAATTTGTTTGTTTAAATAATCTTTATTAGGATTTCCTATACAATAATTGTTTTTGGACAAAATTTGGTATCGAAATAAATTTCTTATGATTTCACTTTATAAATTTCTTATGTATTTCTTTTTTTTCGAACTTGTTGGTTTTCTTTGTTTTTTGTTTTTTAGTATTGCAAACCATTTTGGAGCATAGTAATGCTAAAATAAAATTATTTCAGCCAATGAAAGTGAAAATAATCAGACCTTTATGACCGCCCCCCACCATGGGTCACGTGTGTGACTAATTTGTTGCCTAAATTAATAATCGAATTAAAGCTTTTCATGGATTCATATTGTCGAGATGCAAGGAGCCTACTCTTAAATCTAGCTTTGAGAACAAATAATACACACATAAAAATCTCAACCCGCAACAAAGAGGAAGAACAAAAGAAATATTGTGTCCATCGCCTGCGGGCGGGCTTTCAAAAGCTTCAATTTTTTTTTACCGGAAGACGCACAGTTCCAGCGGAATGTTTTGTTGAAGCTTCACGATCGTCGAGAACTGCCAAGCGTACCTGGATATAAAAGTGAACATTTCGCTTTTCGGAGGAGGCTGAAAAGCACTCTATTACCATAAGAACATTTTGATTGACTACAGAGGCTCATTTTGCAGATATTTTCAAGATGTCAAGCTTGCCAATGGGTGAGTTTACGACGAGTTTGTGTTAATATATCTTCTTGTTTGTTATTCATGAGCTCCGTAAGCGCAATGCGATTTCTCAATGTAGCAGCGATATGAAGGCCCGATGTTTTCTTATCCATGGCGTGTAGTAAGATTGGTTTTATTCTCTCCGAGTGCTGATTTTCCGTTGTCTATTCTCTTTTACCATTTCATTATTTGATGTCTCTAGCTAAAAAATCAACTTGCATCCGAAAGTCCGCACTTTTGCGGTGCACGTGGATACATGCAAAAAATGAGACATAACATAGCTGGCCAAAAAATAAGAAGCAAAATAGAGGTTGCTTTGTATTCCTTTGTTTGGCCGATCTGTGCGCGTTGGGGCCCTTGCATAGGGTTAGCAGGCATGAAGCGGCCATTAGCACAGAGAGCCAATCGCAGCGCTGCATTTCTGTTGATTGTTCCAACGGGAAAGCAGTCGCTGTGCTGACAAATGGAGGGTTAGGGGTCATGGATGTTTCTAATAATTTTCATATTTGGAAACTGTATATGATATTTCTCTCACTATCATTTTGATCAGTTGTAATAAGATTTATTCCAAGTGCTAGTGATGTTGTTCAAAAATGATGTGAGATGTTTGATTGCTTATGTTTTGGCAGCCTCATCTCGGCCTTCATTGACTGAATTTTGTGAATGAATGAATGAAAGAAAAGATGAATGAATTGTCCATACTGTCAGTGTCATTTAGGCCTACATATGTTTCAGCTACTTTGTTTAACTGAAGAGGCTAGATGGGATGTCAGATGTGATTTTTAAATATAAATCCTCACCTTTGCTTACTGTTCAGTGTCTCTTCATCATAGATAGATGACTGGTTATCAATTTTCTTCAGTTTTTGTGTCAACTGCTATAGTATGACATGATGCACTGGTCAATTCATAATTTCTGGACATGATGTAGATCTAGAGATAAATTTTCTGTTTTTTATTTATTCCTTTGAAATCAATGCATCTAAGATTATAGTTATTCATTTGTTTATTTATTATTATTATTTTTTCTTTAAAAGGGTCATTTATTGGTAAATTAAAGAATAAACCATTAGAAACATCTGATGAAGATGTGTTTCTTTTTAATAATTTTTTAGAATTAAAATAAAGGGATATGAGAAAAGACAATCATATAAGAATAGTCCAAATGAGTGCCATTTTAACTATTGTAAAAAAAAAAAGACTTTTTTAATTACCGAGATTCACAATACTTGATTTTTACTTAAAAATTTAGGCTTCATGCAGAATATCCTTTGCATTTGCAGTCTTAATGTTAATTTGTTATCTGAAATCACACAATTCTGGAAAATGAAATCCTTATTATTCAATGCTTACTGCCAAAAAAATCATTGATTTGCTTTTGTACCATGTACTCTTTATAAATATAATTTAATTGTAAATGTAGTGCGTAGTTGTTTGTGAATTCTTTGTAGTCAATCATGCAATATAAGAAGTGCAATCACTTAGGCGCCTTCTCCATTCAAAAGGGTCAGTTTCCTGCGTCTTTTCAAAAGAATCCCAATATCTTAATACGGCTTAAACATGTTAAAAGCTAAAAGCCGAATGTTTCCCGCGGTGGCCCAGGAAGCTGCGGGAAACTGACGCCTTTTGAATGGAGAAGACCCCTTAACATTTGAATGAGTTACTGGCCAGGCCACCTCCACTTGTACATAAATACATCTAGTGTTTCAATTTTAGTATAAATTTGTTTTCATTAACTGAAATTAGCTTACAAATAATTTGGACTGTCATATTGCAGAATTTTTTTAAATAATTGCACGATGTAGATAACAACTAAGTGAGAGCCCTGTTTTTTGTTGTTTTTGTTTTTGTTTTCTTTTTTTTTTTTCATCTTTTGGTGTTGATTATAATTGATAGCATTATTTTAGGCATTAGGCAGCTTAAATCATTCTTCATTGATGACTTCATGTGTGTCAGAAGACTCAATGGTGATGACTTATTGGTTTATATTGCTAGATATTGATATTTGAAGACCTATTATTCATCATTTATTTTACAATGTATATAGTTATTTATTATGTGTTATCTTTTACTGGAAATTGGTCAAATTGATTCGTCTTTCATCCATGTTCAAATTTACATTTGTTTGTATAGGGCAAGTCCATGCTATTTTGCGATGTAACAAACGGGATATTCAGAGACAAAAATAGGCTTTTTTGATAAACCTTAAATTGAAATCCAAATCCTTAGGTATATTTTTGAAGGTACTAAGAACCTTCAACAAAATCATAAACAATAATTGAAATTTATTTAATTTATGATAATTTATTTGTTCGTAACACATGGGACCAGAAAAAAATGTTGTTTTTAAGTTTTGAATTCATTCACATGATACTAGGAATTTAAAAAGCAGATAAAAACTTGCATAGTCACATCCTCTTAACCATGTAATAAACTTTGCAAATTACATATTTTAATGTCAATACAGCCTCACGTTTTCTGGCAAGGTCAAGTTTTATCAAATATGACATGTAACACATGAGACACGTAACACATGGGACAATTATTCCATGAAATATTTTCCATTAAATATTTGGTGTAGCCAAGGCGTAGCAACATGTTGTGTAAAAAATTTCCACTGATAAAACAAAAGAACCAAAATACAACACATAACTGTAAAAAAGTAAATATTTTGTTTCATTACTTGAGGTGGGAGGGCGAGTAAATAAACACTATAATGGTTAGATTTACATCAGCTCAGTAACTTTTGTGAGACTACTACTGAGGACAGATGAATACTTTAAGAATAAATAATTGGAAAGTTATGTGCTACATGTCTACAGGTTTGTGGATATTTCACCAGAGGGAAGCCAAGATGATTTGAAACAGAAAATATGTACTTTTTGGTTGTTATTCCTATAACAACCTTTAGAAATAATGGTTGTGAAATAGCATTAATGCATTTTTCATGTCATATTAATGAGCCTTGTGACGTCATATGACCTTTATAATGACTTTTTGACGTCATTTGTGATTAAGTTATTTCATATACTTTGTGGTGATATATGATACATTTATATGTACTTTTCAAACCCTACTGACACACTTGACACAAAAATGGTGAAAAGTTGAAAAATCACCACCTCGGGAAACAATAGCTTACTTGCGCCATATATGTTTGTCATTAAATTGTTAAATGTAATATACTAAAGAGTGTGCAGAAATACAAAGAAGCCAGACAAATAAAGAATTTGATTTAACTTCATGTTTCCTTGGATTAAAATATAAGGGTCTGTGATCCATTCAACATTTGCTCTTTGGTTGATTTTTATGGGTTGGTAGGTTTATGATCTAGGTTACATGTAAATGAAGGAAATTGTGTATAATTGACTGCTTTGAACATGTACAGTATGTATCTTAATTCACATGATTTCGAGGCCAGAAATCAAGGTCATTGATGACTGATTGACTGATGTATAGATATGTGTCCATGTAGTTTTGCAAAGTTGTTCTTGTTTCGTTCCTTTTGATTTCATGTTTGCCTTTTATCATCATTAATTTTTTATCATTAGGTCACCAGTGTAGGCATACCGAACACCTCAACAGCAACAGAATGATCTGGGTTATGCACGGCAATGTGAGATGTTTAGTTTTTTGTTATATTGTGTTTCTTTTATTATTATTTCTAAACCACTCTTCTTGTTATGTTTATAATACGTATCGTTTCTATTGAAACCAGCTTTCTTGATAACCTTTTCTTCACCAACTCACCCTGACTGTAACACGCACCAACAGTTCACGGGCATCTCTCTATGTTCATGTAGGTCTTTACTCGAAACACGCTTTGTAACTCTCTCTTCAAACAAATTAACACTGTTTTTGTTTGTATCAATTAAGATATTGCAATTCTTTGTTGCTACATTTCTGCTTCAATATGCTTATACTACTTTTCATTATTAAAGATTTGGAAAAAGAAAAAAGTCATGCTATGAACATACTACTACTCACTTATTAATTAATTATCTTCTCTACTTTCACTCTGAGCCATTAATATTGATTATTTTTTTAAGCATTAAATTTACCTGGTGAACGGCAACTAACAATCAATAATAATATTACAATGATTCATGTACTTTGGCAATTCACAAAAAGTTCATGTATTATGTTCATTATATTATTATTATTTTTTGTGTGTGTAATTGAAAAGAAATGTTTTTATTTTTTATTTTGAATGAGAAATGGGAGTCGAGTATCAGACCCTGTAAAAAAAAAAATTAAAATCTGTATTGAATATCCAGATATTTTGGGAAATTAGAAAAGGGAGTTTACCATATTATAAATTACATTTGAAACTCCCATCATTTATGAAACAATGTGATTAAATGTATGCAAAAAGATTTTGTTTTTCAGCAGATGAACTTTTCGTTCATTTGAGTAAATTTCTGTTTATTTTCAGCATAATTCTATCTTATCCACAAAATGTCAGTATTAAAAGAAATAAAAAATGATAAATGATTGGCTGCCACAGTATCCTTTTGTAATCGTATATTAATAAAGACAACAACTGAATTATGAATATTTTTGTAAAAATGTTATTTGGTGGAAAAAGATAGACAAAATCGGATGTTTGGTGATAATGAGATATGAATATGGTACAGAAAAAGTAGGCTTTCCTATAGACATTTGTTTTTTGGGTTGACTATGTTTTATCTTAACATTTAATGTATAATCTTAGTCAAGCTAGAAGTTTAAAAGGATCACATTTACTGTATTGCTTTGAATGAGAATGTGAATACTACAGAGGAGCCTCCTTATAAGGGGGAATGTGTAGTGAATAATCCTGCCAACCCATACCATCTCTTACGTTTTTGAGGTTGATACTGATCCTTTCCTTTTCCAATCGACTAGATGTGCACGCTGTTGTGGCCTGTCTGTATGAAGCCAGGAGCCTAGTATTAGCTCTGGGTTCACCATGACTTATACATAGTCTACTCTCAGAAGGTCAATGAACTCTGTGACCTATATAGGACGACAGATTACGAGCAGTGCAGTCACAGCCGAATGACCTACTATTTCAGTGTGAATGTACTTCTAAGCGACACCTTTAGTATCTATTTTAAACTTCTCCCTTTACCGACCCCCTCCACTCTGGCACAGAGTCTATTGAATCATGGTGTTCACAGTGCAGTTTCGTTTGGCAAGAATCCACCAATTGAAACTGTAGTTTTAGTCTCTACATTATTCAATTTACAAATGATTTTGATATTAAAAACAGTGTTTATTTTTTTCAGGTGGTAGCATTGCTAGGTTCAATTTTACCTGGAATTTCATAATCATTGCCGCAACTGTCAGTACCAATATTTTTTCATTATGTATGGAATGAGGTAACGTCAATATCAATTTTCAGGGAAATCTTTTTCTGGCCAGGTGCTTTCTTTAAACTTGGATTGAATTTAAAAATCAATAATATCCTAGAATATTGGTCAGTCCTTTTAAAATGAAATTATGTAAAAATGATACAGCTTACTATTGCGCATCGCCAGACATGTCTGCTGATATTCACTTAAAATTGTTTCGTGCTCTTTTGGGAATATATATTGAAGTCTTCTAACACATTCTTATGCTAATACTAGAATGTAAATTATGTTGAATTTCTCTTTATTCATAACCACTCTGTTCCATTCCCTGTCCGTATACTCATAACCTCCCATCTAACATTTTTTTTGAGACTCATCCTTCTCTTCATTGTATATTGAACCAACTCATTTCATCTGTTGTGAGAATAACTCATCAAGAGTTTAGAGGCAGGTGGTAGATAAGAAGGAAGAACTCATTAAGCTCGTTGAAAGTGCAGCTCATTGAAATGAATTGCGTGTGTAAGCTGTAATTGCTAAAGTGGTGTGTAATAGGGAATATTTTACCTCATATTCTGTTGCAAACGATATGCAAGACAACTTATATCTCTATATACATGTAATGCAACATAAATGTATTACTACATATTATAAACCTTTTCTCAATGTGGTTGATGTATTTGAAATAAGCTAAGAGGAAAACTAATGGATGAATACATTTAAACAACAAATTAATAAATTAATACTATTGTTATATAATTATAATATGTACATGTACAAGTATAATAGAACACCATCATAACTTCATAGTATTTTTTTATTTTTTATGAATTCATATTTAAAATCTGGAGATGTGGTTGCTCAAGTATAGTCTATATAATGGGACCAACCCTTGAATTAAATTATTGTTTTCATGTCTTTTAGATATCGATTATTAATTCATGTGTTGAGGATTTAGTAATTGCAGATAGTTTCAATCAGTTGAGAGGTATTTAAAATGTACCATGACTGGGTTGCTTTTAAAATACTCACTCAGTGCTATCACTTCTGAAATAATAGTCTGTGCTGTTCAGACATCTTCATGCATTATGAGGGAAGAAATCTCATTTCTTTTGCTAATAAGAATATGTATTCATGTTTTTTCTTCAGGTTTCTCCAGCAGCCATTCACCTCCTTTTCTCATGCTAAATAACCTATTTCTCTGTGACATTTGCACAGAATCGCAAATGTGGGGAATAGCCTGCCAATGTAATACAATAGCCTTGAGGCGTGGTGTGCTGCCTTGCTTTCTGACTTTGGCTCTGTTCACATTCTCCTGAGACTTTGAATAGTATTTCTATTAATATGTACATGTAGTGGCAGGATGGCAAGCATGTACCAATTCAAGATAACACACACACACAAAAAATATATATGTAGGGGTAATATTAACTTGTCCGAACAGGCAACATGTGAAAGAAGCAAACAAATTTCCAGTACAAATACCCTTTATTCTAATAACATTTATGGAATTTCTTTTTTCTTTGAAGACTTGTTAGTGATATGAAATGAATTTTTTAATCAGTGATTTCAATCAAATCACTGAAATAATTAGATTTAATATTCCTTTTTAAATAACCTCATTCAGTAATACAAAAGAATAATGTACATTCACAAAGAGGGATTTTGCAATTGTACACTGTGAATCAAGTGATGTATGTGGTACTTTCTGAAAAATTCTCAAATTTGTTGTAAGTTCAAGAGCAAACCAGTTGGATTTGTTGTTTTATGGACTGAAACATAGGAGCACCACATATTGAAGAAGATTTAGATTATGAAATATACTGCTGGTTTGTTATAATTCTATTTGATAATTAGAACAGTTTGGTTGACCCACTTCCTTATAATCTTATTTATATTCTCCTTGTATATGAGAGTGTGGAACAGGGTTTAAAGCAGCGCTGCACTAAGCATTGGTCCTTTCTTGGTGTTGTGTATTACTGTAGAGCAGCCTCTTATGCTTTTTGCCGATGAAAAAAAAAATTGTGTTAAGGGCACTATTTTCTTCATTATGGATGTGTAGTGGATATATTGCACGCAAGAGGGGACTTTGGTCAGAAATGGTTGTTACTTGCAGACATTTAGTACACCTCAGTTAACTGTAATTTATAACAGAGTTTACTGTGTCACACCTAAGTTTATTTTCTGTTTATTAATACGTTTCAACTTCTATACACACTATTTACCTTTTCTGTTACTAAAACTATATTTTGTAATCTGCTACATAATATTTAAATTATCGATATTTACCCATCTTTTCTTCTTATCTTTAAGTTTGAGTCTTAATCTTCAATGGAGTGATCACTTACCGTCTGTCAAAATTCAAAGTAATTCTTTTCATTGAATTAATTTTTTTTTGGAAAAATATTTTGTGGATCATGTAGCATACATACATGTCTGATCGCAAAATTATCCAATGTGCAGTTAATAATTTGAAGTCTTAAAATCAGCTCAATGATTCTTTGCCATTAAATGACTTTTGAAAATGAAAATAATCTTTTGTTTTTGTCATCCTATTATGTCATGGATAGGTATAATCATTATAACCGCCTCTCTCCACAGCTTGGGGCTTACCAGAGACTATCAGACGTAAAAGTATGATTGTTAATAGTGTTTCCTGTCTGTGTTTGATTTGTAAGGCGGGTTTAGAACTAATCCTTTCCATGTGAGGCATAGAACATGTATTCCTTTGAAAAGAACAAAACTCTTCTTTTTTTTTTTTTCTCTTTTTGTTTTGTGTTGTATTGAATTCAGCAAGATATCTAGTTCTAATTTTGAAATCTGTTATTGCGTTTGAAAAATAACGGCTAGTGATAGATATACTATAAATCAAATTGAGCAAAATTTAGAAAATTCTTCATTCAAGTTAAAAGTATAAGAACTAAATGATGTAAAACAGATCTCCAATGGCCCTCTAAGACATGATAAATTAATAATAGTAAAAGACCAAATTTGGTGTGAACATCATTTGTATATGCTATATAAAACAGAAATTGGAATTATTAAGACAGGCAGTTTTATGGGAAATGCTGTATATGACATGATGATAAAAACTAGAATACGTAGGAAGCATTATAAATGATTAGAAGCTAATCCTTGGGAAATTAAAGTCCTCGCAAAGTAGAGAATTATTCAGAAAAAATGAAAAATATGGAAAGTACTTTACAGTAGATTCAAAAATGGTTTTATTCCAATCATCAAGTGGCCATTATTAGCCAAACCAACTGATTAGTTATAATGCTCAGTTATATGTTAAATCATTCATTGGACGATAGATTAAATTATGTCTCATGTGAGTTGATATACGTAATAGGTACATGTTTGGGTTGAAATGTCATATTTCTTACGTTCCACATGAAAAAAGAAATGTAATTGAAGCAACTTGAAGTCTCCAGTCTTACTATGTTACTATTCCCACATTGTATGCTCATACAGAAAACCTGAGAAAAATGAATGAATGTGTATGATGAGCACTACGCTATGACCATAATTCGATTTGCTGCTATGTGACTATGGTGTGATTACATAGCATGATTGCTGAGCTCTAGGTGATTATCAGCTCTATAGATCCTTCTTGATTCTGAATCAAAATGCCGTAGAAATAATTGTTGTTTCTGTCACCTATCGCTATTTAGCTATCTTCAAATTCTGAAACAAATAAAGAATCTGCATTAGTTCCACTGTGACCCTTTATGATTTGTACCCAGAACAAGAGATATCGGACATGATAATTAGTGGGGATAGAGTTTGCCGTAATATTAACAAAATAGGTCAGCTTATGATGGTCTCGAACATAAAGTTAATACCGATGACTGTAATATTAACTATTATAAGTTGCCGTAAAAATAGATCAAATTACTCATACACATATCAGGAATTACCTTAGGCAGAGCATTTCAGCGTTTTGATCAGCAACTGGTAAAGCCTCCTGTACCAGGTGAATGAACAGAAATTATTTGAAATCCTACTTTCTTCTCTTTTCTAGATATCTAGACGAATAGTTCAATATATTTAAATTCAAAACCATGGCTTTTCTGCATAATTATTAAATCGAAAGTTATGATATTTTCAATACATTTTACTTCCAGTCATTTTTTATACCGTATGATCAGTCAGCAGACTAAGACTGAAGAGCATTATATGAAAAAAAATTGATCAATTTTGTATAATATTTAAATAATCCAAGAGCTTTTTTAATTAAATATTTCAAGCTTTATACTTGCATTACCAATTTTCCATAAGTTATATGATTTGACTCGTTTGACCTAAGAATAATTAGTCTTGGCACCCTATTATGCTATTTGATAATGTATACCTGTATGTGATTTCCCAACTGAATCTGCTAGATTCTTGCTTATAACACGAGTGGTCGTTAAAAAAGAATATGAACGGAATGTCCATGCAATCTTCGACGCAATAGAATAATCGATACTACGAAATAGTGAAATTCTATAAACAATATCCAGAGTAATAGACCTTTCCCACAAATTTTTGTTGTTGTAACTTTGTGTTTATTTTTCACAGAAAAATATCAATAGTGGTGCTTCTATACATTAAATTTCCAAGACTTTGAATTGTGCCTAATATTGTAGATAATATGGATTGGATTGAGATCTAGGTTAGATTAGGGTTAAAGCTAGAAAATTATTAAGTGTATGTTCTGTTCATCTCAGATCTGTACTACAATTTATGGACGTTACGGTTTTAACTTGCAGACCCTCTCTTTTTGCTAACCTACTGGAAAATTTTACTTAAAATTTTCTATGATAGTTTCATAATTCAAGGGGGGTGTGGTCCCAAAGTAGTGCCTGTTGGAATAATTTGGCCAGGTGTATTTTAAAAAAGTGTCTGATTTACCACATACAGACACACATTTTAACCTATGTTAAATTTCTTTTTAATATAGTTCCTAATGCAATGATTGTATAATTGAGAGCTTTGGTTTTTGTTTACGATGGTGGGCCTATCTAGATATTAAAGAAAGATATCAAATTGTTTCTGGTCAATATAGTTTTTTGAAAAACAGAGTATCCAATATTTCTTTGAGGAGAGAAAATTGCTTGAAGCTGTAGAAATTATAAAAAATAGCACTTTGTCCTGCTTCTTATCATTTCTTAAATTATAGACGTAGCATGTACAGTGTCTTTGAATGCAAAATAAGATGAAAATTTATCTATTGTAAACAAATAAACTGCATTGTTTGAATGTGTTTGTACTGCAGTTCATCTGGACACACATTTGTTTTTATCTACTCTTCAATTGCAGATAGATTAATGTACAGGATACGGTTAACTGGCCCACGCCAATGCAGACAGTCTGTCCCCAGGACAATGCCATGGAGGTTTAGTAGTGTTTATGTAGTTGATCTGGTGTTTGAGGTCATGACAAAGACTAACAGCGTTGATTAACTTCGATTTCATTTTCTTCTTTTTTGTTTTCCATACTTATCTAGTTTTAGTTATATTGTATTGCATGGAATGAATTGTGATATGTTGATTGAAGGTTTATGAATGATGCTATATAAGTTGCCTTTTTCTATTTAATCAGTTTACATGTCTTTGTTTTGTTCATCAGTTCGTGGTTCATATTTGCAAATGTCTGGCTTTTTTTTATTGCCGGAAAGTAATTATGTGATTTCAAAATTTGGTTGAACATGTGTAGACATTTCTGCTGTAAATCCTAAAGTTCAGGAACGTTTTTAACGCTGGAGATTATTCATACCTCAGTGTATTCGCGGCATGAACACAATTAATTTGTCGATGACAGTAGTATTTTAAATGTAAAGAAATGCCATTTGATGTCTCATAGCTCACAATAAAAGGTTGTTCTCTTTAAATGCTTTTTGTAGGTTTAAATCAAAAAGTAGGCCCTTCCCCAACCATTGTCTGACTTGTTATAGTATTCTTCTATTGTTCATGACATTTCTTATGAAAATTGTTCATTTACAATCAGAAGAGCATTTTTTGTTGAATGGCTTCGGGAATCCTAAAAAGAGCACATTGTGACAATATTGGCACGTACATGTTAACAAATCTTAAAAAAACGTCTGTAAATATTAATTTTGTTGTTTACGCCGAAGAATCATTTGTAAATCAAATGTATCTTTGTGGAGGCGTTACTTTACATTAACTCGTAATGATCTTCAGATTATAATCTAATCATATTTGTGGAGTTTTGTTTTTCATTTTAACTGAAAATTCAAGCTATTCATTAGACAACCAACTGTTAATTAAAGTGGTAGCTTAACATTGCAGTAAAAACAAGAAACACCAAATTGAATTTCTTTTTTACTGCTTGAATTATTGTTCTTTGGGGAGTATTTCATTTGCTGAGAATAAAATTACAATTAGTACTGCTGTGAATACCCTGAAGTTTAACTGAATAAAGAAATATATGGAAGTTAATATTTGAGAGAAAAATTACTATGGAACTAATTACATTGATGAGTAAGAAATATCAGAACTTGTTGACCTTGGTGCAAGTATTCCAATCCTGGCAGCGGTTTCCCGATACCTTGAATCACAACTGCTGATAGTGTCAAATGCGTTCATGAATCGAATGTTAACATATAATAAACAGCGCTTAATTTCAGGGGCAAGAGAGAAGAAATTGAATCAGCAATCTGAGTAATGTGGCCCTAAGCTTCGCTGTTGGTGGTTCACCAAAAAAAAAAAAAAAAAAAAAATTGAGGAGAGGATAAGACAATGAAGAGGACCAAGAATTGCTGGTAGAAAGGTAGAGAGAACATACATACAGAAAATTGAAAACTTTAAATTAATTGTATGAATTAAATTTTAAATTAATGAAAACTGGAATTATGCAGGTATTGATCAAAGAAATGTGCCCGAAAGGAGGAAGTACACAATAAGAATTGTCAGTGCTTTGCAAGCAATGAATAATTTTGTAAAATGTTGCATACATTATATTAGAATTACTTTTATTCTACTCAATTTGTTTACCTAAGAATATAGGTATGGAACATCAGCATAGATATATTACAGATTATTAAATTAGTTGTAGGTTATTTGTTTGCTTGTACTTTTGACATTATTTATGTTAATATTCCATTCAGTATTCCTATTAATACAGTTTTTATGAAATTAGTTGTACAGTGTATTGTAGAGAAATACGGGTGGGTGGAAGGAAGAAGGAGAGAGAGAGAGAGAGGTGATAATATAATATTGCGTTCCGATTTTGGCAATGCTGAGAATGTGAGATACAACAATGTCCCATTGTTAAAATTGGGAATTGATTAAAATGCAACGTGCAGTAACAGAGGCATTCTATGTAGATTTTGGCCCATCTAAGGCCAAGCTAAGCTAGCTAGCTGTGCAGTCATAGGACCAAGCATATTTTTCATTCTCCATCAATAATTGATGAACATGAATGAATTGATAGATCATGAGATTCAAAGAGTGCGCCTGGGATACTATTCAATAATGCATGAGCCGTTGCACATATTGGTGGTGTACTCATGTACATGGAGGATAAATCATTGCAACGATGTGGCCTATAGAAGTGTCTCTTCCCCCCCCCCCCCCCGCCAACACATTTACATCATAATTTTGAGGAGTGAATGATGTACAGGTAGCTCTACTTTACAGGATAGTATTCATTGTTCAAATAAACATGTTTATTCTTTTTTTTTCATATTACATCATTGCCAGAATGAATTGAGTGAATGTTGAAAAATAGAACACTGTCCTTGTTTGCAAAACATTTATGTCTTGTCATTATCTCTGGCATTCAAAAATACACAAATAGTTACGTGTGATAAAGAGTCCAAATGTGTGCTCTTCAACACACTTTCTTGTAAGGTGGCAAGTGATGTGCACAGTGAATCATATACTGAGAGAGAAAGAGAGAGAGAGAAGGGGAGAAGAGGTAAAGAGAGAAAGTAGATTAAAAGACACTGTCATTGAAGTTGGCTTAATAAACTTGCATGATGAATCATCCCAATTTGGAGGTATTACTGACTGAGTTAGATCTAGAGATATTACTGAGAATGAGAGGAGAAGAATACGTTCTGAATAAATTGTTGGAGATGGGTTGAAATCTCCTCCTCTTCAACATCTGTGTGGCCTTCTCACGTTGAGTTTGCAGCTGTCGCTTTTAGTTCTTATTCACGAAAGGGGGAACAGAGACAGACAAAAATAGGGAATGCAGGTCCTTGTAGGATTTCCATCATGAAGCAAAATGCATAGTGTCAAAAGGAAGAAAAGAAGACAGATCTGACAAAGGATTGGTCATGGTGTTTGGAATGTATGTATTTGAATAGCTTTTTTCTTGAGAAGAAATTCAGCCGTTAACACTTGTATATGTGTTCTTTCAGTGGTAATAATAAGATTGTTTTTGTTCATATACATGTAAGAGATTAAAAATGAGCGGTAATGTGGACTGATAGTAATACAATAATTGTTAATCGTAAGATGCAGATCTGGAATTAGGCCTAATTTGCTTGTTTATGAATTTGAGCCCCCCCCCCCAAAAAAAAAAGTGTTTGTGATGAAAGGTGTTATTATTATCATGTGTATGGATTGCGATGGTAGGTGGGCCTATAGCCCAATGTAGTTTGACCAAACTAAAACCAGTAAGAGAACAGATGGAGTAGTTTGGTTATTTAATTTATTAATAGATACAAATTTTTATTTTACAACACTTTATGAAGCAAAAAGGGATAAATCAGTAAAACTGGAACTTGACTTAAATAACTAGTTGTAGACAGAATATTTGTTTAACAGCAATAGATGTAATACTATTATGCTTTTAGGTAAGTTTAGCTTTTTGATGTATTGTTTTGATGGTTATGTTTGCATCTAGTCTGGCATGCCTGAAGCATCATCTTTTTTTTTCTGACTCGCTATCAATAATTGTGGGCCTTTTTTTCTTTTAATGCGTCTCACCAGCCTGCTTTTTTTTGAATCAGATTGGAGAACTAGCGTGTGCACAAGTTTTATTACACTGATGTTGTTCAAAAGTTTTTAAATGTAGTCTACCTATGTTGGTAAAAAACAAATTCAAATAATAAATTGAAAGTACATGTTTAAGCTTTTTAGATGGTGCAATTTTGTTTTTTTTTGGCTGTACTCCCACACATTTGCATTACCAGACGAATGAAAACAAGCACCTTTGCCAATATCTCTTTATCTGGTAGACGGACATTACCTATTTTTCAGTTTGTTTTTCTTCATTATTCACATTTATTGCAAGGAATTAATGCGTTGCTTATGACTTTCACTATGTCCTCATTAGAGCCAATGCAAGAATGAACAGAAAACAGAACGAACAGTCAAAGTTACTGAGGTAACAATGCACATCGCAAAAATATTACTGAACACTGATTGGCTGTGCTAACTTTGAATGTTCATTTTGTTTGTCTGTTCATTCTTGGGAGGGCTCTGATAGTCGCAAGTCATAAAAAGTTCTTGCAATTTTTTGTTTTTGTGGAACTATTATTTATTGATTTATTTATTGATTTATTTATTTATTGTATTTTTACAAGTCAGATTTTCTCATATCATTACTTTTAAAATGCACATGTATTGAAGGTCACGTGTAATTTTGACAAAAATATTTTCTGTGTAAGAATTAAAGAATGACTTTTTAGGACTTCACCCTGAAAGAAATGAGTATTGCCTCAAAATTCAATCCTTTCTCAATCTGTTAAGTAAGGAATTATAGTGTGTGGGATTTGCATGACCCTGGCAACTGCATATTCTTTTGTCATTATGGAATAAAGGAATATGTAATTCAATTATGACCTATTTATAGACAGCCCCATGATAAGTTTGTGAGATAGCAGATTAATTTTTGCTTTGATTTATGTTCTGTTATCAATTGAGATTTGAATTAATTCAGACCTCATTTGCATTCAAACTCCCCTCCTGCCTTAACATCGTAATATAACTTTCAGTTATTTGATAAGAGATTTAGGCCTTAAATGCAATATAATGCTCCGGTTGAACATGTACATTGTAGGCCTAGATAGATATTTTTATGTTAGATTAAGCAATATGTTAGCTTTCGGATGATTTTAAAAAAAATATTTGGATTAGAGATGACAGCGTACAATTAGGTCGGGTTTTTCCAACGAAAATGTCGTTCAGTATTTAATGGGAAACAAAGCCGCTTAGACGCAATCAAATAAAATGATAGAAAATGCTCTAGTTCATGTGACATCAGCTGCAGTAAGGAAAAACAGCATTGATGAAAAGAGGAATTCATTTTGGGTTAAATTTCCTTTGTTGCATTACGTTTTGCTGCCAATTTGCCATTTTATGTATATTTTGTGTATGAGTGTGTCAGTCGGACTGTACAATAGATATAATGCGGGTGAGGGTGTGTGTGTGTGGAAAACGCATGCCTGTTGGTGCACTTTGATATCACTGCATGGAGACACGCATAGGCTAAGCAACACCTACACACAGAGTACATGTAAGGAATATAACAAAGAAGCTGCCTTATACACACGCGTGAGAGCACATACAGAGAACCCGTGAGCATTCTTATCAATGGAGAGAGAAGAAAATATCACATGCATGTGAGATTTAGAACGAGGGAAAAAAAGAAGAAAAAGAGAGAGACCCATATGTAACTTGGTGAATGGATACTAAAATTAAGTGAATTTATTTACATAGAACAGGGGGACAAAGCCTTGGTTTCCTGAGCATTAGAAATACATGAACATTGGTGTATCACCATGTTTCAAATTCATGTTCTATATTATCTTTGTGATCTGTGTGTAGAGATTTGATCCATGTGTCCCTAAGTCTTTGTGAAAATGTCATGCATATTTTAACCGTTCATTCAGACTTCAGTCAGTGATGGGACCATTTTTTGTGCCCCTCTCTCTCCCTCTCCCTCTAAACCGATTTCTCTCTCGCCCACTTTCTTATCCATCTCTCCCTCTCTGTTCCTCTCTCCCTATTTCATTCCCTCTTTCACTCAATCTCCATCTCATATCGCTGTCCTTGTTATTGGAAGTGTATTTCTCTTCTAAGAACTCTCTCCATCATCATCCCACTCACTATCTCTCTTCCTCTCTCTTGTTTACCGTATCTTCTCAGCTCCTCATGTTTTTTCCCCACCGCTTCACTCATACCTAATGAATGGAAAGAGGATATTTTCTCTGTGATGGCTGGTAGCAATGCATACATATTATGAATATTATTTCCACTTACAACGCTGTGTCATCTCTATGTATTGTGTTGCAAAGATGCATGTTTTCTCCGTCAGTCAAGTACTTATAATTTCAGTTACATTGTATGATTTGTTTTTGAATGGTGGGCATTGCTCTTAAATTTTCATTCATTACTTGTGAGACTTAAGAAAAGCAATTTTTAAAAGTTGCAACAATATCATAAAGGCCTCCAAATTGCAGAATTAGGCCCCCCCCCCAAAAAAAAAAAAAAAAAAAAA
>CALNVZ010002100.1:27701358-27725091 GCA_940671915.1 Paracentrotus lividus | reverse complement strand
TTGCTTGAAACTTTACAACTTGTCCTCATTAGAGCCAATGCAAGAATGAACAGAAAACAGAACGAACAGTCAAAGTTACTGAGGTAACAATGCACATCGCAAAAATATTACTGAACACTGATTGGCTGTGCTAACTTTGAATGTTCATTTTGTTTGTCTGTTCATTCTTGGGAGGGCTCTGATAGTCGCAAGTCATAAAAAGTTCTTGCAATTTTTTGTTTTTGTGGAACTATTATTTATTGATTTATTTATTGATTTATTTATTTATTGTATTTTTACAAGTCAGATTTTCTCATATCATTACTTTTAAAATGCACATGTATTGAAGGTCACGTGTAATTTTGACAAAAATATTTTCTGTGTAAGAATTAAAGAATGACTTTTTAGGACTTCACCCTGAAAGAAATGAGTATTGCCTCAAAATTCAATCCTTTCTCAATCTGTTAAGTAAGGAATTATAGTGTGTGGGATTTGCATGACCCTGGCAACTGCATATTCTTTTGTCATTATGGAATAAAGGAATATGTAATTCAATTATGACCTATTTATAGACAGCCCCATGATAAGTTTGTGAGATAGCAGATTAATTTTTGCTTTGATTTATGTTCTGTTATCAATTGAGATTTGAATTAATTCAGACCTCATTTGCATTCAAACTCCCCTCCTGCCTTAACATCGTAATATAACTTTCAGTTATTTGATAAGAGATTTAGGCCTTAAATGCAATATAATGCTCCGGTTGAACATGTACATTGTAGGCCTAGATAGATATTTTTATGTTAGATTAAGCAATATGTTAGCTTTCGGATGATTTTAAAAAAAATATTTGGATTAGAGATGACAGCGTACAATTAGGTCGGGTTTTTCCAACGAAAATGTCGTTCAGTATTTAATGGGAAACAAAGCCGCTTAGACGCAATCAAATAAAATAATAGAAAATGCTCTAGTTCATGTGACATCAGCTGCAGTAAGGAAAAACAGCATTGATGAAAAGAGGAATTCATTTTGGGTTAAATTTCCTTTGTTGCATTACGTTTTGCTGCCAATTTGCCATTTTATGTATATTTTGTGTATGAGTGTGTCAGTCGGACTGTACAATAGATATAATGCGGGTGAGGGTGTGTGTGTGTGTGTGTGGAAAACGCATGCCTGTTGGTGCACTTTGATATCATTGCATGGAGACACGCATAGGCTAAGCAACACCTACACACAGAGTACATGTAAGGAATATAACAAAGAAGCTGCCTTATACACACGCGTGAGAGCACATACAGAGAACCCGTGAGCATTCTTATCAATGGAGAGAGAAGAAAATATCACATGCATGTGAGATTTAGAACGAGGGAAAAAAAGAAGAAAAAGAGAGAGACCCATATGTAACTTGGTGAATGGATACTAAAATTAAGTGAATTTATTTACATAGAACAGGGGGACAAAGCCTTGGTTTCCTGAGCATTAGAAATACATGAACATTGGTGTATCACCATGTTTCAAATTCATGTTCTACATTATCTTTGTGATCTGTGTGTAGAGATTTGATCCATGTGTCCCTAAGTCTTTGTGAAAATGTCATGCATATTTTAACCGTTCATTCAGACTTCAGTCAGTGATGGGACCATTTTTTGTGCCCCTCTCTCTCCCTCTCCCTCTTAACCGATTTCTCTCTCGCCCACTTTCTTATCTGTCTCTCCCTCTCTGTTTCTCTCTCCCTATTTCATTCCCTCTTTCACTCAATCTCCATCCCTATCGCTGTCCTTGTTATTGGAAGTGTATTTCTCTTCTCCTAAGAACTCTCTCCATCATCATCATCCCACTCACTATCTCTCTTCCTCTCTCTTGTTTACCGTATCTTCTCAGCTTCTCCTGTTTTTTTCCCCACCGCTTCACTCATACCTAATGAATGGAAAGAGGATATTTTCTCTGTGATGGCTGGTAGCAATGCATACATATTATGAATATTATTTCCACTTACAACGCTGTGTCATCTCTATGTATTGTGTTGCAAAGATGCATGTTTTCTCCGTCAGTCAAGTACTTATAATTTCAGTTACATTGTATGATTTGTTTTTGAATGGTGGGCATTGCTCTTAAATTTTCATTCATTACTTGTGAGACTTAAGAAAAGCAATTTTTAAAAGTTGCAACAATATCATAAAGGCCTCCAAATTGCAGAATTAGGCCCCCCCCCCAAAAAAAAAAAAAAAAAAAAGGAATGAAAGAAATAGAGACGAGAGAGAGAAAAGGAAAAATCTAACCTACCTTACTTGTGTTTATCTGTATTGAATATATCAGAAAACTCTAGTTCGGTGCAACAATCAACAGATGACTTTCTTAATTTTTGATAATCCAGTTACATGTATTTAGCAAATAGGCTTTATTTTTATTGTCAGTTGTTTCTTTTCAGTGATGTGTATTCGCCCCCCCCCCCGAATCTTGTTTTCTTATATTTCCCTCCAGCCCCACTCTTTTCAGTCATTTGCTATTCTCTCCCCCCACCCCCTATGCATTTCTTTCTCCATTTCTTTTCTCTCGTTCTCTCTCTCTCTCAAATTGTTTTTTTGCAAGGCAGTGTTTGTTACATTCTCCATTGTAGAGATCTATGTGACGTGAATATTTGCAAGAGCCTTTCGTTGAAGGTATTCGTTACTTGAGGCAGTTGAATCCAAGAGAATTAAGAATGATAAATCATGTATTGCTGTGGGCCATTTGAATAAGTTCTCAAAACAAAATCTTTATTCCTGAGAAAATGATAATATCATTGTGCATCGCCTTCACAGTCAAATTTGTAAAATCTTCAAGTATTATTGTGTTGCTTTTTATAAGTATAAATGTGAACTTGATGTGAATCAATGTTCTGATCCATCAACAGTTTTGCTATTCTCTCCCAAATCACCATTGTACATTATATTGTTTAAAATGTGTAAATGCTAAAATATGCACACTTTTTAGACCAAATTACCCATTTGAGGCAAGTTTTGCCCATTTTTTTTAAATCAACTATTTTCATACAAAGTGTGTGATTTAAGCTAAAATTCAAGTATTAAAAGGGGGAAATGCAGCCCTGTGTCTATGAACAGGAATTACAGAGCAGGTATCACATAAATTATCATAATTATTGCCATTTCATATATTGGTTATAGGCCTAACAATTTAATCGAAAATGAACCACTCATAATGTGTCACTCTTTGCAACTGTTGAACCAATAAGATTCGTTTAACACATGCAGTGGCATATTAATTGATACAGTGACAGAGTAACCCTTTTCATAATTAGTTTTATGCCATATATAGCACATTCTGTTGCTTCGGACATATTTATACATGTTGATGTAAAGCCTTTGTGTAGATTGTTTTCCTATTTCAATTCACATCGACTTGAGTTTATTTACAGGTACAATGCATACTGACACACTTCATAATTAGTTATCTTTGTGTGCCAGTTGACTTCAATTTATTTATTCCCAATAGGGAGAGCAGCTGATGCACAAGTATATAGCATCAGTGAAGCAGGACGTTTTCCAACAATGTCCAGCCCGGGAGTAGATGTGGTCTATCCTAGGTATGGACCAAGACCCACTCAAACAAACCCCCAGGCTGTGGCGAAGAACCTCATGGGGTCATCGCAGCAAGGTAAAACACAAAAATGCATGCTAAACAAACCAAAGGTGGTGGGACACATACTCTCTATCTTTTTCGGCAAAACCCCCTCAAAATTTAATCCCAATCGCCTCTTCCCTGACCCTTGGGGCATATTCATCTCTTGCAGAGTATCTCCCTTTATCAGGAACGGACCCCTCAGCGATGTACTTCCCCAAGAAGAGAGGACGCAAGCCGCTGGCGGACAAGGGCAAGAAGAGGCGAAAGAGGAACAGGCCTGGATCCCATGTCAAAAGAGCAAAAACAGCGTACTTCTTCTTTCTCGACATTTTCCGCAAGAATTACGTGAAGGATGGTGACCAGATCCCAAGGGTGGGTATTCTCTAAAGTGTTTTCATTTCTTTGCAAATTCACATGTTGTTCTCATTTCATCAATCCCCTTTTGTTTATTGGTGAATTCCGATGATGCCAAAATTGTCAAATTTCATTTGCATTCATCAAGAGATGAATTTTGAGTGAGGCAATGTTATTAAGATACTGGTATACTCAATGGTTAGGAAGGATCCTTAATTTTATGAATGATAAACATTTTGGGAGGGGGAATTCCATCATGTGCATCTTTTCATTATATTCCTCTGTGTAATCATCCATATAAACTGTTTTTTGTTTGTTTTTTTTTTATACTTTTTTGGTGGTTTCACACCTGCTCGATCAGAAAAATTACACATAGTATCTGATCGGGAATTCTTACCCTGATCAATAGTCAAAAAGTTTTTCATTCCTTCTTCTTTATGTATTTCTTTGTTTCTCTTCTTTTTTTCTTTCTTTTTTATCTCTTTTGTAAGTATTTTTCCCTTTTCCACTCTTTCATTTTGCATTATGTTGTTTTTTGTATCCTTTTATGTTTTTTTTTTCCTTCTTCTCTTTCTTTATGTATGTTCTTGTTAATCTCCTCTATTTCTTTATATTTCTTTGTTTTTCCTCTTCCTTATGTATTTCTTTGTTTTTTCTTCTCCTTCCTTGTAATGCATTTCTTTTGTTTTCCTTCTTTCTTCTCTTTCCTTAAGTATGTCTTTCTTTCCCTCTCTTTCCTTATGTATTTCTTTGTTGTTTTTTTCTTTCTTTCTTTACATAGGCATTGCTTTTGTTTTCCTTCTTTCTTTTCTCTCCTTATGTTTTCTTTGTTTCTGTTGGTTTTTTTTTTCTCTTTCTTCATGTATTTCTTTGGTTTCCCTCTCTTTCCTTGTGTGTTTCTTAGTTTTTCCTCTGATATATTCCCCCCTTTTTTTTTAATGTATTTTTTTTTTTTTTTCTTCCTCTGAACATATTTCTTTGTTTTTTCTTCTCCTTCTATATCTATTACTTTGTTTTTATCCACTCCGATTTCCTTACAATGTGTATTTCTGTCGTGAATTTTTTTTTCTTCTCTTTCCTTAAATGTATTTCTTTGTTTTTCCTCTCTTACATTATTTCCCCCTTTGTTTTCCTCATTTTCTTTATACATCTCTTGGCTTTTTCTTCTTTCATATCTTCCTTTTCCTTGTTTTACTTCCTTTCTTCTTTTTTTAATTTTTATTTCATTTGTTTTCTGTTTCTTATATGCTGATATACGATTCTTATTATAGACACCATATTTAGCTCTTCTTTCATATTGTAATCTTATTTTTTGCAAGAACTTTCCCATATACATGGCATTTCAAGCAGGTATGAACACACGAAATAAAGAATAGGTATTTTGGTAAATTACTGATATTTTTCCTGATCAGTAGGTGAAACCGCCTAATGATATGTTCGCAAGCCATAAAAGTAAAACTGTGGAGGGGTATCTGTGTCAACAATTAACACTCTTCATTGACTGTCCCTAAAAACTTCAGAATGTGATTAAATCCGTAATTCAATCTCCCTGCTGCTTGCAAACGTAAATGACACATTATTTCATTCATCTACCAGGTAAAGAAATACAATTAACGAAAGAAACAACAACAGAAATACCTGAAGGGCTTAAGGGATAAATTTGAAATTGAGTTTTAAGCACCTAGTGGCTTGATTAATCAAATCCAGGCTGTTGAATCTGTCACTCAGTGTACATTGACTTAGCGGATGGAATTGGGAAGTAAGAAATTACACTAGCTGTAGTTGCTTCCCCGCCGAATCTCAAGATTTGATCAATTATTCTACTTGCTGATCCAGCTAAATGCCTCCGTAGGGAATAGCACTGAAATACAGATTTAGAATTTTTGTCGTTTCTCTGGCTTTGTCTTCTTCCTATTACTCGTGCATTTTATTCCTCTATTTTTCTTGTTACTTTTATTTGCCCTTATAAATATTTTTTTGTATCTGTGTGAATCGAAGTCAAAGGGCATGGGATAATTTGTCTTAGTTTTTCATGGAAGTAGCTCACCTTTTGTATCTAAATTAGTAAGAGAAAATTTGAGGCATATAATTATTTTTTATTTTTTTAAATATAATTATTTGATTCTGGGTGAAGAGAAAATCTATTTTGTTATTTGTGTAATCATAATATCACACATGCCATCATTGCCAATTAAGGTCATATAGTCTTACAGTTGTTGTTCAGAAAGCAAGAAAATAAAAATTAAGACAGATGATGGATTACAAGTTATATGAAAGATTAAGCAACCTTCAAACTTTTAGATTCAAACAACGTTCAAGACGTGCCAACAACCAAAAATTTAAGGGGAAATATTATTTGTGAGTTGCAATCATATTGTCTCTTTGAATACCTGACTAAACAGATTTTGTATGTTTCTCATTTTCATTAAGTAGAGTCGGAAAGAATCTTTTGGTACTTAGTGGTGAAAAGCGTTTCATATTTGTTGAATTATTCATCTTTGTCATTTTCAATGATGTCATGTGGCAGTTTGAAAAGGACCTTCTCTAAACCCTGTGGACATTCAAGCTATGTAGTTTCATGAAAGCGGTAGACGGGAACATTTGTCAATTGCAAAGACGTCGTCTCTGTTCTTGTGCAAGACATTTTGAGCACCTCATCATGAGGACCTGACAAGAATCTAGAGTGAAGTTAACTATTTTGTAAAATATGAAATCATATGAAATATAAATACTGTCACTGGCAAGAAAACATTAGGTTGATATGTCATTTATTTGTTTTTATTTTTTCGTAATTGAAATTGACCCAATTTACTTCAGAAATTGTGTACATGTATGTCTCACAGCAAAATAGAAAAATGTAAATAACAAAAAATTCTCATTTCTGATTTTAAATAGACAGTACTTCAGAAACTGATATATTTCATGATGTAATTGTATATTCTGTATCAAATATGTTGATTATAAGGAACAAAAAAAAAATATTTGGGTGAAACATCTTAACTGATTTTTTTCTTCGTCTTCTTACATGATTGTAGGCAAGTGAGATTACAAAGGCATGTGGACTGAAATGGAGCTCAATGACAGATTCTGAGAAAGGGCCGTACCAGGAGAAGGCAGGCATTGACAGAGAATATGAAGCTGAGGTAATTAGAAAAAATTAAAATCTTTTGGCTTGTCATATATGAAAAGGTACTTAACAAACTATGTGTATTATAAATGCCCTTTTATTTGTAGGGGAGGACCTTGTTTTTTGCACATTGAAAGTGATCACCTGTAAATTTCCATGAAGATTTATAGAATGATTATTTAACCAATTATATAATTTTTTGTTGGAGCAAGGTCTGCAAACAAAATTTAATAAATGGTGAATTACTGCTTTGAAACTTGGTTAATGTGTTAAAGTCTACACATGAATACAATGATATCAATTTGTTACAACTGGATACTCAAATTTCACAACTTGTTAGTAGATTGTTTTATAAAGGAATTTTAAATAATCTCTCTATATTTTCAAGTGTTTTCAAGTAGTTGTTGTTGATTGGAAGTTAGAATTTTTATAGAGAACTGGTAATGTTGCCAACTTTTGAAGTATAATAAATGGTTGCTAGAATACTTGGTTACATATTTTACAAAACAAACAACATGCAAACTCTTTGTGTTACAGGGCCTTGTTTAAATGATTACTCTTATGGCAAAATATACTCAAGACATCTATTTTGACATATCTAAAGCTTTTTATTCAAAATTGGTTGGTTTTGATGCTTTGAGCAGATACCAAAAAAAACAAACTATTAACATTTTTGGATTTCTAAATATTTGTTCTGCTTGTCTTGTAAAGCTGTCCATGTTTAAATAAATGATCATTATGAATACTTATTTTCATGTTTTTCAGATCTCCGTGTACAGGAAAGTGCGTGACCCAGACAAGCCCAAGAAGCCCCCACAGCCTACTTCTACTTTCTCACGGATTTCCGCGAACAGATGAAGGGAAAGACGATAGAGAAGGGGCGACGTCTGACGGAGATCTGCGGTGAAGAGTGGAACAAACTGACAGATGAACAGAAGAAACTACTTTGGAAAGAGTGGCTACCGAGTACAAGACCTACCAGGGAGCTATGGAAGAATGGAGAAAGAAGGTGAGAATCTTGGCATTATTTCTCTTGGATTTGAGATAGATTCAAATCTAAAGTTTATTGATGTGCATTTCATACTCATGGATAGTACTAAATGGTGGAGACTAGGTGGTTGAAGGTGGTTCTAATACTGTCGGCTCTTTATGCAGGATGGAAATTAGGACAAGTTTTGTGTGAAGAACACCATCAATATAAATAAAGATATTATCTGTGATATGAAATAAGATATTTTGCCTGGAAGGGAAAAATCATGTCAAGAATTAACGAGGGCAAGTCAAGTCACAGTTCTTCTTTTATATAATCTCAGGAGCCATTGAATAAATTATTCTGTAATAACATAGGATATTGTGGATGAGTGTTTGATTATCAAGAATGTAAATCCTACAAATTCTCTATTTGGTGTTCACAGAAGGGTCTGGTTGCAGCTACAAGTACCCCCAGACCGGCTCCCCAGCCATTGCACAACCACCTCCTGTTGTACAGCATCATGCAGCACCAACCATGGTCCCACATAATCCTCAACCATCAATGATGGCAGGCATGGCCATGGCACAGGCTGCCCAGGCAAGCTACAATGGCGAGCTCCAAGGTCCATCCTCCACCAACAAGTTCTCTACGATGAGCGAAGGCGATGAGGAGGACGATGAGAATACGATGACGATGGTGATGAATATGAGTGATCATCCAGAAGTCAAACACCAACATCACCAAAAAAAAAAAAAACGAGAGGAGAAATGAAAAAATGAAATATCCCTTATGTAGGGGAAAGCAAGAACTGTATTATAGCTTCATTTTAACAATACCACTCACAAAAAAAAAAAAAATACAAAAACATGCCATGTTGGGAAAAAGTTGTTGGTTAAAAAAAAGAGAGAGAGAGAGAGAAAGCAAAGCTTAGCAGGCAACTGGTTAGTGCACTAGGCTGACTGAAGGTGGGCTGGTGCTGTAAATATGGTGTAAAAAGCCCCCGTAATATGAGCATAATGCAATGCATTGACAAATATTTTCCTACCTTAGGAGTTACAAACATTGTGGATATACTCCCATTTTTAAGCAGTCTCTTGAAAAAAAAAAGTCCATTGACTATCTTTAGTCAGAATTTTAAAAAACACAAACATGTCAATACTAGAGAGGGTCAAGCAAAAAAAGAAATTGAAGCCAAGCTTGTATTGGGTGCTTTCATTGAACTCTTGTAAGTATGTATGATACTGATATAAAATAAATTGAAACGTTTGCGACAGCATTTGGTTGGTTGATCCAACAAGTATTTTTTGACTGTCACGATGCACTTTTGAAAGAAGTTCTTGCTCTCTTGCTCTCTTTGTAAGATTTTATCTTCAAATTTATGATGGAGAACTTGATATCTTCAAAAACTTGTATGCAAGATATCTGCATATTTTGATGTATAGTAATAAACTTTTTTTTCTCCTCTCCATGGATGGAAAATGAATATATTTTTGTCTACTTCCATAACAGGAGCAAAGAAAATATGGAAGAGTTGATCACCCTAAGATAATTGGAAACAGGAAATTTGTAGAATACCATGAGTGAATAATCAAGCTGTACAGATCATAAAAATGGAAAAGATAAATGTAACGCGACAGCTGTGTGCGAAAAGTAGAAGTAGTTCTCTCATTGGTTGGACAGATGTGACCAGCTCCACACAAATGGGGCGTATTTCCTTCCTAATATTGACTAGAAGAAAGAAATAAGGTACATTCCATGCATCACGGACAGGTCATATGCTTTTCGTGTTTGTTTTCCTTGTCATAAAGATGGAGAAGTATTGTGAAGACCCAAAGATGATTTTTTTTTTTTTTTCTGCCTGTACAAGGCAATATATCCACTCCCATGCATTCATTTTTGAATTGATAGATCAGAATTGAATTTGAACATTCCCTGTGCAATGAGGATTAGACTTGTATCATCGCAAGGCACTTTGTAGACATATTTGTGGCATGTATTTTTAATGTTAATAACTTAGACCAATGCGTACATGCCGATAAGTCAATGCCAATAATATAAGAAAATGAATGGTAGAGGTGGATGAAATATTACTGAGTAGCTACTTAAACGACCTCTTCCAATACCATTATAGGAAAGAGTCCATTTGATTGAAGCTGGTCACAGATTTTCATGAGAAATTGTTTACACATCTGCATGCCTTGATGTACATCTAGCATTTTATGTTTATTTCTTATTTACATGGTTAACTTTGTTTTCATCCATCAACTGTTGTGAAATGGCATGTAAGTAAACATCATAAAAAGTGTTTAGACTTAAAAGCAACTTATGAAGAAGATACCTGTAAAGAGAGAGTAGTAGAAAATATCCAGTACGTCAGTGTACCATGTATGTTATATTGAGTGTGAAAGAGTACAGTCATAGTGTGTAAGACAAAATCAACAATTCAGTGGCTATGTCTTAGTCGTGGGCTTCAGATATTGAATCAACATATAACAGAAATTTTAAAAAGGCGTCCAAAAATGTGAGAACAGTATTAGTATTGTATTCAAGTTTGAATAACCATTGCGTGGAGTAGTATCTGCAATTTGAAGTAACTAATTTTTTATTATCACATATCTAGGTTTCTTTTTTTTTCCTTCATCGTCCTGTAGTATTTTATCTTATTTAATGGATTGATAATGATGTCTCTGTACAGTGCCAAGTTGTTTCACTGTGATCGCAATTGTTCTTGAATGCATGCTTTTGAAGAGGTTTTTGTGTGTCTCCGTTTAGATGAACGTTTCCTTTGATCTCATTAAACCCCAAGAGTGACGATCATAATAGAAAAAGGTGCTAGTTTACAATCTTCACTAGTTCAATTAATGTGGCTGTCTTAGGTCTTTTGATTTATTATTTGAAACTCCTACCTTGTATAAGCTTTATAATGATCTCTATTAGGATCAGTTTGATTGTGCCAACCCATAAGTATGTTTATTCTTCAACTCAGCCAAGAGGCAGCTTTATAGAATTGCATTCCTCTCTTATTTTTTGTTCATTTTTCTTTATGCTTGTTCTCTTGCTGTTAGTAGCCACAATTACATACTGCATGTAATATCTCTATGATTTGAACATATTTTAAAGATAAATAAAGTCTATAGTTTTACTGATTTTTAAGGAGTTTTATCCTTAAAGCCTAAGCTATTCTTTTAATTCAACTCGAACTCCTTGATATCTTGCTATGTAATACTGAGCTTATTTTTTTTACTTCATTTTACTGCTTTTGCATTGAGTTAATTAAGTAGCAAATATTCTACTTAGTGTAAGATCCTTTAGTTTAAGGTTTCTTAAGAGCAATGCTTTCTTAAACAGATTCTACAACTCTTGCCAAATGATCAACTCCCTCAAAAGGTAGGATCAACTTCAAGAATAGCATTTATTATTTGTCCTTTTTTTTTTTAACTCGTTGCAAGTCATATCTTTTAAAATTTCAATCATCAATCAAATAAAAACAAAGTAATCAGAAAACATAACTAATTCATACAGTTCCTTCATGAAAAGTTTATATCTTTTTAGGTTGCTGTGAAAGCTCAAAGTGTTATTTAGTTGATAATCTGCAATAATATATTAGTCATTCCATTCTATTGATAACATGTATAGTTAAAATCTTAAGATTTCAGTAGTTCCCTAAAGCTATGTTCTCTGCAATACGTTTTGAGAACTTGAAATATCTTCTGTTCAGTAAGCAAGATTGACCAAGCGATGCAAATCTCCAATATCTGAGACAATCTTGGTCCTTGGTAGTAAATTAGTTTGCAGCTTTGCATAGTAATAATGACCTTTCCCATTTGTAATCGTATACAGAGTGTGTTCTGTTATATCTCCCAGAATGAGCTGCTCTATTATTACCAGGCAGAAAATAACTATTGATGTGGTATACTTGAATTAAAAAGAAATCACTGCTTGTGTTTTAGAATGACAGATCCTGTTCATATATTAGAAGAAAAAAAGTGTGTTCCTTGCACATTCTCATGCATTCTAGTGTGTTGTGAGATTTATTTGAAGCCTTGCATGCACCCAGCCAGCACCTACCTACAATCTTCACCTTCTTAATGTTGTTTTTTTTCATTCAGTTATTTCAGCTAAGATGAAACGAAGAAGGAACTCCCGGTGTAAAAGTGGGCCTCTGTAAGAATAAAGAATTGTTTGGGGATTGTTCCATTTTAAGTGAAGAGAAAGAAGAAGAGAAAAAATATTTTGATACTCCATATGAAATAATCATGCACAAAATTGTAATGTAAGCCTTTAGGTAGCACTAACCATGTAGATACAACAGACTACTCTCAGTCTTCCAGTAGAAAAACTTTCAAGAGTAGTCCATTTGGTATAATGTTGTCACTTTTGGTGGCACTTGACTAGATAATGTCCAACTTGAAAGGATTTCATGGAAAATATAGTTGGGGCAACTTTCATGAAATTGGAAAAGATGGGTATGCAAAATCATCCTCTTTGAGCTAGCTGCCAAATGATTCCTATTCTCTTTTACCCGATCCTGTATTGTTATGAAAAGTATTTGCCAAATAAGTAAGTATTGGCATTTTTTGTACATTATAAGAAAAAATGATACATTGACTTGATGTATCAAATCCAGTCAAGTACAAAATAAGGTAATAAGATTATCTTGTGTTATAAAGTATGTCCATTGTTTGTGTATTCATAATGAAAGAAATAAGTCCTTACTGATTGACGACCAACTGTATACAGCATTTTTAGCCTGAAGTGCCAGACATTATATTACAAAAAGATTGTCTGCCTTCTTTAATAATTTTTGAAATAAGATACTGTTTCATGCATTTGATCTGAAAATACTACATTGTAAGACGTACAAATATTTTCAGATGTTAAAATGCACTTTTTCTATTGTAGAGATAAAAAGTAAAAGGCCTTCCTTGAATGAACCCTTATGTTGCATTCTCTCTAAATGTTGAAGCAGTTTGAGTATTAATTCCCTGTCCACACATTATTGAGACCAGAAACTATGTAACACACATTGCATTCACTCCAAATATCTTTTCTTGTAGTTTTCCTCGACTGTAATTGTGTACAGCACAGGTTTACTGGTACATAAACAACATTAAGAGTATAATAAGTCTATTTGCTATGTGCTGTTCATTGTATAGTAAGTAAAATGAAATCAAAGAAATCAAACCCTGTAATATGGATGTCCTGTATGTAATGCAGTGAAGTTTATTATTTTTACAGTTCATGCCAAGCACACATGTTAGCCGAAGCATGTTAGTATACATTTCCGTTTAAATCAGTTAATCCTTTATATTTTATAGTACGATAACCTTATACAAATAATTATCACAATCACCCTTCACAACGCAAATATTCCTATTTATAAGTAAATATGATACACAATTGTCCACTTTGCATCATGCGCTTGCATTATGAAGGAGGGGATGTTTCGCACAAAATATATGTTAAATAAGTGAAAGTGAACTTACCTTTCTACTTGGAAGCAACAAAATTATGTGGAAGAAAAACAACTCATTAAAGATATGCAAAAATGTAAAAGCAGACTTATGCTAAAATCAATGGTGGCAAACCTCCCACCCTAAAGATCGTTAGTGCAAAAAGAAAATGGATTCAGAAATATTGTAGTGTCATATGCCAATGGCTGAAACGATCGTTGGTTGAAAGGCATTCAATGTCTTTTTGATATAATATAAATTTAGCTGCATCTATTGCTTTCTCCAAGGATATACTTATGTAACATATGGCCGGGATCACTTTCAAAAAATGAAATGTCCAGTCGTATCATGTCCTCAAAGTTCTACCTTGAAAAACATCCTTTGTCTGTCTAAACAAGATTTAATTAGTATTATAGAAACATCTGTACCAGACAGCAAAAAAATTATATGCACAACTTAATAAGCATGCACTTTAGAATGGCCACCAAATGTTTCTTGAAAGACATTCCATGCAACAAATTAAGCAAAATGTAATAGTGTTAAAAGCTGTAACTAATTTGACATCTCTGTAAAAGTAAAAGTGTATTTATTGTAGGTAGCATCTCCAGAAATGAAATGAGAACCCTTATCTACATCCGTATAAATGAAATAATCCAGAAAACTATCAATGTGCGAGAAGAGAGACATATATCGCAAATGAATTGTCATAATTTTGTAAGGTTCATTAAATATAACATGAAGACCCTTTAATTCGAGGAAATTGAAATACTGTCCTGCAACAATAATTGATCCATTTTTTTAGACTCTCCAATCGTCAAATAGAAATTTGTATCATAAATCAATTAAAAAGAACATATACATGTAGTATGTTCATTTTAATTTAATCATTTGCAAATTGTCATTTGTATCAATATTTAGTCTGGTTAAAGTATTGTCCTTCCCAGTACAATCATTATAAATGAACTATGAAATAATGAAATAACTTATTAATTGATCATTACAGAAATGAAATTTAATTCTCGATCAAACATTATGGCATGGATTACATAGTTTGATATGTATACCTCTGATTCCATTCATTAACAATAAGAATATCTCAGTAAGGATCTCATTGCCACAGTCCAACAAATTATTGTTAATACTGTTCATTGTCGCAATTCTTGTCAAATTTGTTAGTAGCTAAACTGTAGGTGTACGATGGCCATATTTTTAAAAACTTATGTTCATACTACATTTGTAGTAGATGCTTATCATTTGTACTTCCCAGTGAGAATTTTAATAAGATGTCAAAAATAGCCTTTGTAGTGTGCAGTTTCTATTCATTTGAATACATTGTTTCCAGGCAAAGTGAAAGTGACAGTTTTGTATCATAAGGACTGTAATCCAAATGGTTATAGTTGAAAACTTAAATGGAGTTCATTATGGAAATGAAATAATCCCAACACTTTAAACATTATTTCAGATTGCCAAACTTGTTATTTTTGGAAAATGAAACTTGGGATAACGATCCCAAGAATATTCGGATAAACAAAACAAATTTTTTTTTTTTTTTTTTTACATATTAATTGAAAAAAACACGAGAGATACGATTAATCTTACGGTAACTCTTAGTACACGGGTTACTATAGACATACCATATAAGAATGATAGCAAATATGTTTACCGACAAACGAACCTTTGAAATAACGAATTAATAAAAGATACTGCATACTTGCCAACTGTCCCTATTTAGTAGGGACAGTCCCTATTTTTGGGGAAAAGAAGGAGCAATTATCACCATTTACAACCCTTTGTCCCTATTTTTTGAAAAATCTGTGCACAGTAATCTATAGGAAATACAGAAATGTCCCTATTTTTAAAATTTGTATTCCCACTTTGTCCCTATATTAGGATTCACAATGTTGGCAGGTATGGATACTGTCTGCTGAGAACTATAGTTGTATAGAGTTAACAATAGTGCTCATAAATATAATTTGTCAAGATTTATTTCAGATTTTCCTCTACGATGACGAGAAGGGAGAAGGAGAGAAATCAAAATAAGATGAAGGGATGAATATCTATTTCGTAAGTAAGATGACAGTAAGCCTCTTTTTTCTTCTTCTTCTTCTTTCTTTTTTCCTTCTTCTCCTTCTTCTTTATTTTTGACTGACAGAGGCAGTGACTGGATATTGTTGGAAGATTATAATGAAATAGGCACTCCTAAAATTGAAGCAAACTTTGTATTTCCTCAGGAGATGCACTTCAGAGAAATCCCCTCGGGTAAAAAAAAAAATATGATCAGTAGTGAAGGTAATAGCATCCCAAAACAGATCTAGATAAAAATATAATTTTCTTACACCCGAATTTCCTTCATAGTAATGGTGACTCAGTTTTAAATTTAGAAGAGAGAGAGGGAGAGAGAGATAGAGAAAGAAAATAAGGAGACTATTATATTCATAGCGGTGACTTTGTGATGATTTGGATAGAAAATGTATGCTCAAAGGTTTAATAATGGTAAATATTGATATGAGATATGGGGAGGGGAGAGAGAAAGGTCAAAAGAGGGAGAGAATTGGTGAGAAAGAATACAAGGAGAGAGGGTGCGATGAACAGAGAGAGAGAGAAAGATCTTATGATGCAGAAACGGCGATTATTGTGGTAAAAAATGGATGTGCAGAAGTTTATTACGCATAATATATTATGGGATATAATAATTATAATGTCGACGTCGGTTCATGCTAGTTGTTATTTCGATACAAATAAATCTAGTTATGCTCCTCCCACGAAATGTTTAGAAGTTAATCGTCATGGGCTGGCGTTATAGTATAAACTGCACTTATGAAAAAATGAATATCGTGCTTCGATATAGAATCTATCACACGGGGTTAAGATTATTCAACCATATATCATTTCAAAAATACCATTTTGATTCCTGGATGAAATAAGTTTTGTTTATTAAAAAAAATATATGCCTATTTCATTTCGTTTAGTTTAATTCTTTTGATTAGGAAACCCTATTTCATTTCGGATCAACGAACCTTATTTCATTTTCTAATTAGCAAAACCCCATTTCAAGTTAAAGGAATCGAGCGTTCGGACTAACGGAAAATTAAGGAACCTAAATAATTATTTTCGGGTATTCGAACTAACAAACCCAACCCAATTTTATTATAGGACCATCAAACCTTCGGAACAACGATCATCTCCGCAGGTCATTGGCCTACATCTATGACATCATGCGTGGTCTAATATTCATTTGCAAAATGTTTAATTATTTATTTTTCATTAACAAATGAAATGTAAAATTCCGGTAGGCCTAAATCATCAGCTGACAAGCAAAGAGAAAAGAAATTGCTACGCTTTAATACTGTTTCATATGCCTAATTATGGAAACAAGTTTTGAATCGCGTTCAATTTGTTTGTTTTTATTTTTTCGCTTTTGTTTTGCTTTTTTTTTTTTATTATTTTTTTTTTTAGGGGGGACTTGTTTTATGATTGAAGACGATGGAAAGTAATGAATAGGCACTGGAAATGAATTGACATTTCAGTGTTGTAAATGGTAAGAAAAATGAGGGGGGAGTGAATCAATGCTGAAAAAGTCATGATCAACTGACTGCGATTTAGAAAAATCTTCAATATAATTATTGGATGCACATATCTAATCGATCCTATTGTCCGATTGAAGATAAACTCGAGTTTACATTGTAGTTAATACGAGCTTATTGTTTTAAAATACAATACATCATTTCAATTTAATTATTTCTTTAAAACTTTGCTTGCGACTCCCAGTTTTTATGTGTGCCGGACGTTTTGGTGTCCGAGACAAGCGATTTGACAATCTTTGAAAAGTTTCAGTAATATATTTGTGGCTTTTTAGCACAAACTGTTACAAAAATTTTGATAACAAATATTGATGCGATAACCATCATTCAACATTATAGTTTAGGCTTAATGTTGAGACAAAACAAGGCTTCATAATATATATTATATATTAACAGTTGAGGCCAGAAGATTTTAAAACACCCTCCGAGGAACTCAATGGAAACTGTGCAACGTTGCTAAGCATCATTGCCGCCACATTTTAAGCATAAAACAAGAAGACTATTCTTTTAATTTTTAAAAATAGTTATCAATATTTGCTTAGTATGAATACAAAAATTATGCCACAGATCCGGTTCTAGCATTATCAGTGATTTTCAGATCTTTTGGCCAGCCATTACAGAGAAAATGATTATATTGCGATTGTATAGTTAAGGTACAATTGTGACTGTAGGCGAACTTGGCAGGCAAAAGGTTAAAAATATATTATAATCCCAACTTTTGTAACAACATGAGTATAATGCTCTTTTAACACACTGGCATGTCATCACGGAGTCGACGAATATTTATGTGGATTATTCCCCCGAGAAAAAAAATCTTCATATTTTCACGACAAACTTTTAAGAAGTCTTGACCAAAACATTACATACTTGTGTCATTATTTTCTCTACCCAACACTTGAGGTTACACCTTTTTGTTTGGTGGTGTGACATATCACGATAAGAATGTAATATCAATCATAAATTGACATGATGTATGAAACGATTTTCGAAATTTAATGATAAACAAGAATAATTTGGCACATATTATTCTGTTCTACAAAGAAAATTCAATTGAAATATTTTAGTCCAATCAGCATTCCAGTCACATGAAAGAGTGATAAGCTTTTAATTTGATACCAAATTTGTCATGGTAGTATTTGAAGACCCACTAAATTTTCTAATGCTGGCAATGTATAATTTCATTTGAATTTCCTAGGTGTATGTAAACTTATGGTCAACTGTATAATATATGTAAGGTGTCGGCCCCCCCCCCCCATCTTACAATCATTCTCTTCAATCAGAACACATTTTTTTTTTAATAGATAAACAATGCCTCCTGGTTAGATGAACAAACTTGAATTTTATAGGAAGACTATACCGTCATCATGTTCGTGTCGATATAAATGTTATGGGGAGACATGCAATAACCTATTTTCTAAAAATTTTTTAAGAAAAAGAGAGAAAGAAACAAGAATAGGATTGCGCTGACCAGGCCCATATAGGCTCCAGGTAGATCAGCCGATTCCTAATATTGCACTCCCATAATTTGGTTGAAGTACGTCTTCGTCAAAATACAGTATCTAGCACATGCCTGGCTTTTTTTTCCTGCAATGAAATTATGTTGTGACATCAATAATTACGTGAACTCAAGCAACATTGCAAAAAGCGAAGAAGGTATTGTCAGGGAATTTATCTACAAAACAGCCCCTTGTAATTAGATTAATGAAATGATGATTTTGAGGTCTCTCTCTATTTTTAAACATAGGATGACGCGTGATGTGAGGTGGATACGCCAATGCAGAACTGTATGTTTCAGATCGAGATCCCGCATGAAAATAGGAACATTCTTCTACCATTCATAGAGGCAGTAGAGGACCAGACCCGATCATTTCTGAATAGAGGTCCTGATTATCTAGCAAATCTAATATTATAAACAAACACAACAAAACAAAAGGCACTTTACATGTATAGGAATAGTTATTTTGCAATTATGAACATGAAGGGCATCATTCTGTAGACAAGGAAAAACCTGATGAACATGGTGCAAAACAACGTAGCAGTGGCCACATTGTTAGAAATTTCCGAGTCCTTAGAAAAAGAAAAGTTCTGCGCGAGGCTTCAAGAACACTTGTAATCTTAACTGCAACATTTGCAGTAAAATTACAGAAAAATGGTATATGGGCCGGGTATGACATTACAACCTATAAAAGACTTTAAAAAAAAAAAAAAAACAGACCTGTTTTTTTATTGCAGAAAAATTCTGTATTTTTTTCTCCTTAAAAAACAAAACAAGAAAGTCCAGCAGCATGCAAAGCTTCGAGAAATTTGTATCTTACTGCCAAATAATTTTAATCAATTTACAGTAATTATAGCACAATTACAGAAAATTGTGATTTGGGTATAAACACTTTTTTCTTTTTCTTTTTAAATAGACCTGTTTGTTAATTGCAGAAAATTTCCAGTTATTAGAATACAGAATGTTGTATATTTGTTTCTGTAAAATATTTTTTTTTTAACAGTGCAGTGAAAATATCAATAACATAGGCCTATATGTTAATGACATGATAATGTAACAACTTCACAAATACCGTCTTTAATAAATATCATTTTATTTGCCGGTCATAACAATCATTATGCGATTTATTTACATAAATGTTAAATAATTAATTAACTTTCCCTTCCCTTAAAATGAAATTTTGTTCTGTCATGATATGAAATGTGGAAGACTGTCTGCAAGTGATCATTAGTGTTGGAAAGGTTAAACGGAAAGCTAAAAAAAAATTAAAAAAATCTTCAACTTTCCCAAACCTTTCCATACACTAGGAGAAACCAATGATAGTCATAGTCACTTGGGTCGTAATGTGAAATCGAATATAGACTATTATATGATTATTTCATCATTCTTCAAACTCAAAAAATTATGAAAGGATCGAGATCCCTGAAATTAAATGTTTTTGCAAAGTAAAGTAAAATTTACAGCAAACTTGAACACAGAAAATTTCATCAAAATCGGATGAAAAAAAAAAGTTATGCACTTTTTAGTTTTGCTCAAATAGCAACAGATGTATGTCACCGTCCACTTTTATTAGTATAATAGTGTTAGTATTTTAAGAGGTTGGATTGGTTGATGATGTCACGTGTCATTCAAGTTTTTGTTATATGACGGTTTTGTTATTTGAACGGTTTTTTTGTATATTGAACGGTTTTTACCTGTGTTAAAATGAATGGGAAATCGGATTGCCTTGTTGCGCAAGGCGTAATAACAGTAAAATGGTGCGACACAACAATAGATACGCGGAGCGACAACATAACGTCACAATAGCTTAATTAAGCACCAAGTTTGGCACATTTGCAAAGATAAAAGATTAGACAAGGTCAAAGATCTAGGGGTCTATTTACTATAATAAATAGTGCATGCATCTATTAATGCAACATTATGACTATGTGAACTCCAATACTAAATTATCCTCGGGCACATCTGTTTAACTTCGGCCTACGGCGCTCGTGAATAAATGTCTCGGGATAATTTAGTATTTGGTCGTGCCATATCTAGTATGTTGGCATAGTAGAGCATGCACTATTTATTAATAATGATAAAATCCTATTCATCTCATTTTTTTCATACATTGCGTATAAAGAAAATCTATCCTCATATACTGAAATAAGTAAAAGCACTTGTGACCTTGAAAATTCCTCAATGATTAATCCTTTTTATGTAATTGGGGCAGAAAATCTGGATAATTGGAGTTTTATACATAAAATACAATAAAGTGATGGGACTGTGACATCATCAGTTTGCTATTTGAATATGCCAAGAACCTAAGAAATTCGTAAATTTGCTATTTCTTATCCATTTGATTTTTCAGTATTGTGCTTTTTAGATTTTATTTTTTTTTCTAACATACAAACTCCAGCCTGGAGGAGTCTTTGGCAGGGGGACAGCCGGAACACAATGTTACTACAAAAGAATACACTGGGTACATATTTTAAAAAAGAAAGAATTTCCAAAGAATGGTTTGTGATTCCCCCGGCGGATTTTAATATAGGCTAATTTTTGTATGATTTAAGTTATTCTCTTTCTAGAAACAGAATAAAATAATAGGATCGATGAATCATCTTATTCAAACAACACCTTTCTGTCATCACGATGAAAGTTTTGGATAGAGCATACGGTACATATGTAGTAAAATCTTTACCAAGGCTTGAAGAGAGAATATACGTCTGGAATTGAAGTTGAGATTTTTAGCGAAGCATGGAGGAGATTCTTAAAATTTATTCAGTCACAGAACACCGAAATAAAGTGAGTAATATGTATATTTAGGGAAAACAGTATCATAGATTACACAGTGGTTGTACTCGTAATGTTGTGAAGATAATTATTGATTAATTGACACCTTTCTCCTTTCTATTTCCAGCGATTCTAGGCACCAAACTTCTCACCGGAGGGAAGTGTGTGTAGTGTAGCTAAGCGCACGGAGGTCGAGGGAAATGAGTGCAAGCGGCAGGCAGCATGGCAGTCGTCACGGGAGCTCCAGCCGCATCAACTCACCAGCAACACCACTGCCTGCTGCTGTAGGACCAGGAACGGTCAACGACAACGACAGCAAACTCCTTGCAAGTCAGCGGAGGACCGATTGGCAAATATTGCGCATCTTCCTCAACTTTGTGTCAGTTCCATTGGAGGCATGTTTCAGTAGGATGTCAGAGTATTTTGAAATGCAAACTATTTCCGATTCCTGCGGAGTCCCGCAAAGCGGGCTTTGGGGAATCGTCGTCGGACAGCTTGACGATGATTATTACGATTCTTTGGACCATCTCGAGGGGCATCCGGTCGTACAACGCAACGAAATGGTCAGAGACGAGGACTTTTTGCTGGACTAAGCAAGTTATTTTCATCCATCGGAAAAATACCCAACCAGTGGCCAACACATAACATGATAACAACAACAGGAGAAGAAGAAACTCATCAGTGTAGATGGCGATCTCAGTAACGCTTCATTTTCATATTTCAAGATCATACCTCATTCTGTGACCCATATCCCTTGATTGATGAGAGTAATGTGTGATATGGGGAAGGAGTTTATGTTGATGGAAGGGAAAGGAGATGCTGGTGAGGACACAAATTTGTGCCAACGCAATTTTGAATGTCATCACGTGGTGTGATAAATGTGGAGACTTATTTGGGGATTCTATAACAAGTGGCTTCGAGTACATGTAAGTATGAATTAGACAGGTAAATCTAACAATGTTAATCAAATTATTACCAACAAGATGTTTTTCTCATGAAAAGAACAATTCGGGTAGTTTCAATACCTTTCCTACAACTAGATTCCTCATTTACCCCTCACCTCCAAATGATATAATGGTATCATTCTATTTTCTGTGGAGTATGTATTAGTTATTACTAATCTAGATACTAGTAAATTCAAAAGGGAGGATGAAATGAATTTTCTGCAAGTAATTTGAATGTTGATGTCTTAAATTGAGATGGCTACATTTTTGTTGTTGTTGACAACATAACAGATCATAGATATCAATTTTAGATTTTAAAGGTAGTGTCATCCTTTTGCAGGCAAAAATATTAAATTTTAGTTTTTGAGAGGATATAGTAGTTACATGACTTTATCTTCTCACAACATGATTAAGCTCAATGTGTATGTTTGTAATTGCGATTATATAAATTCATTCAAATTTTTCGACCTCAAAAAGTATACGTACGGTGCAGAACTGCTGATTCGTTAGTGGCAGAAGATAATGCATGCTGATGCGCGTGTGTAGTCGTGCTGACGCGCTGTATATCAACTTGTGATGGAGAGCTGGTCTAGATTGGTAGTCAGATTTTCGTTTCATATTACTGATCTAGGCAACCTATGACAGTAAGATTGAATAGACAGTATTCTAAAGTTATGCCAAGTTGCATTAGTTTTCGCAATTTGTGAAAAAGGATGACACTACCTTTAACCAAGGTCCTCAGTTTAGCATCACTTGCAGATTAGAACCATTCTTTCAATTATTTGATTTCAAAGAATTTATTCGTTATGACAATGCCAAATTTTTCAGCTCATTCTGATGTACATGTAGGACTATACCAATTTCTTCACAGATGATTGCCTTGCTTGCATAAAGGCGTGATATGAATTACATGTATGTTCAAAATAAATTTATAATTTGGTTACACATGACGTGTATCAATAATTGTGCATCTTGCCTGCATTATATTTATTTGGAAATTGATAGCCTGGCACTAGGGAAATTCTTGTTTAATGTAGAAGTCTTACACACAATTGATTCACATAATATAATGTATGTTTAGTTATTTATACTTACACTATGCAAAGACAGGCAATCGTCTGAACTATACATGTACATTGTAGAATTATATTTCCATGCGCCATCATTTCCAATGAAAATATAATAATTTACATCAACTAACTTGCTGATATTTCATGCAGCCTGCAGTTACCGGCAGGTCTAGAATATCTTACTTTAAATACAGCTTGTAACACATTTTGCTTGGATAACAGAATTTAATCATAATACAACTCCATGATTCAGCACAAATCATGCCCTTAGACACCTGGGCCCGTATTCCATAAACTATACTTAAGCAATTTGTCTTAAGTCTATGTATTTTTCTAAGATTTTGTCCAAGAAAAAAAAAATTCTTAG
>CALNVZ010002100.1:27618457-27701333 GCA_940671915.1 Paracentrotus lividus | reverse complement strand
ATTTAGAAAATAATCTTCAATAATATTATAGGATTGCACCATATCAATGCGATCCTATTGTCCGATTGAAGATAAACTCGAGTTTACATTGTAGTTCAAAATACGAGCCTTATTGTTTTTAAATACAATACATTCAATTCAAAGTAAATTATTTCTTTAAACTTTGCTTTGCGACTCCAATTGTTATGTGTCCGGACGTTTTGGGTGTCCGAGACAAGCGATTTTGACAATCCATTTGAAAAAGTTTCAAGTAATATATTTGTGGGCTTTTTAGCACAAACTGTTACAAATATTATTGATAACAAATATTGATGCAGATAACCATCATTCAACATTATAGTTTAGGCTTAATGTTGAGACAAAAACAAGGCTTCATAATATATATATATATATATACAGTTGAGGCCAGAAGTTTACATACACCAGGAAACTCAATGGAAACTGTGCACTTGCTAAGCATCATTGCCGCCACATTTTAAGCATAAACAAGAAGACTTTTCTCTTTAATTTTTAAAAATAGTATAACAATATTTGCTTAGTATGAACTACAAGAAATTATGCACAGATCCGGTTCTAGCATTATCAGTGATTTTCAGATCTTTTGGCCCAACCATTACAGAGAAAATGAATTATTGCGATTGTATAGTTAATAGGTACAATTGTGACTGTAGGCGAACTTGGCAGGCAAAAGGTTAAATATATATAATTCCCAACTGGTATCAAAACAAATGAGTATAATGCTTTTCAACAACTGGCATGTCATCACGAGTCGACGAATATTTATGTGTCATTTTCCCCCGAAAAAAAAATCTTCATATTTCAGAAAAACTTTTAAGAATCTGGACCAAACATTATATACTTGTGTCATTATTTCTCTACCCCAACACTTGAGTTACACCTTTTTTTTGGTGGTGACATATCACGATAAGAAATGTAATATCAATCATAAATTTGACATGATGCTATGAAACGATATTTCGAAATATATGACTAACAACAGAATAAATTTGGCACAAATATTACTTCTGTTCTACAAAGAAAATTCCAATTGAAATATACTTTAGTCCAATCAGCATTCCAGTCACATGAAAGAGCTTGATAAGCTCTTTAATTTGATACCAAATTTGTCATGGTAGTATTTCTGAAGAACCACTAAATTTTCTAATGCTTGGCAATGTATAATTTTCATTGAATTTCCTAGGTGTATGTAAACTTATGGCTCAACTGTATAATATATAAGGTGTCGCGGCCCCCCCCCCATCTTACAATCATTCTCTTCATCAGACACCATTTTTTTTTTTAAATAGATAAACAATGCCTCCTCGGTTAGATGGAACAAACTTGAATTTTATAGGAAGACTATACCGTCATCATGTTCGTGGTCGATATAAATGTATGGGGAGACAATGCATAACCTATTTTCTTAAGAAATTTTCTTTAAAAAAAAGAGAGAAAGAAACAAGAATTGGATTGGGCTGACCAGGCCCATATAGGCTCCAGGTAGATCAGCCAATTCCTAATATTGCACTCCCATCAATTTGGTTGAGTACGTCTCTTGCGTCAAAATACAGTATCACTAGCACTGCCCTGGCTTTTTTTTCCTGCAATGAAATTATGTTGTGACATCAATAATTACAGTGAACTCAAGCACATTGCAAAAAGCAGAAGAAGGTATTGTCAGGGAATTTATCTGCAAAAACAGCCCTTGTAATTAGATTAATGAAAATGATGATCCTTTTGAGGTCTCTCTCTATTTTTTTAAAACATAGGATGGATGATGGTGAGGTGGATACGCCATGCAGAACTGTATGTTTCAGATCGAGATCCCGCATGAAAAATAGGAAACATTTCTCTACCATTCATAGAGGCAGTAGATGACCAGACCCGATCATTTCTGAATCAGAGGTCCTGATTATCTAGCAAAATCTAATATTATTAAACAAACACAAACAAAACAAAAACGCACTTTACATGTATAGGCATAGTTATTTTGCAATTATAGACATGAAGGGCATCATTTTGTAGAACAGGAGAAACTGATGAAACATGGTGACAAAACAACGTAGCAGTGGCCACATTGTTAGAAATTCCGAGTCCTTAGAAAAACAGAAAAGTTCCTGCAGCAGAGCTTCAAGAACACTTGTAATCTTACTGCACAATTTGCAGTAAAATTACAGAAAAATGGTATATGGGCCGGGTATGACATTTTACAACCCTATAAAAGACTTTAAAAAAAAAAAAAAAAAAAAAACAGACCTGTTTTTTAAATGCAGAAAAATTTGTATTTTTTTCTCCTTAAAAAAACAACAAGAAAGTCCCAGCAGCATGCAAAGCTTCGAGAACATTTGTAATCTTACTGCACAATAATTTTAAATCAATTTACAGTAAATTTATAGCACAATTACAGAAAATTGGTATTGGGTATAAAACACTTTTTTCCTTTTTCTTTTTAAATAGACCTGTTCTGTTAAATTGCAGAAAATTTCCAGTTATTAAAATACAGAATGATTCTGTATATTTTGTTTCTGTAAATATTCTTTTTTTAACAGTGCTGAAATATCAATAACATAGGCCTATATATTTTATGACATGATAATGTAACAACTTCACAAAAATACCGTCTCTTTAATAAATTATCATTTATTTGCTCGTCATAACAATCATTATGCGATTTATTTACATAAATGTTAACTAATTAATTAACTTTCCCCTTCCTAAAAATGAAATTATTGTTCTGGTCATGATATTGAAATGTGGAAGACACTGTCTGCAAGTGATCATTAGTGTTGGAAAGGTTAAACAGGAAGCTAAAAAAAAAAATTAAAAAAATCTTCAACTTTCCCAAACCTTTCCACTACACTAGGAGAAACCCAATGATAGTCAATAGTCACTTGGGTCGTATGTGAAATCGAATATAGACATATTATATGAATTATTTCATCATTCTTCAAACTTCAAAATTATGAAAGGATCGAGACTCCTAATTAAATGTTTTGCAAAGTAAAGTAAAATTTAACAAGCACAACTTGAACACAGAAATTTCATCAAAATCGGATGAAAATAAAAAAGTTATGCACTTTTTAGTTGCTAAAATTAGCAAACAGATGTGTCACAGTCCCACTATTTATTATATGAAATCCTATTTCATCTCATTTTTTCATACATTGCGTATAAAGAAAATCTATCCTCATACTGAAATAAGTAAAAGCACTTGTGACCTTGAAAATTCCTCAATGATTAATCCTTTTTATATGTAATTGGGGGCGAAATCTGGATAATTGGAGTTTTATACAATAAAATACAAATAAAGTGGTGGGACTGTGACACCATCAGTTTGCTCATTGAATATGCCAAGACCCTAAGAAAATTCGTAAATTTGCTATTCTTATCCATTTTGATGACATTTTCAGTATTGTGCTTTTAGATTTTACTTATTTTTCTAAACATACAACTCCAGCCTGGAGGAGTCCTTTGGCAGGGGGACAGCCGAACACAATGTTACTACAAAAGAATACACTGGGTACAGTATTTTAAAAAGAAAGAATTTCCAAAGAATGGTTTGTGATTCCCCCCCCCCCCCCCGGACGGATTTTAATATAGGCCTATATTTGTATGATTTCAAGTTATCTTCTTTCTAGAAACAGAAAATAAAATAATAGGATCGATGAATCATCTTTATCAAACAACACCTTTCTGGATCATACGATGAAAGTTTGGATAGAGCATACGGTACATATATGTAGTAACAATCTTTACCAACGCCTTGAAGAGAGAATACGTCTGGAAATCGAAGTTGAGATTTTAGCGAAGCATGGAGGAGATTCTTAAATTTATTCAGTCACAGAACACCGAAATAAAGTGAGTAATGATAGTATTTAGGGAAACCAAGTATCATAGATTACACGTGGTTGTACTCGTAATGTTGTGAAGATAATTATTGATTAATTGACACCTTCTCTCCTTCTATTTCCAGCGATTCTAGGCCACCAAACTTTATCTCACCGGAGGGAAGTGTGTGTAGTGTAGCTAAGCGCACGGAGGTCGAGGAAATGAGTGCCAAGCGGCAGGCAGCTGCAGTCGTCACGGCAGCTCCAGCCGCATCAACATCACCAGCAACACCACTGCCTGCTGCTGTAGGACCAGGAACGGTCAACGACAACGACAGCAAACTCCTTGCAAGTCAGCGGGGACCGATTGGCAATATTGCGAATCTTCCTCCAACTTTGTTGTCAGTTCCATTGGAGCATGTTCAGTAGGATGTCAGAGTATTTTGAAATGAACTATTTCCGATTCCTCGGAGTCCCGCAAAGCGGGCTTTGGGGAATCGTCGTCGGACAGCTTTGACGATGATTATTACGATTCTTGACCATCTCGAGGGGCATCCGGTGTCCAACGCAACGACAATGGTCAGAGACGAGGAATTTTTGCTGGACTAAGCAATTATTTTCATCATGGAAAAATACCAACCAGTGCCAACACATAACATGATAACAACAACAGGAGAAGAAGAAACTCATCCAGTGTAGATGGCGATCTCAGTAACGCTTCATTTTCATCATTTCAAGATCATACCTCATTCTGTGACCCATATCCTTGATTGATGAGAGTAATTGTATGAATGGGGAAGGAGTTTATGTTGACAATGGAAGGGAAGGAGATGCTGGTGAGGGACACAAATTTGTGCCAACGCAATTTTTGAATGTCATCACGTGGTGTGATAAATGTGGAGACTTATTTGGGGATTCTATAAACAGTGCCTTCGATGTACATGTAAGTATGAATTAGACAGGTAACTTAACAATGTTAATCAAATTATTACCAACAAAGATGTTTTCTCATGAAAAGAACAATTCGGGTAGTTTACAATACCTTTCCTACAACTAGATCCACATCATTTACCCTCACCTCCAAATGTATAATGTATCATCTATTCTTCTGTGGAGTATGTATTAGTTATTACTACATCTACTAGTATTCAAAAGGGAGGATGAAATGACAAATTTCTGCAAGTAAATCTTGAATGTATGATGTCTAAATTGAGATGGCTACATTTTTGTTGTTGTTGACAACATAACAGATCATAGATATCAATTTTAGATTTTAAAGGTAGTGTCATCCTTTTGCAGGCAAAAATATTAAATTTTAGTTTTTGAGAGGATATAGTAGTATACCAATGACTTTATCTTCCCACAACATGATTAAGCTCAAATGTGTATGTTTGTCATATTGCGATTATCAAAATTCATTCAAATTTTTCGAACCTTCAAAAAGTATACCGTACGGTGCGAACTGCTGATCGTTTAGTGCAGAGAATAATTGCATGCTGATGCGCCGTGTGTAGTCGTGCTGCAGCGCTGTAATATCAACAATGTTGATGGAGAGCTGCGTCTAGATTGTAGTCAGATTTTCGTTTCATATTACTGATCTAGGCACCTATGACAGTAAGATTGAATAGACAGTATTCTAAGTTATGCCAAGTTGCATTGTTTTCGCCATTGGGAAAAGGATGACACACCTATTAACCAAGGTCCTCAGTTTAGCATCACTTGCAGATAAACCATTCTTTTCAATTATTTGATTTAAAGAATTTATTCTGTATGACAATGCCAATTTTTCAGCATTCTGATGTACATGTAGACGTATACCAATTTTTCACAGATGATTGCCTTGCTTGCATTAAAGGCGTGATATGAATTACATGTGTTCAAAAGTAAATTTATATTTGGTTACACATGACGGTATCAATAATTGTGCATCTTGCCTGCATTATTTATTTGGAAATTGATAGCCTGGCACTAGGAAATTCCTGTTTATGTAGAAGTCTTACACACAATTGATTCACATAATATAATGTATGTTAATTTATACTTACACTATGCAAAGACAGGCATGTCTGAACTATACATTACATTGTAGAATTATAATTTCCATGCGCCATCATTCCAATGAAAATATAATAATTTACATCAACTACTGCTGATATTTCATGCAGCCTGCAGTTACCGGCAGGTCTAGAATATCTTACTCTTAAATACTCAGACTGTAACACATTGCTTGGATAACAGGAAATTTAATTCATAATACAACATGCCATGATCAACAAAATCATGACCTTAGACACCTGGGCCGTAATTCACATAAACTATCTATAAGCCAATTTGTGCTTAAGCTATGTATTTTTCTAGACTTTTGTCCAAAAAAAAAAAAATCTTAGCCTTATATACCAAACATGTTAAGGCACTTTCTGAGGTCAGAAGCATATCTATGCAAAGAGCCTGAATTTTTAATATTGTATTTTCTATTTTTGTGTCTAAAATGAGTTGCCATTATAATCAACCATTAAAGTTAAAGGCCACTAGGTAGTAGGCTTAAAGTTAGATGAAAATTCTCATGTGTTATGTGCGATTTGAAGGCGCAATTCCATTTAAGACTTTTGACTTAGAAAAAATCTAAGAATTTATACTTCACTACCAAAAATGGGCTTGGACAGAATTCTTAGTAGGGCGTATTTATGAAATACGCGTTTTAAAGATAAGCAAAAATGCTTAAATTTCATGCTTTTATGGAATACGGGCCCTGCCCTTCGATATCTTTACATGCTTCCAAAGAATATTGGAATATGATAGAATGGTCACTCAAGACCCTAACTGTAGCAGTAGGATGAAGAGAAAGAGATTCAAATCAATTGGCAATTAAAAGATCCATATTTTCTATTAGGGATTTGATTGCCTTGTCCAGGTTACGGTCTCGCTCATCTCACCTCATTAGCCTTAACCCAATCAATCAAACATAATTGCTAATTACCTGTAGGCTAGACAGGTCATGTTGTGGATCCATGGAGATGTGATCATGGTGGGTCCCTTGGGATTGTACTAGGTGTGACAAGGCAGCATCTTCTCATACATGTAGCATGATTCCTTGAGAACCAGTAAAAAAATTGTTTACAAATTAATTAATGAGTTCATACTTGAAGGAAGGATGAAGGGTCAGTGGAAAAGCAGCATTCTGGTAACTGAGAGATCTACATGTATGTGAGACTGTTCAAAACCAAGCTTTTGCACTACATGTACAAAAGTACGTTTACATGTAAGTTCATCCTTGTCGATACCAAGTTTCTTGGATATATGCCATCTAAATATTACTGTACATGTACATAACAAAATTATCTCGGATTGGGTCAGATGGGTCTACAGTTTAACATACATGTTTTTGCTTGAATCTTGGCAGTTCTTTGAAGCAACCTGTCAATCAAAGTTTACGTTAAACATAATGATGAATAGATGAATTGTATCATTCAGTTGAAAATATTGATACATATATTCTACATGTATATTATAAACAATTTTTTACCTATAATTTGGGCACTGCTTTCATCATTCATCACACACTATGATGCATTGCTAATCCTGTAGCCTAACCGTGAACCCACCGATAAGTTCATGTGGACACGTGTGCTTGGTGAGGACCTTTCCTTGGACTTGGTACAGTGTGTAGAATTTTATCACTGCCCATGACTGGCCATGAAAGATCAACAGTTTGTCAGTGAGTCTCTTTTCCCCATCATTGCGGTTAGCTTTGAAGGGGTCTAGAAAGGTACCTGCTAAATTCATTATAAAGAATATCATGCTTTTTTCCCTCTTTGTGTGTTGGTTTTTTAGGAAATGAAAGAGACATGTCTTGCTCAGTATTATTTCTGTCCAGGTTTTGACATGCTTAGGACCTCATTTTCAATGATGAAAATCACAGTTATACAATGTTTCTAGTTTTATTTGTCAACATTTCTGGACACTAAATATCAAAACAAATTGTACATAATGATGAAACACTATTAAATTATTGGTGAAGTCATTGACATGATAAAAGACCTACAATAGTACTGCAACTAGTTTTGAACTACCTCATTAGTAACTAACTGACTTCATACTACACATAGGGTTACGGCCATAGGCCTAAGTTTTCAAGTAAATTTAGTTTTAAACTGAACTTGCTCACGCGTACATGAATGTAGAAATGTCTATTTCTCAGGAGCTTGAGGTGGCACTGATCCTGTAGTCTGATCACTCTCTTTGTACCTTGGTGGGCCCTTATTCACCTTATAATTTACACTCCATGTACATGTACATGTATGCCTCTTGCAAAAGGCAGGTGGCAATTCTATAGGGGCCTACATCCATAATTTATGTGGCAAGAACATTGTACGTATATTATAGGAAGATCTATTTTTTTATGGTATTTAATTACTATTTGATTGCATACAATTTTACGTAATTAGGTTTTTATGGTTATCATGTGATGTACAGTAATGGCTGGTTGGCATTGGGATATCAAGATCGGAAATAGCTTTTGTTTATCCAACAAAATATAGCCATCCAAGGTTGCTAATCTACAGAAATGTGTTATGAAATTAAAGCAACTTCAAAATTATAAGATATTGTTGTGATGCTCCTGAACTATGTGTATGTGAATTCACTCAAATATTTGTCAAGAATTATCCTGACCAATTTGATTTGCAATTTTGAACCCCAGTGAAGAACATTTTTTTTGCCTCCGCCACCGAAGGTGGTGCCGGAGGCATCATATTTTCGGGTTGTCCGTCCGTCCATACGTCCTTTCGTCTGTACGTCCGTCCGTATTTCCCGCTTGCTCGTTATGGCGATATCTCAAGAACCACTTGAGATATCGACTTCAAACTTGGGGATAGTATGTACCCCCATAGGACGATGATCTGATTAGATTTTGGAGTATGTAGGTCAAAGGTCACAGAGGTCAAAAATAATGAAATTCTATGTATTGAGTTCATTATCACGATATCTTAAGAACCATTTGAGATATGAGCTTCAAACTTAGGTGAAGTATGTACCACCATAGGAAGGTGATGTGATTAGATTATGAATTATAGGTCAAAGGTCAAGGGTCACAGAGGTTAAGATGTGAAAAATCCATGTATTGAGTTTGTCATCGCGATATCTCAGGAACTAATTAAGATGTAATTTTAAAATTTAAGGGTAGTATCTATCACCAGAGGAATATGGTCTGATTAGGTTTAGGGTCACAAGGTCAAAGGTCAAGGTAAAAAATGTCATTCTATATACAAGCTAAATGAATAGATGAATGTGCGATATTTTTCTGATCTGGCAATGGCGGAGGCATATATTTCGACCGCGCACGGTCGAGGATTCATCTTGTTTCTTCTAATATGAATTTGGGTATGCTGTCTGAGCTATGGAAAAACAAAATTCATCTATTACGCCCATTAACATTCAGTGCAGTGTAAATAATACAGTGAAATTCACTGTATAGTGTACTTGTAAGTATGATTATTATATCTACATGTATGTGAATAAGTTGTTGGAATTCTTTCATACTGTAGACTTTACAAAATAATGCAAATGCTGCGAAATCTGGCATATTTCCAATTTTCCTCCTGATGTTCAAAACCAGACAGAATTGTTAAGGTTTTGGCTCTATGTGAAAAGCACCCTGCTGATATCTGTAAAGTTGACATTTAGACATGTCAAACCTTCTGCAAATCATGCTGTATTCTTAGGTCACAGCCACACCGAACAATAGATGGTACAAAATTCTCCTTACCCCAAATAGATATTGTATTGGTCTGCCTTGAGTTGATATGAACGTGTGATTGGGGTATAACTCTCAGCATCTAATTTGCTGCTTATGATTTAATCATAGTGATTTTGATATCTATGTACGTCCTTTCTAGTGATAGCATCAGGATTTTTGTACGATAATGACTGTGCTTTCTGAAAGGAAATGAAATGTCTGTTGTTTTGTTTATCTCTTGGCAATCAGCTTCAACATTTCCTGTATCATTAATCAGAAATTCTTCATATAGTATGCCCCAAATAACTGTAAAAAAATAAAATATTACAAACATGTATGCAACTAGAAATAGCCATATGATACATTCATTCCTCTCTTGCCTTCATGCTGGAGATGGAGAAAGACTACCGGATCGCATCATCTAGGATCCTATCTCAAACACCTCATGAGGGCAAGATGGATGATGGTGCGTAGGCAGGAGCAAGACGTAGTGGAGACGTAAGAAGCCTTCATATAACATCATGAGTCATCTGGGATGAATAATGGATCCGGGAGGCCCTCTTGTGGAAGATTGGAGGAGGGAAAAGGGTATCCTCTTCAGCAGTGATCAGTAGACTGTTATTAATGTTTTCTGACTCAAAGCCATTTACAGAGATGTACCGGTACCACATGGATTCTTAGTTATCATGCATTGACATATACATGTAATCTGTGTTTACACATGAATAGTCGACAGTTATATTTGAGTTATTTTATTGCAATATAATAAAGTTGCTACCTTTGCAACCTGTACATGTATAACAAATTATCAATCAATCAACCAATATATTTATGAAATTATGCTAACTCTAAGATCAGACAAACATATTTTATAAATCCCAAACTGCATGACAATGATACAAAACAATAAATACACATGCAGCTGCCTACATCATACATGTATATGCCTGCGCATGTGAATCATATCATCTTCTCTTTGTCCAAAATTATGAGAAAAAGACTTATTTCTACTCCCTTCATTCATATACGTGCTCATTGTACATTTAGGCTACATGTAGGCATCTTTTGTACACTATGCTTTCAATTGTATACAAGCCATCCCAACTTCCTGTCCTTTACAAACCCCAGTAAAACAGGCTTAAGCCCCGTTTTAATAGACATTGTCCGGACAACGTCCGGAGAAAGCCAGGGTAGAAATAGTAGGGTAACATTCCATAAAACCACGGGTGGTCGAATATTGCGACCGTCTTAACAGACGCTCTCTCAAAACTTACCGTGGTAGGTTACCGTAGCAACATGTGGAATTGAATCGATGAAAAGAGTTCTCTTGTGTTTTCTCATGTATTTCTTTAGTTAATATTTCTTTATGTTTCTTTTCCCTCCTTTTCCATCATTATATTCTTATGTATTTCTTCATTTTACTTACTTTATCTTTCTTTCTTCATTTAAAAAAAAAATGTATTTCTTTGTTTGTTTATCTATCTTTCTTTCTTCTTCCACTCCGCTATTTCTTCTGTATTTCTTTGTTTATCTATCTTTCTTTCTTCTTCTCTTCCGTTATTTCCTATGTATTTCTTTGTTTTGTCTCTCATCTTCTCTTCTGTCTCTACTCTTTTGCATTGCTTTGTTTTTATCTTTCTTTCTTCTTCTCGTCTGTTATTTCTTATGTATTTCCTTTTTTTTTTCTTTTCCTTCTCTTCCGTTATTTCTTATGTATTTCTTTGTTTATATCTTTCTTTCCTCTTCTTTTTTTGTTATTTCTTATGTAATTCTTTGTTTTTATCTTTCTATCCGCTTGTCTTCCGTTATTTCTTATGTATTTCTTTGCTCATATCTTTCTTTCCTCTTCTCTTTTGTTATTTCTCATGTATTTCTTTGTTCTTATCTCTCTTTCCTCTTGTCTTCCGTTATTTCTCATGTATTTCTCTGTTCTGTCATTTTTCTTCTCTCCTCTTCTATCATTGTGCAATGTCAATCTTACCCTAGTGTTACCCCGAGAGCGTCTTAACAGAACAGTTGTCCGGACAATGTCAGGGTAAAACTGGGTTGTTACCGCGACTCTACCCTAGTCGTACTAGGGTAAGAATCAGGAAAATCTTACCCGGAGAACCTCCGGACGTTACCCTAGTAAGAGCGTCTTAATAGAAATCTTACTAGGGTAACGTCCGGACGTTACCCGGGTAAGATTGTCAAAAAGGTGTCTGTTAAGACGGGGCTTTATATTAAACAAAGAACTTTCACAATACAGCAGTGGATGAGAGGTAAAAATGAATGGGGTTGAATTACTATGACCTGTTGAACCCAGGAGACTTTTTGCCCCCAGTCAGTGGTGTAAAGCCAGGGCTAATCCCTATGATCTTTACCTCACCATTCAATAGGACATTGTCCTCAAGTTAAAGGGATGCAGTAACATTGAATGATATTCAAATCACAATTTCTTGATTTAGCTCATTTTGTCAACATAATTATAAACTTATAGGTCAGTCTGGTATCTCTTCAAAATTACAAGTTAATTGCTTGCTTTACTTTCGAGATATCAATGATTTCATACTCAAATTTAGTAAACCATCTCGTGGTGGAAAACAAATTGCCATGTGCTTTTCAAGACACCCCACTTCCTGTCGTGTTCCCCCCGACCCTAGCGGGCTGGAGGGTTTGCTGCAAAGGGGTTGAAAATTCACTCGCGTTTGGCTGTTACACTGTTTTGTGGTAGCTAAATGACTTCCATTTGATCTGAAATTTTCAGTAGTTTGTTTTTACTATTAGAGCAATATAATTTTATTCATCTTGATCTAATTGCTCTTGTTTTTGAAAGTTACTGTTTCCCTTTAAAGGGGGTAGTCAAGCCATGTTCAACACCTAGTACTGACCACAGTATAATCTTATGAATTACTGAAGGGAACCACTATTGTTGGGGTTTTTAAACTTGTGTCTTGTTGGTAGGGATGAGACAATAGGTGAAATGAACCGTGATCAATGGTTCACACATGAGTGAGTATCAAAGTGGTAATCTGCCTGTACTTTGTACACATTATGATTATGTAGCTGTACAGGTAAAAATATAAACATTACCTACAGTATACATTTTGTACATATAGGGCTATGAGATTAGAACATTTTATAGTTCGGAAGTGTCACATATTGTTATGTTAAATGGTATTACGTACACAATGTAGGCCTACCGCTGCAGTATTCTGTTATATAATTATATATTATAGATATATTGACTGCTTTGAGGGACATGGTCGTTTCTAGATCCTGCTCAAGGGAATCTCCGCATCTGCTATAACCCAAGACCGGCAGGTCGCGGGTTATGGCAGATGCGGAGATTCCGAGAGCAGTCTAGAAACGACCATGTCCCGAAAATAAAAGCAGTCAATATATATTTTATATGCCGAATCTAAAAACACAAACATGGTCTAATTTTGACCTAGAACTAAGTCAAGTGAAGTCTACGATCTAGATTCTTAAATAGGCCTAACGTTAGATCTAGACTAGCCTAGAGTCATGAAAGTTAAGTCAGTTCGAGCCTCTGGCTCTGCAGGCCACAATGCATGCTCACCACATGCACAGGCAACACATTTGCATTCAACTTACAACTAACTGCAAAATGCCGAGGAAGCACCCTCCAGATTAACCTCTAAATCGCTTGTTTAGATCAACATCGTCATCGGAATTAGGCTTAACGCTCAACTAGAAATCTGGGATCCGTTCTAGCGCGACGAAAGAATTTGTCTACGCGCTGCGCGAACGCGCGTTGACGCATAAGCACGGAGTTGTCTAAAATTATCGACCAAATCGCGCCGCAAATTATGGTACTGAAATAAAGCGCATGCGCAGCAGCCTTGCACGTAAACAAATGGGGATCGCACTATGCCCATGGGCAAAAAGTACCGGTACTGTAAAAATGGTACAGCCCACAAGACCGACACCCACGATACCGACGGCCCACGAGACCGACGACCCACGAGTACGACAGTAAAGTAATAGGCCAACGAGATCGACTATAAACAATTTAGGCCCACGAGACCGACAGCCCACTAGACCGACACTAGATCAAACAGGCATACAGAAACGACACTACAATGAAATGACCCACGAGACAGAAAATTCGTAATTGAGGCCCACGACACCGACGGTAGAGCAAAACAGCCCACGAGACCGACATTACATGAAGTATACCCCGAGTCAGAAAAGGGACGTCTAAAAGGCGAGAAAGGGGTGGAAGAGGGAAAGAGAGACATGGCAAATCAAAAAGAAGATATTTTAAATTAAACAAACACGACGCGACTGATTTCTTTTTTAATATCACCTTGAAATACACACTTTAAGTCCTTTTTTAACTCTATGCTCATAAAGAAGATACTTTCATTAAACATACATTGAAGGCCTTTGTTATGGTTTTTTAGAACCCAATTGGGCTTATTACGCATTTCTTATTGTATATATAATATAATTGGCGAAATTCTACAAGCATCACCCCTTATTCACTTCCCTTTCTTTCTTTTTCTCCCTTTTTTTTTTAGGGGGGGGGTCCGGGTCCTTGGGCACCTTGATCAGCCGCCGGGGGGGGGGGGGGTCATTACAACCTCCTGCTACGTACCTATCTCCTTATAGTTCTTTGCTTCTAGTCTCTGTTGCCCTTCCCCCTTTTTTTTTACTTCCCCTTGTAATTTCTCTCCCTCCCTCTTTTCCCCAACTTTTGGTTTTTAACGTCACTTTGTTGCCTACCCGATAAGGGGGCGGGGGGGGTGGGCATGGCCTCGTGCCCCGAAGATATCCTGCGGATATTAGTTTGTTTCGTGTTCATGGGCCTAATTGAAGAAACGTCTGACTCGTGGGTATACTTCATATGACGTCGGTCTCGTGGGCTGTTTTGCTCTACCGTCGGTGTCGTGGGCCTTATTTGCGAATTTTCTGTCTCGTGGGTCATATTATTGTGGTGTCGGTCTCGTGGGCCTGTTTGTTCTAGTGTCGGTCTAATGGGCCTTTATTTGCCAGCGTCGGTCTAATATGCCTTTTTTGTCTAGTGTCGGACTAATTGGCCGTCGGTCTCGTGGGTGTCGGTCTTGTGGGATGACCCCGTAAAAATGTTCTATTGACCGGTAAAACCGGGGAAAATGTCTATGGCGGCCATAGGTCAGATTATGACTGCACTTTCAACCAATCAGAAGACAGGATTATTAAAGATTCTTAAAATGAGGTATATAAAATATAATATATAATATATAATTATGAACATGACCATATGGGCTTACATGTAGGCCTACATGTACATTGTACTTTGTGTTTACATGGAAAACAAGTGTAAAATGATATAGAATAATGTATCCAATGGGACTACATGCACTTGTGTAGGCCTATCATACATTATATGTGATGTGTTCCTGATGATGATATCATATTACCTGGATATTATGAATTGTTCACTGTACATGTATTTTGTGTTGATATGAGAAGCACAAAAAGACGGACTATCCAATGACATGAAGGGTGTCCTATACCTTCAAGTCATAAATAACATGACTTTTGTGTTAAAATGGCTCCCACTGTGTGGCATTGCTCGTGAATAACATAATGACCATGTGTACATTATGCCTGCATTGGTTGAGTGCTTGTGCATATATTGGCGAGCCGAGATGCAATACTCTGTCTTCACCCTGTGTTGACCCATTGATCAGGTTGCCTTTTTTTCATCAGACAAGCTATGTTGGGTTTAAAGGGAATGCTGAGATTAGTGAAAAAATACAAAGTAGAACATTCTTAAAATGAATATTAATTTTTTTATTAGATGCATTCTTCTCGACCTTCTAATGTTAATTGAATTAAGTATAAAAGTAGACTCTCCAGCAAATAATATTATCCGAAGTATCTACATTATTCAAAATAGCACTCTATTTGTCGGCTTTGAGCTCATGAAGCACCAAGTAATGCTTCTTGAATTCAATCCACTCTTTACGAACATATGACGTAAGGGTTCAACATTCTGGTTACCATGGTTATTTCCAATGGACAGATCTCCCAGTAAACATGTCTGGTTGTGTGTCAGTGATTTACACTTTCTCCATTACCTATAAAGGAGAAAGTAGAATCGGATATTCAGATATGGTTTAATTAATTTTAATGTACCTGTATGAACACAAAGAATATAAATAGTATCTGCTGAGAGCCAGAACGGTATTACATTTATGTAAAAAACCTGTTGACACACTCCTTCAGAACTTACACACTAGACCTACAATGTATTAGGTCTGAAGAAGTGTGTAAACAGGTAACATTATCTTTGGGGTGGTACTGAAATGTACAATCTTGACTAAGGAGAAAAACAAATTCTTTGCTTACAGATATGATAGATTGTAAAACTTGAAAAAAAGTATGATTTTCAAACTATTACTTGCATCATTTACAATATACAAACAGTGCTAAAATTTACATTAGTAGACCTTGTAATGTGTGTAACTTAGATATTATTGTCTGTCCAAGTGAATAATGCAAAGTAAACATATAAGTTTTGAAAAGTGCAATTACACATATTGGAGTGCTAGACACTCTTGCTGTAGAGATAACCTAAATACATGTACACAATGTACCTTGGCCTTGACTCCATATTCATACATAGATCACATTACAACAAAAACATATTTGTGATGGTACTGTGCAGATCAGGTACACTGTACATTAATCTACAACAAATACGATAAAGTTTTGTTTTCGGGGATGTGTTTTTCCTGGAGGTAGATGAAATACTTGTCAAAGTGTTTCTAATGGTGGTATCCCACTTCGCGGAAACGGATTTGGGACTTCTGCATACGGTTTTGAAATTTGTCGTGGAGACGTCGGGGTGTCACCTCGACAGAAAAAAGTATCTTAGACGTCTCCAGGACGGTAAAGAAAAGTTTCAGAGACGTCTTTGATACTTTTTTCCGTCACAGAGTTGCTTTTTTCGGTCTGGGAGACGTCTCTGCGACAAATTTCAAAACGGTCTCAAAGTAGTCCCAAATCCGTCTCCGCGAAGTGAGATTCCACCATAAGGAACATTTTTGTGCTTTTGGGGGATCAATGCAGAATGTTCTTGACAGTTGTGCTGAGAATAAAAAATCTAAAAGAGTAAAGAATAGAAAGTATACAAATTATAGCCATCATTTGAGTTTTGCTCAAATTTTCGCTTGCATGCTCATGATATCCTGGTATTGTGCCTATTCCACGTACATGTACTTCAATCATGAAGTGAAGGTCGATCTATGCTGGTATTATTAAATTACAACAATAGTCAACATGAAAAACTTCGCTGTTAGTGTTACCAGGGCCTTTCTACATAGTATGAACGTTGGGAAATTATTCATAACTTTCATGGATAAAATGTACATGTCACTGTGTTACGAAATTGTCAATCATAACTGTGTGATTAATTGGAGGATAGGTGGTAAGCTTGTATATTTGTGTCAACTCTATATAAAATAGGGCACAAGTCATTATTTCTTTATTAGAATATCAATATATAAAAGAAAAAATGTATTGAAACAGACTACTTGTATAAAAAGTGACCTTTTCTTCATTGACTGTGGTTTGCTGCCCTGAATTATGATATTCATATACCGGTACTTATATTTTTATCAGTGGATCTGCAAATAAATTAAAGCCATACACATGTATGTCATACCAGTACTTAATTAATAAGGGATTAATGACAGGGTGATATTACATGTAGGGCACTGACTTGTCATTGCTCAAATAAGGGTGTCAAACTCCCCCCCCCCCCCTTTCCCCGCCATTCCCCCAATTAGATAGGAGATTGCTGTTTGAGTTGATGCACTTTCCCAACCGCCAGTTTTTGGACCTTGATTTGACCAATTTCGAATGTCAACAAAAGTAAAAGCAGACAGACTTTAGATGAATGATTCTGAACCAGGGAGCTTGTGAAACTGTCCCAGGAACTAGGAGGAAAGAATTGACATCCTGTCGGTTATCCCATTAGGCGTTTTTTGCTTAAATGGGAAATCACATGGTTTGGCTTCATTGTAAAGACATAAGATTATAAAGTATGAAACATTATTGTGAATAATTTTGTGGTTTGAAATTAATATTAACGTTTTGTTTTATCTCCTTAGGCCCGTCTTCACTAGCTCGAGATGACGAAATAGCTAGCTATTTCTGATCTGGTCAATTAGCCCGATCAGAACTAGCTCGAGATTATTTGTAATGTGGACGCAATTAGCTAGCTATTTCGCGGGCTAGAATCTCGAGATTCAAGCCCGAGTCAACTAGGGCTAGTTCGCGAAATAGCTAGCTATTTGACGAACTAGCTAGCTATTTCGCAGATGTGGACGCACTCGGGTTTTTTTACTCGGGATAATTTATTCATGATGTCCAACCATAATGCAATTCGAGTTCCGGTTTTCATATTGAGAAGAGATGAAAGAATGACAAAGCAAAGAAATACATAAGAATTAAGAGAAGAGAAGATGAACAACTGACAAAAAAAAAACAAAGAAAAACATAAGAATTGAGAGAAGAGGATGAAAGAATGACAAAAACAAAGAAATACATAAGAATTGAGAGAAGAGAAGATGAAAGAATGACAAAAACAAAGAAATACATAAGAATTGAGAGAAGAGAAGATGAAAAATGACAAAAACAAAGAAATACATAAAATTAAAAGAAGAGAAGATGAAAGAATGACAAAAACAAAGAAATACATAAGAATTGAGAGAAGAGAAGATGAAAGAATGACAAAAACAAAGAAATACATAAGAATTGAGAGAAGGGAAGATGAAAGAATGACAAAAACAAACAAATACATAAGAATTAAGAGAAGAGATGAAAGAATGACAAAAACAGAGAAATACATAAGAAATGATAGACGAGAAAACGAAAGAAGGAAAAACAAAGAAATACATAAAAATTGAGAGACGAGAAGATGAAAGAATGACAAAAACAAAGAAATACATAAGAATTGAGAGAAGAGAAGATGAAAGAATGACAAAAACAAAGAAATACATAAGAATTGAGAGAAGAGAAAATGAATGAAGGATAAAACAAAGAAATACATAAGAAATGATAGACGAGAAAACGAAAGAAGGAAAAACAAAGAAATACATAAGAATTAAAAATAATGGAGAGAATGCTCGCAACTGGAGATCCCCTTGCCCTTAGCGCGGGAAAAAATGGCGCGATTTTCAAAACTCAGAGTCCGAAGTGCGCATGCTCCGTAGCTCGAGCTAATTCATCGCTCGAGAGCAAAATAGCCCAACTTTGGCTGATGTGGACGTGGTTTCTCGTATCTTGAGATTTTTCTGGGGGAGGGCTGATCGGGCTAAAATCTCGAGATGGAGCAAGCTCGAGCTGATGTGGAAGCAGCTCTTGATGTATTTTACATAGTACCTGCCATGAGATGGGTTTGTGACCACGTAGTTTGTGACCACAAGTCTCTTGAGTTGTGGAAACATACCACGTTTGTATGATATGAGATGTCTTGGAGACTTCTCTTCTGTTGAAATACTAGTACCACCTTATACTGGGGAATGTTTTAAACATCGACACAGCAGCAGTCTTTTTGGCATTGTTGGAAATTATGCATTATACAAGTGCATTTAGTTTGGGAATATCAGTTAAAAATCATTGAAAATTGTAAATTAGTATTGTAGCCTTAATGTACATGTAAGGGATTTACGTTTTGCCATTTTCAAAAATAAAAATAAGTTACAAACAATTGAAAATAATGGAAATGTAAAGCATATTTCCTATCTTCTTTCACAAATCACTACACAGTTATTTTTTTACACTATAAGAGCAGAGTACAAGTAGTAACATCATACCTGAACACATCTTTGCATCTCACAAAGTTTGAAATCTTTCAAACTGTGAGTGACTTTTCCTTGAAATGCGTGTACACGTAGATGCCACTGAAAGTTGGCTCCACATAAAGTGTATGAATATAGGGGGTCCAGAATGGTTTTACTTTATAGAACCTTGTTTTATAGTCCAGAGTTCAAATGGGGGGGGGGGGGGACTACAATCTCATAATACGCAAGTGATCACAGAATATTATCATGTAACCTGCCTAATTCTGGATTTCCTTTATTGGACTATGATCCATGGACCTTTGCTCTATTTATACCCATGTCACACTGCAGTGATATACATTACACTGACCAGATAGACAAAAGACAGATCTGAGAACTGCATTTACTCCTAATGCATGGCCAAATTACATTTTGACTGAGGTACTTAGACCTTTGTTCTGCGAAAAATAGACACAATATTGTGTACAGACTGAAGATGTAAATTTACTTAATCAAAACTCTTCAAACAGGAACAAGTTTGATGGGTTTCCTAATTCTTACTCCCCTATCAGTATCAAGTCAATTGCAGTTGTAAAACCACTCGTAAATCTTAAGAAACATGCAGATCTTTCGAAAATCAATTCAAAATCAGTAAACATCAAAGTAGTTTTGATACCTAGAAAAATATATTTGATGCGCTTTTCTGATTTCCTTTTTGTACTTAGATTTATTTTTATGTTCTTTATACCATGTGCTTCCATTGTTCTCCATTAAAAATTTGTTTGACTTAAGCATGTACACCCAAAGATATCTCCACTGTACAACAACTTAGAAAAAATAAAGTTTAGGGCTAGGTTTAAGGCAGACATAGTTTTGCTTATAGGTCTATACATTTTGTTTATTTACACAGAAATTATTTATAGAGTGATCCCTTTGATTCCATATTGTGTCATTTTATAGTTCAATGGATGGGGCAGATTTCTCCTGTTTTATTTTCCACCAATGTGCTTTGTGAAGTTCATGATGAACTCATCATAGACATTTATAGAATGTATAAAAGTGACACATTCTTATTAAATTATTGACATTCTTTCATTATCAAACTCTAGAGGAACACGAAGAAATAACTTTAGCCTTAATGTACAAACATATTCATTCAGTTCAGATTGAGTACAATGTGGAATAAGAGGACAGACTATTACTTCTGTGTTATGTAGTTCTATTGATATTGTTCAATTTCCCTGAATTTAAGTGGTGATTCAATGCACAAGTAATGTGGTTATTGTACTAATTCATTCAATCGTTGTAATGCATGGATCTCACATTATGACTGATTTCATATCCTTTGTATCATATGTCAAAATCCTTTAATTGATTGAGAACATATCAAAAAGAGAAACTTATGTAATGCTAGTTTAAACTAGAATTCTCCTACACACAGGTGCTGTATCTTCCTTTTATGTATTCAACTTTTCATTGTGTACTTTTTAGCAATCTTTCAAATACTATACCAATATTCATATACCAAAAGAATATTGTATCTGAGATGAAGGTACATGTATCATAATTGAACATACATTCAGAGTTTACATAAATGTACATGCCATGCACCATTTTTTTTTTTTTTTTGCCAAGTATCAATTTCTGCTAAAGATTAAGAACACAAATTCACTGAACTATGTTCAGCTGGTTATGCTTAAAGCTGAAACTTCTCAAGGATTGTCGGTGCTTACAAAAATCTCCATTTTAATATAATGATACATCACAAAAATCATGAAATTAAGCCCTCATGAATTTCCCCACTAAGTCCAAAATCTTTGAAAATATTGGCTTATACAGTAATGCAAGCCCTGTAATGCCATTTGTTTCTTTGTCTAGTTACAAAATTCTTCTTTAAAGATTTTTGTTAGAGTACTCACATTACATTTAAATTTAGCTGTTGCCAAGATCGGGGAAACATTCCATATTTGTGCATGCAGGAAAAATTTGTCTCATAGAAGATGTTTGTTGTCGTTGTATTTTGTGGAAGAAGAGTACCGGGGTATACCGAACTTCCTGGTCATCAGTGGTTCTTCTTTGTCTCCAATTTATTTTTATCATGGGCGGACATGCTCTGTCTGTCTCTGCTTATGTGTGAGTGCACATGTTCTTCTTAATCATTTTTAACTCTATTGAAGGTTTTGACCTATTTTCTTTTGTCCGTATGGTAGAGGAAATAGTATATCTGCAGTAAAGCTCGAAGATAATTTGCAAAAATGGAGATTTTGAATAATAGTCTCATATGGTTTGGCTGAATCAAGAGATGGAAGTGCAATAGATTGTGATGCTTCATCCTTACATGTAGTATGAATATAAAAATAAGCACTATATAAAAGGGATCGCCACATTCTGACCTCATCAGAAGTGCCCAAACTGACCACACTTCATTTCTAAGGGGTTCATGCATGCACATATGGGCCACAGGCTAGTCTGGAGATGGTTACATGCTGAATTTGTATTCTGGCCCTCCAGAGTTTATCAGAAATCTGAAGAGGGTCAACTTTGAATAAATTCACTGGCATTACTCAAAGCCTAGAGCCAAGGATGAAATTCAAAGGGATGATGGCAGTAGGGTTGTCACACCTTCCTATCCTCTTGGTAAACCTCCCCCATCTCCCTGGTAAACTGAAGATGCTCTCCTTAGTTCATCCTTGACTTGCATGAAAGTGTGAACATTTCATCCAGTGTTTACCAATTGGTCATTTCACTGGCGCATTCTCCACCTGAGATAACATGAAGCTGTCTTCCATTGTTGTCTTCCTCGGTTGCTTTTTGAAGTAGGGTGTAAAAGGGGGTTAAATATAAAGTCATTGAATATTATAAGTTTTTGCAATAATAGAAAATAAGTTTTGAGAGGATCAACTTGTCCCGGTACTCACATTAAATATTCAAGACTACACTTTATGACATATGATTTAAAAGAGTTCTTTTGTAATGTAGATGCTGAGTGCGAGATCCTTCCAAACCTAGAAATAATCAACCAGTTTTAATTTAATTCTGTTATCCATACTTGCAGGATCAGAGCGTCATGTTTTCTATGTTTAATGGAGGAGGGGAGGGGATAGTTTCATAATGCAGACTATTGCTTTGCAGAAGCAGCTGGACAGTAATAAGGAATAACCACCAGGTACATTACCATAGATTATTCTTCAATAGGCAATCAAAATAAAATGAGCTTGAAATTAAATTGCTCATGCACACTTCCTTTACCTTATTCACAAGTGTGAAATTGACCTTTAATCAAATATCCCTACCAGCCATATCGGCAGATTACAAAGTGGGCTACAGGGGGAGTTGTGATGAATTATTGTATGAGAATGAAATTACAAAGTATATTGCAATTCATATTCAACAGAGTAAGTAGTCTTGTGTAAATTAAAAAAAACAGCCTTTACTACTTGATATACTGCATACAGTCGGCCTATTTTTGAAAATAGAATGTTGTTCTTGAAAGGTTCTGTAATTATTGAATCAAACCCTAATATATTTCATCACTTCAATAAAAATTAAACATTGAAAAACAAAATAAAACTACATGCGTGGTATAAATTATAAGCACACTTTTGTGCCTCTTTGTCAGTAAATTGTTTGGTTTTGATAAATCTCTTGTGACAAGTCCCAATTTAGGGGGAGAACTATGACTATAACTCTACAAATGTACCTATTGAGCCTCAACTGTTGTCACCCAGTGCTTACTCATCTCATTGCCATGAGAGGCATTGTGGAGAAAGGGGTTTTTGTGATTCAAACTTGACCCTAGGTAACCCACTGGGTTCAGAGAAAACTATTGTTTGGTTTTGAGGATGACACAGTTAGGATGGAGTGGACCGATGTCATGCAGAGGTCAAATCAGTAGGATCAGTCAGTTTAGATACCAACTGTATGATTCATAATTCCATTCAAAAGTTATAAATCAGCAGGATTTGACTTTCTCAAGTGAAAATGAAAGTATGTAGTTTTTTTTAGCAATGCGTGTTCTTGAATGCTGGAAAAAAATTGTGAAAGTTTCATGCAAAATAAACTCTGTTAGTGTGCTTAAACAGTATGGGGATTTTGTTTCCTATGCCTTTTGTTATCCTTGGAATGATGCCAGAATCCTTTAATGGTATATTTTGGTATAAAGAGATTTCTTTTTCTTTATGGTCTGCTGTCTTTGACCATCGTTGTGTTATTACTTCCAGAGGACCCCCCAAAAAACTTAGAAACCAAACAATAACAAAACAAAAACAAAAACAAAATCCAAAATATACCAACTAATGTATTCACAAAAACAAAAACTTGATCTTGAAATAATTATTGGACATGCTATTAATATATAAACTTGTAAGATAGCTTTAAGTTTTTTGTTTGCAGTTGATAATTTCAATTTGATAAAAAAAGTCATGCACTTTGATTCCATTGCAGTTTCAATATCTTACAGTGTATATAGTTTTGCACAATTTAAGATAGTAATGTATCTCATTATTTACTTAGATTAGTTATCATAGTAATGGATATGTAGGCCTATAATATATATTATTATTATGATAATATTGTTATCTTTTACAATATTAGAATTGCATCTGGTTGAAACTATGTTTCATTGAACTTTTTGTGACACAGGCCTATATTGAAAAAAACAAACAAACAACAACAACAACATGAATTTGGAAAAAATTGAATAAATATTTAGAAACGAGAGTGAAATTACTGAGTAATGTATTAAATGGAAAGAAAAGAAATACTTTTTTTTTTAATGCAGCGCATACATGTATGTGAACCAAAAATTATTACCCAGTGTCTTGTCCTTCAAGAAATCAGGTAAAAAGTAAAGGATGAGTTGGAACACATGATTGCATTTATGAACACATTGGAACATTACTGTTGCATGCGGAGATAAAGGGAATGGCTGTTGCATGAATGTTTTACAGCAGTACATACACATGGAGAATGTGTTAATGGAGTTAGAACGGCAAAAACATAAACATGAGCGCATTAGATCTGGTATTTCTTAAAACGTGTCCGGTAAAGCCTGGATTAATACTACACAGGGTTAGAGTGTCTTCAAGATGTATGTTTCCTATCAAATGCCTTCTCTACGTCAAAGATGCAGTGAGAGTACACATGTCAGAAATCAAGTATTAGGTCCTGTATTGTTACATATATGTGAACTGGCATGTAATCAATGGCTATAAATCAATGGCTATAAATCCTATGCCTTTCGTTTTGCAAAATCAGTAACTTTTCTTTACAGCATAAAAGTAAGATTTAATTAAAAATTTTAAAAAGTGAGAGTACTACATTATTAGGGGGAACATTTTCAGTTTGAAGTATAAGAGGCATATACATCTGACCCATCATAATACTTGTGACTAGGTCCTCATGGGTTGTTGATAGGTTACCATGACAACAGGATACACTACTGAGCTGAGGTAGTTTGTACATGGTAATATAAACGATTTGGTACAATTCCAATGAATAATTGTGATCCTTAGCAATCATGCATACATAAGTACCGTCATTCATACTGCGGCATTTATCATTTGTGTGAATTTCCTATTTATACAAGACAGATTGGTTATGACTTGTAACTTTCACTGAAATGAAATTATATGGGGCTCCGGTGTTGAAGGGTTTCATGTAATTCTCCTACATGTGGATGATGTACATGTTTCTAAAAGTGTTCAAGTCTTTATAGAGATCAATAAACTAGAATATAAATGCCAGAGCAGATTTATTGTACTAGGCTACTTGTTGACTACTTTTATTTGTGTTTGTTGCCAAGTGATGATCGACTAGTCACGAGCATGAGGCTTGATTTCATGAAATAGATCAGATTATTCTGTTGGTCGACTGCCCTGTGAAAATGAAATTGAAAATACTTAAACTTATTCAATTCCCTTGATTTGCCTTGATGTTGGGCTTGAAGTATAACAAACTTATTTGCCCATTTGCATCTTCTTGTACATTATAAATTCCTTAATATGGAATATGACTTCTTTGTTTGCAGTTCCTTAGTATTGAAGTGGTTGTGATGAATAATTATGTATACACAAACACATTCAAGTGCTTATTGAGTGCTGCAATGCAAAGCTTTTTTTAATACGGCCTGCGCAGTAAAAGTAGCATACATGCATTCTATTTTCATTTGACGCTTAAGATGCTAATGACCTTTAGACGTGAGGAGTTTGATTTCATCTGACAGCAATATTCTTGGCAAATCTTTCTTCCTGTTTCCCTGCTTTGTGCCATATAACTTGCTGATTTGATCGTTATGAGAAATGGCATGCCTCTGTGCATTTCCTCAGGTCTCTTTCAATTTCTAAGATGTTTGTCTTCCTGTACAGAACCATATTTTACTTTATTGTAAGATAGATTCTGATCTGAATCCTATTAAATTATGGGATGGAACACAAATCATAAAAGCCAGAAGGAATTGCAGAAATGGAGCAAAATTTATGTAAAAGATTATCCATTCATACTCTATTATAGAACAAATATGTTTCAAATGCTTATTTGGGGTTAGTACTTGTGATAAAATTTGAAAATAAAACTGAATTGTAAGGGTACAACATGTACAATGTACATGTATGAATATCAAGCAGTACATTGAAGATTTTTTTCCCTCAAAATATGTACTAATCCAAATTCTCTCTATTCATTGTCTCAGTATTCAGCTAGTGTACTTAATGTAGTCTTATATAAGTGCCAATTTTGCTGGGATTTGTGATTTGTGTGATTACCTTTAAAACCTCAGAAATTTGTATTGTAGGTAAAGTACAGTGTACTTCATACCTATTACGCATAGATCTGTAAAAGCTTCATTCACTTGTGGATTTTTGTGTACCTGTGAAAATGAAGACCCTACCCTGTCTGCCTCTCCCCTTTAGTCCTAATGCATTTAGTTTCTTTAATATATATAAAGGGCAGTATTCTACCACATCTTTTCTGCAAATTTGGCTTCCTTTCAATATACCGCCTCAACATAATAGGACATTTCATGCTTTGCTGGCATTCTATAGATTAGGTTTTTTTCTTCATCATTATTGGAGTTGGTTACGAGGTTGTAAAATATTGTTTTGCTCATTGTTTGTGATTCAAAGAGGAACCAGAATTTGTTCCTATTTTGCTCTGTCAGTTATCCCCATGGTTCTTTGTGTATGTGAGGATGAAAAGCGCATTGTAATGTTTGTTGATTTCATGAGTCAGGGTTGATAACAAATGCACATACGACTGCTCAGAAATAGAAATATGAATACTATATAGAGTTGTAAACTTCTTGATACATACATGTAGATCTGTTTTTGATCATCAAAATGTTGCCAATTTAAGGATAGTAATACATGTACTTTTATTTTCTTTTTTACATTCCTGAGGCCAACTGCCAATTAATAAAAATACAAAATTAACGTATTATGTGCAGACTTTTTTTTGCTTCACATGTTTAGTGAGACAAACCGTAAAACAAGGTGGCCGAGTATTGTCACTAATTGAATTTAAATGTACAAATTAGGTTTTGAGTTAGTGTTTTGGCACACATCATGGCCCATATTCTGCTATGAAGACTGAGTTTGTGTGCGTCGCAAGTTCATACAAACTATTGTGCGATGCACTGCGATCCTTTTGTCTGATGCGGATCACACAATAGCTTTGTACAAACTTACGGCACATACAAACTCAGTCTTCATGACAGAATATGGGCTATTATGTTTATTGTTGGACCCTTTTCACCTACAGACAGAAAGGACACAGCAACTAGACTTCAACAAAATATATTGTTATAACTAATATGTTCTAATTTAAAAGATTCAAAAGATTATTCCATAAGAGGTAGATGCCAGGATGTAATCATACCAGCATAAAGTCACTTTAATATTAATGCACATAGTATTTCTTTTGATTATCTTTATGAGGGAACAGCCTTCTCTGTTACTATTCTGTCTACAGTACCGTGAAAGTAATTCCATGCTACCATACTAATGAATCCAAATTATTCTCTGACAGTGTGCGTAACAATATAAATCCCAGGTCAGTGGCGTAGGCTATGATATGTATGGATTCCATGCTAGATGCTTCTCATACCAAGGGGATTTACATTCTATTCGCAAGCCCTCCCTCTCTCTCCCGTCTTCTCTGACAGAAGAGTGATGGTATATTTCACTGAATGGTATGAAGCGTTTTGTAGCTAGTATTAAAAATATTAGTAGGGTTGGGCGAATCAACTTTTTTTTTCAAACAAGTTGTTTCTATAGTAAAATTCGACGTAGAAACTGAAAATTATAACTATTTTTGCATACGATGACGTTTTACGTCGCTAAAGTGCAAAAAACCAAAATGGCATATTATGCCCAATTATCACACTTTTTATACGTATAAACCACTTTTATTGCGTTTTTATATGGCTTTTGGGTGTCAGGGAACCCAACATGATTAATCCAACATGATTAATCCTACCAAAGTTGACTGTTAGTGTAGTTTGGTAGTTAGTTTCAGTCAATATCGAGCAAAAATCACCTCGTATCAAAATCACTAAATAACACCTATAACACAAACTAGGTACATTAGGTCATGATAAAATTGTCAGATTTGAGCTTTTAGACCATCAAAATCCATAAAGAAACAAAATAAAACCGGTTTATACCTATAAAGTGTGTGATGAATGGGCAATATACACTATTTTGGTTTTTTGCACTTTAGCGACGTCAGACATCATCGTACACAAAAATCATTGTCATTTTTGGATTCTACATCAAATTTGACTATAGAAGAAACTTGTTTGAAATAACTTTTCAGAAAAAAGTAATTATTTGCCCAACCCTAATATTAGGGGGCTTTGGGCAAGTTTTTCTCTGAAACCATATCCGAGACTTACCCCACCCTCTAAATCTCTCCTCAGAGCATTGCAAGTAGCTGTTGTAGATTATAAAGATATAAAAATACTCTTCATTGGTGTTTTTAAATGTAAAAAAAAATAATAATCTGCACTAATTACACTGTATCATTTTTTATTGTCTCATTGTGAAAAATGTGACATTCATACATCTGAAACAGGTCATAATTTTTTTAATCAACCTGCCAAATATGATAAATAATGTGCAGCTATAGAATTACTCTTTATTATTATTGATTATACTTGATGACCGTGTACCACAGCTATTTTTACTCACTCGCCACTTATCGGAATAACTTTTTTACAGAATAGGCAAAGTATCTGAGGAAAAAATAAGATGCATTGTTATAACAAATGACTGTAAAACTCTCACTATATTTGTGGTTTTAAATGCTCAAAGAGAGAGACCTGGGATGATGTTAGTTGAGAGCCAGAGAGGCGTGAACCATCACTGCATTAGATAGAGTCAGTGCCTTTCTGTGTCTCACCAGCTGATGCTCTCCAGTAGAGAGTTCTAGCCATGCCCATCCCCTAACAAAAGAACTACAATTGGATGATATTCATCTTCAGACAGGGATGTGCATGGAGCAGATGTTGTTATTTTTTATCTACTGCAGAGATGCCTCAGGGAATATGATGGAGAGAGATAGGATTATCATCCCTTCTTATGCGATGGTCATGCCTTATGTACTTCAGCTTCACAGTATAACGTACATTGAAAAAAAAAGTGCAGAGAAGCCATTGGTATATCCTTTGAATCTTGGCTGAATTTAACAGAAAGTTACAAAGTAATTCCAGTAATTGTCATTTTAATTCATGTATTTTTAAATCCTCCATTTGTAATTTTCTTCAGTTCAATCAGATGGGTAGATGGGGAAGCCTAGTTTTAAATCCAAAACATGTTTTCAACCTCAGTACAAAGAGTACCAATATTCTAGTCTTCAGACGTTGATAGTTGCTGCTGAGTTCATGTCTGCCTGTCCACAGAAAAGCAGTAATAGCTCCCTCTATGGTTAAAAACATTATAGGTAAATACTTTTTGTTGTGTGAGGTTAGTTTTTACCCAGGGTATAACAACCTATTAGGTTCCCATGGCCTTGTTTTCGTGATGACACAATGTTCTAAATTTGGCCCAATGACCGTGTGTACATCAAATGTCCTATGTGAAGAGAATAAAGAAATCATTGAGCCACAACATTCCCAGCCCATGGGTGGAGATATAGATACCCTGGAATTTTTTTGTAAATAATTACTTTATAGTAAAGGGAATAATGAAATAATTGAGCCAAAAAATTAACAGCAAATGGGCGGAGAAACCCTGGAATATTATATAAACATTTTCTTTCATTAAAAAAAAAGAAAAAAAAAGAGATACATACATGAACATACATGACATGTGAAATACTAAAAATAGTATCATCACAACATGTTTACATGTAGGCCTATGCATGACTTGTTCACAAGAATAAGGTCCTTTTCTTTCATTTCAGGGTATTGTTTTTTACTATTAAGACACTTTGAAAAACTATTTGGTTGCTAAGCTAATCATCCACATTTAATATTTTGCAGGAAAACAAATTGAAACAAATATAGTTAGGCCCTATTAAACATGAATGGAGAGTAAAATATGGATCAAAAAAGAAAAAAAATATTTATCTTAAATGAAACAAGTTTCTCCTCTATCTATCTATCTATTTTTTTTTTTTTTTTTTTTTAATGTTCAAACTTCTTGTATTGTTCAATGATTTTAGCAATTCTAGCAAATATTCAATTTCAGTGGATAAAATTTAAAAACCGTAGGCCTACATCAACATTTTCCAAATCTGACCCCAAAACAGGTGTAAATATCTGAGCCTGCTATCTTACTCTTCTACCAAGATATACTGTACCAAGTCTAGTTCTAAATTGAAATAGAACTTGGGTTATGGGTTGACCAGATCCTATCTTCTTGGGGTAAACCCATTTCTTTACCATAATTCTTTACCACTACTTCCTCATCAGTCAAATCAAAATAGGCTACTTGTTTATTTACATCAGATGTCAATGTATTGATTTGTTTGCCATTGTGTGAAACACATGGGATACTCTTTTACAGGTGAAGAGAATATAAGGGAATACAAGAGCTGATGATGCAATAACTTCCATGTTGGCAATAATATCGATGGATGACTCACCCATCAAGCATCCTTGTTTCATTCTTTTGTTCACAGCTCGCTGGAGCAGTGTGCTACTGGCTGCTGGGAGCAAACACAATTTATGATAATACATTCTAATTATATGAATTGGCCGTTGCTCTCGCAGTGGATTCTGGGAACTGTAGTGATGAGTCACAGTTGAGGAAATTAATATTCATGAGGTATTGTGAATAAACATCACATATAATTGATTCATGAGTATTCATTGAGTTGTGTAGTAAGGCATTGGCCAATGGCAATTGAGGATGCTTAAACACACCTCCAAATCTCATTTGCATGGTGGAAATCTGGGAGCTGTGATTGGTTGGGTGATGAAAGACCCACTGAGCATGCCCAGTTGAGTGGTAATTTTATGCTGTTGGCAATGGAATAAGAGAAGGCAATGGGGAGGAGCGGGTTGATGTTTTGAATGGTGTTGGATATCAGTTAGATCGGAAGTGTGCGTGAATGAGAGTAGAGCGGATTATCACATGTTGGCTTGTTATCCACATATCAGAATAGTATATCAGGCAACAGACACCAAGGACTCTGAAGATATCTATCTCTATACCACATCCTCAAGAAACTAGTTCCCTTTGGATAAAAGATTTCATTAGAAGTTGATACCGTAAAAACAAGCAATCTACCACCATGATTCTGAAACGCATTGGTTACGCCTTTGGCTTGGGCACTGTCATCTCGATGTCAAGCTGGCTTGTGAAAGCTAAGGATGGTTTTTGGTCATCGTTTGCTGACTGGGTCGGGATGATCTATGCCTGGCACTGGGATGGTATCTCTGGTTCCAAGACCAAGATGGGCCAGCTAGAACTCCCATTGCGCTATCTCGATCCAGAGAAACAGACCCTTGGTAAGTCTAAGAACTCAACACGGTTGCCAAAAGATTGATATTTACAAAATAGGTCATAAATAATGTCTCTTTTTATTGCTTCTGGATAAATGGTAAGATACTGAATCAAACAAACCATGAATTGGAATAGGTTGTATGCCTTAATTGATTATTTTTTTAGAGTGAGTAAATGTGGTTATTTGTATGAGAGAAATAAAATCAGTAATAGTTTGTAACGTATTGTGACTGCAGCTTTAATGTCTCCTAAAACAATCCTTTCTATTTTTGTTTTTTTTGTTTTTTGTTTTTTTAAATCAAATTCTTGTGCGTAGTCGAGTTTGTGCACAGGTTTAATTATTGCCTGATTTGTGTTCGATACCCATGTCTGAAAACCTTTACTAGTCTCTCTGCATCTTTAACTTATTTTGACTTTAAATTGACTTTAACTTCTTGGTAATGTGACTTACATGAATGTTTTGAAACCAACATTTAAAGGCCGATGTCTATCTCTTGCATAGACCTGGGGGGTGTTTCACAAAGAGTAAAGTAGACTTAAAGTCGCACTTAATTTTTATGCGCATCCTGTTTTATAACGCGCAATCTAATTGATAGATTTATCAATGGTGCGCATCCCCTGGACATGATCTGACCAACGAAGTGAAGTGTAATATACCACTCGCAACTCTAGATTTAAGTGCGATTTTAAGTCTACTTAACTATTTGTGAAACACCCTCTTGATTTATAACTGGTTTGGTTTTTGTTCACATAAAACGGGATTACTTGCATTGGGCCATGTGTAAAGCATATAGGGCCATAGATCTTGACATTAGCAAATAAATAAATGATAATGCTATCCCAAGATAAATGTATACCTGCATACCTGACAGAGATAATGAGGGCAATGTGCATTTAGAATTTAATATCTTCCATGAAAAGAGAAGTATATAAATATATCAACTATTAATAATTGACAGATCAACCTTGATAGTTATTTAAGAAACATGGATATTGCACGTAATTTTGTTTTACCCCATTATCCTTTGGAATGGCAAAAACAATGTTTGATACTAAAGCAAAATTCTGGTTATTGGTAACATTGGTAACAATTTTAACTGAAACATTGATTGATTACCTCAGCAATTTTATCATCCCCTACTTCATGAATTCTTCCAGAAACGTAGGCCCTATTAAAATCTTGGAATTCTTTCATTTGTACAATGTTTGACTGAGTATTCGATCAAAATTCATCTTTCATTTTTTTTTTTTAGAGTCATACCCTAAAAGTTGGCTTAATCCTGTCTTTATCCAATAGACAATGTTGTTGACATCCAAGAAGATATTGAGGTACTTGTTGCATTTATGGACAAATTTCCATAGCATGATGCTAAACACATGAGTTCATGAAGTTTAGACATTACACATTAATGTTACTCAAATATTACAATTGTTTTAACTTTAAGGATACCTTTTCAACCTGCTTGCTTTGTTTGAGAAGGTATCTCTGATTCACAAAGATTAATAGATCATATGAGGATTAACAGACTTTACTTAATACTTTGATGACTCTTTCAATTCCAAATGACAGCACTTCCAGCTTGTCCTTTTACCCTATTCCGACCTCGTTTTTATGTTTAATAAAAGGATTTTTCTTTGAAAGCCCCTTCTTATATTATCTTGAAAACCTTCCACTTTTTTAAAAGCTATGAATGGTTACGACAGCTTTATCAAAATGGAACATTGAAATGTCAGCTTTTCTTTTTGTCTGTTATTGAATAAGCTAAGGTTCATATTCACCTCATAATACACAATAAGGTCAAACAACAAGAAGCCAACTATATACTGCGATTATTTGATTTGAGGTCTGTTCGTTGTACCAGAGACAACTTCCACATTCTTGTACTTTTTGTCATTGTTCACGGAACTGGAATGAGTCAAAAAGTAGCATTTTATGGGGAACAAAAGTTGGTTCTCCCAATATTACACAGAATTTAACAAGATTCTGTGCTTTGGATTTGTTTTCAGTTGACCTTTGAATTGCTCTGTTGCTGTTTTATAGATTTTGTGGCACAAAGAACTCTTTGCTACTGGTTATTTCATTTCTCATCAAGTCACTGTATCTGATATGCTGGATGCACATATTAATGCTCTATTGCTCAAGAGAGCCAAAACGATGGTCCATGCCCTTGTATATTAAGACGCAGAAGGACACTAAATATGTGTTAAAGTTTGAACTAATGCCCTTTTGGCTCTCAGCAGTTGCCGCCATAAGTACTCGTCCATACCATCATTAGGGCTATAAAGTTTATTGTTACTTATTAAAATTAAAAGAAGAAGATTAATCGTCTGATACCAACTGGTCATAGTGAAAACAGTTTGGCTTATACAACCCAGTCACACAGACTCTAAAGAACCCCAGACCTGCAACAAATCGAGTATAATAATGCATTAGCCAGAGTGGTAAAGCTTTGGCTGTGTGGCTGACGTATTGCCCTGCTTGAGTTGTGCTCATTAATTTGATACAAGCTATCTCTCTAAAAATACACCAAGGTAAAAACTGAAAATAATCAAGATAATATTGATGGGTAAGAAACAGATGTTGCTGTCACACACATTTACGCTCAATCACATTCCACGTATGGTTGGCCGCCGGGGGGGGGGGGGGGGGGGGGGGGGGGGGGGGGGGGGGGGGGGGGGTCGCTCAAAAGAAAAAAGTGCAACCCATGCGTGTCCCCGCCTTCTGAAAATGGACCCTAAACGTCTCATTGCATGTAGTCAAATAAACACCCTTTTTCGTCGTCTGACTGGGAAAAAGATACCCTAAATGGCGTAAACACCGTGAAATTTTGACCTCAAAACAGCAATTCCTGCTGAAAACACCCCTATTTTTATGAAAATGGCGACTAATATTAAAAAACACCCCTATTTTAAGGAAAGCGTCGACGCCGCCGAAATGCTGAAAACAGGCCCTTTTCGACGCTTTTTGGGGACACGCTTGCGTAGCACATCATGTGGTGAGTGACCCCCCCCCCCCACCCCCTCGGGGGTCGGCCTATGTACATTGTAGTCGTTATGCTATTTATTAATACGACTATAATTCTTGCTGGCTTCCAAAACATGTTTAAAAAAGAAAAGTCATATTTTATTACAGACATAATGAATAGGTCATACGTACAAGGAGCCAAATAGGCATTTACTTGTAAAAAATCAACACTTTTCTGTTTCTTAGGAGAAAAACAATTTATGGGACTTGCTAAACATCTGAAAGTATCATCGTCTACATCGATACAAACAAATATATTAGATTATCAAGAGTTTGGAAACTTGGAAGTTTGAACTCTCCCAAAATATTGACCAAAAACGTAAATTGTAAACATGTTTTTAATAACTGACCCAGTGCCATTACATATTTACTTCTCTTGACCTAATTAAACAGAGCAGCATCTGATCAGCTTAAATATAATCCATCAATATGCAATTACATGTACTCCGGTATCTGTGTCCAGCCAATATTGTCTATTCTTATTTTGTATCCTCATGATTCCATACCTAGTTTCCAACACAGACTCTGGTTTGATACTTTTCAATAATCTATGAAAAATTGACCCTAGCTTAACATTGATGGTCTCTTTACTTTGGAGGGTTTGTGCCTTAAACGTGGTGTATAGTTTTGGTAGCAAAAAAGGAATTGGCACAAAACCGATCAAATGTAGTTACATGTTGTCCGCATTGCACTAAAAGATATGTGTGAGAGATCTTGTGACATTCCTTTCATTATTTCTGATGAATTTCATTGAATTTGTTTAAATGAAGCGTGATTAACTGCCGTTTTAGACCTCTGCTGACAGATTCGCACGCCGAAGGTTACGGCGTGAATTAGTGCGAACGATCTGTGTGTAACACCCACACAAGAGAATCCCCATTGGTTTTCCACGTGAGCGCTCACCTGCAACGGGTCCCCGACTTATCTTTTTTATCCTTATATTATGAAATAAAGACACTAAAACGAGATTTCAAGTACTATAATTTGCTTTATTATAGTTCTTGGATCCAATCTTTCATAATTTATCTTAGTGTGAATCAAAATTAATTTTTCCTTCTCTCGAAACTATACACCAGCTTTAAAGTTTAGCCTACACTCACTCCCCAATATAGCCTCAAATCTTCTCATGCGTGGAGGCAATTTATTAACGAAGATACTAGTAGGAAATTGAAAATGTAACCACTTTAACCGGTCTCTAGTACCTACACGTAAGCCCTGTACCATGATACATGTATGTGCGGAGCAGTATAGGCAGTTCATGTGAAACGAAAGCTGTGGTCATGCTTCATAGTTGTCTGATCATAAATTCAAATGCTGTCCTTCGTTTCCATTTCGGCTGGGAAGAGCCATTGCTGTCCCAGGTTGTTAGAGACAAAGGCTTGTGGCTTTTACAAATTGGTCCTCATTGGAAATTAATGAAGGTACATTTGTACATGATGTAATTATTGAAATGAGTAGGGTCTATTTATATGGGGTATTGTGGTCAGGTATTATATGAATCATTATTTGGTAATCAGGAAAAAAAGAAAGAAAGGGATATTGTGATTGGAATGATATGTAAAAAATAATAATTTATTAAGGCTAAGGAGTTCCTGAAAAAAAGTACTGTAACTGTAACTGTAACTTACATTGTACCTTCAATTAAGAGCTCTGTAAAAAAGAAAAGAAATAGGAAGGAGAAGCCGAAATTGATATAATGACCCTTCAAGAGCATATTTCTTTCAAGAATTATAAAAGTCCACCCCCCCCCCCCCCCCCCCCTCCGAAATATAATCTCCATATGTAATAGGATGAATACGAAAAATTTAAACAATCGGACAATGGTCAACTCAAACTCCTATTGACATGTGACATACCAGAAGCTTGGAACAACATGAACCTCTGTAGTCACATGGCTTATAGTGTTTGAGTATATTTCCCCCCTTTGAACAAACGATTGACTGTTTCAAATATCGGTAGAATGTGATAATAATTCCTGTCTCGTCATATACAAAGGTTTAGTGTTCTTGAATTGTCTCATCAGATGAGTGTATCCATTTCGGTTTGGGAAATTTGATCCAATGCGAGTTGCATTTCTACATTCTAGATTTGCAAGGCAATATATCTGATGAAGTTGTTGAAATTAACAGATCCTTTACCCCTAAACAACCAGGTTCAACATGTATAATGACAGAAGCGACAAAAGATGCGTGGTTATACTGGAACCCTGTTTGGAGAGGTATTCTAAATCGTATACTGTCGTTCATTCATGTTGCGTTGCACGGAAACTTCATCGTCGTTCAAATGCCTGGAATCCAAGCCTAACCCGCTTTATCAAATCCATGTTTGAAAAAAAAAAATGATTGTAACTTTGACAGATTTACTTTTTGCTCATCATTGCTGTGATCATGAACCTGAACATTAAAAAGATTATTTCATGATAGTGTTTTACCTAATGTATTTGATTTATTATTATTTCACATTTTTAGTTTTTCATGGTGTATCTATTGTCAACAACAAATCTTCATGTCAGGATTGTAAAAAGAGAAAGAAAGAAAGAAAGACTGAAACCTGCCATGATAATGTTATTCCTTTTATCTATTGTTGAATTTCTTCCAAGGAAATATAACAATATGAAAATTTGTTGTTGATATGATTTTCCTCATTTCTTCCATCATATTATTACAGTTCCAAACGTGTAAAATTTTGTGCATCCATGTCCCACAAGGTGTTCTTGTGTCACTGTGTGTTATTCTCAACATGAGTAATTAAGATTTATAATTTTCTCCTTCATCTCTAATTGATATTCTCCAAATGCCTATCTTGTGCACAAATCGAAAGAACTTTAAAACATGGATGTTATTAATCGCTAGAGGGTATTCATTTGTCTCGCAATCTACTATGGTCAACAAGGAAATTCGTGATCACTGTCGCAAAAAGTGATCACTAGCTTACAAGTTCACGAGCTTTCGAGTGCCGCTGCAATTCTTTATCAAGTGACGAAAATTAACTGAAATTAATTTTCTTCACTTGATAAAGAGTTGCAGCAGCACTTGAAAGCTCGTGAAATTGTAAGCTAGTGATCACTTTTTGCGAGAGTGATCACGAATTTCCTTGTTGACCATAGTAGATTGCGAGACAAATGAATACCCTCTAGTGATTATTTCAATCTGCAATAATGAACTTATTTAGTCTTATGGATGTTATTGTCAATATTTTCATTATTTTGTGATATTTTCAATTACATTTTACCAAAATAAACTTATCAAGGATATTTACATAAACTTGTTTTCGCTGATGCATGATGTATGCATGTTCAATATTGACTTTTGTATTGCACATGAATGCACATAATGGATGTTAAACATGTCACTTTTTAATCACTCCTATATTATATGCATGCCTCTTGTCTCTTTTGATGGTATGTGAATGTTACAAATGATCAGTAGTCTGTGAATAATTAGAATACATAGATAATGACTAGGGAATATTAGTAGTTTCATAAATTAAGTAAGCATCACAATGATTATTTATCTAACCTGTTTTTCAAGTAAATTTATTTGGTTTCTTTAATATTAGATGATACATACAGAATTTACTTACAAAGTATAAACCTATATAGAACAACAAGTTTGTAAATTATGAAAGGGAGATAATTACCATTCACCATTTTGATTTGTGTTTACATTTATATCTAGAGCTTCTGCCAAATTTATATCTCAAGAAGAAAAGTATGTTAGTAAACAACCACTTAAAAAATCACATAAATACTATATTAAATGATTTATAGGTCTTACATTTTTTGGTTGTTGCTTTGAATGGAGAATTTTGATAGTTTGCATTATGGATATACCTGACTAATTATTACCCAGTATAGTGATCAGGATTTGTAGTATCTCAGTGATATTGTAAATTGTTGTAAATACTTGTATGCATTTCTTGTACATGTATGTAAGAGATAAATCTTTCTTATTCTTCCCATTTCTCCTCATCCATTAACGTACAGGAAATTCCAATAATAACTCACCAACAACCTTTCCAGGTATACAAACAATGTCTCTAGTGTTTCATGGATTTGCTTCACTTTTATTTCAAAATTTCTCTTAAGAAAAGTGTTGGGAAAACCCTCACATTACATTATGTTGCAGTGGTGAAGTTGTGGAAGTGTCAGTAGATTTATATAGATTATGTACTTACCTCATATACTTTTACCTTTGCTAATGAAATTGTAATCAACAGTTTTATAGACATGAGTGTGACCATATGCCTGTTGTTCAAAGATGACATTTAGTAGGGTAGTAATGTCTGTCCTACCATGTAACTCCTTGTTGCGCTTTGAAGTATGTCCTTTCTCTCATTCTAGAACGAAAGAAAAGTTATACTGGAAAGCATTGCTTTTGCCTTCACTCCCTTCCATGTTTGAAGCCTACATGCAGGCATACATGTATAGTTCTCAAGATTTTCCTCAAGACTTTTTTTTTCTCATTTATTTTTTAAAACTACACAAAATGAATGTAGAAAATTTGTATCATTGTATGGGTGTTTTGGTATCGTGATTCAAACTAGGAATAGAAACAAGTGAAGCCATATGTAAAAAGAATGTTAATTGTGCTCAAGTGTCCATGTTCTACATTTTATATGACCATATGAAAGTGGAATGCCCTTATCATGCATTATATTAATGTGCCTGTCATAGAAATTATAGCATGGTCTGCATTTTACATGCATTGTATTTATTATGTATTCTTTATATCATATGTAAAAAATATATCATATGATATATCATATGATACAATATGTGTCTGTCAGTGTCACTGTTAGGAGTTGAACACTTTCTTCATTTTTTCTTCTTTATTTATTATCTTTATGTAGTAGATGTGCTAGTAACCATTTTACCAAATGTGCAAATTTTGATATTGTCATTGTGTATTCCTTTCTTTTCAACATCTACGATATAACACCGAGAGACATCATCATCATGGCTCTATTGTTTTAAACCATATTACATTTGATTAATTTTATATTATTTGATTCTTACTTGTCTTAATACAGATTGTAAATACACATGCCACTACAAGTGCGCGAATGATGTGGGCTTAGACTGTACAGAGTCGCCCGAGCTGAGAAAAGACGTTTCGGACCACTCACCGCAGCATACACTCGTCTCAGTTGAGGTAAGAGAAACAAGACTGGTAGAGAGAAAAGGGTATAAGCCAGGACTGCTTGGTACTGTGGTTCTTGGCAAATTTTGAAATAAAGACAAGTCCCCATCAAACATCTTTTCTCTCAAAAGCAGACCCCAAAGTAGACATTTTCTAGTATGGGCCCCTACACAATTAGCCAAAGGGAGGGGGTACCTCAGGGAGCCCTTTGTTCACCTTACTTTATACAATGAATGACTTAACCTTACATGTCACAATGGTCATGGTTCAAGCGATTGCATGATTTTTTTTATGACCCCCCCCCCCCCATAAAAACAAATTAAATAGATGTTTAAATATGATTATTCATTTGTTATCCAGATAAAAAAGAGAATCGCTCAGCCCGTACATGAACATATAATAAAACCACAAAAATTGTTAATAAAAGTGAAAACTGCTATGTAATAATAAGGACTTTGTTTACACTTCTATCTTAAAGACACTATAAAATACTCCATTGTCCTGAATAAGGACAATGCCACGGAACAAGCCATATATTCATCCAGAACCTTGGCACCTGTTTGACTATATACAATATCATTTCCATTTAGAGACAGTTATGAAAATTCAGAACGAGGTCTTGGCTGTAAATTTCCAAACTACAGGATCCATTTTGTGACTCGTAAAATGTTATCACCAAGTTCAACACTTAACTTGTTTGGGTGAAGTTCATCCAAATTACCTGTTATCTCTGAATGAACAATGACGTCGGTTTCCTGTGCAGTGAGTGATAGGGGAAATCAGTGTGTACGGTATAACAGCCTAAAGATATCACACACCTATAACCTAATTTGAAAGTTTCCTGCGATCCGGGAGAAAATTGTTATCAGGGTTCCATTACTTCAGAACAACAATATGTGCTTCCTAGGACAATGAAGGGGACCTAAAAAGTTGACAAAACCAAGACATTCTTTTCCTCAGAATTGTATTCAACGACAGCTTTCTTTAATATACAATAAAAATGGTTTGTTTTCGAAACAGATCATGAATAAACAATAATGTATGGTAACATAAGGCTTATTATAGTAATGAAAAGCATCAAAAATCTGGCAAACTATTCCAAAACCGCAAAAAAAATCTGTTTGCGATGATATTGGCCAACACAGTGAAGAATGCTTCCGATCCTACTTAAAATAAAAGTATGTTTTCCTAGAAAATTTTCAGCCCTTTGAACCTTTAAGTAATTATAATTAAGTACCACTTCCATTTTAATCCAGAATCATGTTTCACCCAAAGCAGGACATTCATACTTAATTGTTTAAAAATGAACTTGGCACATCATTTTGAGTGTTAGTGGGGTTTCTCGGACATGACTGTGAATACTCTATTATTGTTGCTATAGTAGCCAAACAGATGAGGCCATGTGATATACGTCACTGTGAAGAGAGCAATAATTTCATTCCTCTTGTTAGCATAGGAGACAATCACATTGAAGGAAATTGAAGATTGTTATGGTGTTGCCTAGTTCCATTTACGTGTTTGTCCCTTAAGTTCATGTAGATTAGGTGGGAGTAAAGGTTATCTTCTTGTTACTATGACAACCAAAATTTCCTTAATGAGATTTCCATTTTGGTTGGAATTGGACTGTTTTCCACATAAAAATAAGCTTACACTGAGCATTAAACCAGAGATAACTCAGAGCAGTTCACAAAATATCCCAGCCCCCAGTCCTCCCCCAAAAAGTATTTTATACAACGCTCAACACTAACATTTTTTTTTGGTTGCCCTGCCGGGCAACCAAATATCCAAATTTTCCAAATTTGGGAGCCCGAATCAATAATCTGGTTGCCCGAAAAAAAATATGATAATAAACAAAACAACAAAGTTTCCCCTTTTTATTAGGATGGGAGGCGGTTGAGTTGGTGAGGGAAAAAAATGGGTTTGGGACTGGGAGCTACTTTTCTTTGTTTCATCTTTTTTTTTCCATTCATAATTCATACACCAATATTGTATGCCGTTAATAGTTAATTATGATGCAAGAAATCGATAAATTAAAAGCTTGACAATCATTTTCTCTTGAAATGAAAAAATTGACATTAAGAAAAGACGTCAATTACTGATGTGTAAAAAAAAAAATAACAAAACAATGACCAGTAAAAACTGTACTTCGCTCCCAAAAAAAATTTCTATCTAGTCTAGGAGATCTGAACAAAAATGTAAATTAGACTTCTGTTACAATGGAATTCAATTTTTCTGTGGTCTAGTTTAATAAAAAAAAAAATCATCCACCATTTCACCAAAGTATGCTAAGATAATTGATTTCATCAGACAATCACTGCATCACTTTTAAAGATGATAAAAGTAAGCTCCTTCCAAGTTTAGAAGTTCCGAAATGCATCTGCTGTCAGAGGCTCTCACTGACAGATTCTGACCCAAGACTTCTGGGAGGAATACAGCTCAGTTCATGCTATAAACAGTGCAGACATAGCCCCCAAAAATCGATCTTTTTTTACCAATTGTGAAAACTAAATTTCAGATGTAACTGGGGTAAGAGGTTTCAAGATCATATTTTCTAATGCTCATTCCTTGAAAACTGGACACCCAAGACCAAATTTTAACTTTAAAAACTATGAGCAAAAACTTCAAAAAATGTCAGTCAACACCAATTAGCACACATGGGACTAGACACAAACGATCGGTGTTTTAAGAAATATCAGGGTCATTTCTGCTCTGATATTTGACTTGAAATTAGTTTTAATATCACATTTAGGTGTTTGGAATAGTCCTCAAATGTTTTAATACCTACATACCTAGTGTTATATTCCAAATTTTCCCTGTGCTGGCAAAAAAATTTGAGGGTCAACTCGGGCAACTACTTTTTGACAATTCCTCTGATTTGAGGGTCCTGGTAGGTAATCTAGGCACCCCGGGCGCCCGGGCGCCCCTTAATGTTGAGCCCTGTTTTATAGTAAGCAATTCATGAACAGAGCAACATAATATACAACAATATTGTGCACAAGTTATTTCTTTGTGCACAATAACACTTGTCTTTTACATTATAGTCCCTTTAATTATATTTAGCTTGGTCATGCTGATAGTAATCTAGATCATTAGGCAGAGTTTGTAAGACAGGACATATGCCTGTTTACAGTGAGGGTATGTCATTTTATCCCAGTATCACCACACCCTCTCATCCAGGGGTCTCTGGCTGATGCAACATCACTTTCTTGGAGATAATACACAGCTCATTTGCATAGATGTAGGCTCATCTCTGCAGCTTGAGTTCTGAGAGATACTAGTATCGTTCACACGGCATGCCTTAACTCCAAGTTATCCTCGAGAACATAGTCCTCGAGGACAACTTGGAGTTAACTTGGAGTTAAGGCCCGTGTGAACGAACTCTGTGTTTATGTTCTCGAGGACAAGTCGGGGTTTATGTTCTCGACAGATCTTGGGGTTAAGGCTCGAAACTCCAAAGAGTGGGTGGTCTCCGATCGCGCGTTTGACCGTGTGGACACGATTTTAACTTGGAGTTAGTGTTCTCGAGGATAAGAGTGACCTCTTGCAACGGTTAAACTTCCGGTTCAGTCAAGCGACATAGCCGAATAGTACGGGGAAATAAATAGCGCACGCTTCATACAACTTGTACTTCCGGTCATCGAGCCTCTTACTTATCCTCGAGGATAACTATCCCTGAGGATAAGCACACCGTGTGAACCCGACTCGAGAACAAGCCGTCAGGGTTTAAATTCTTAGGGATACAATCCTCGAGGACTAAAATCTCGATGGTCCCGTGTGAACATAGCTACTACCTCCTCTGGTTGATGAAGATAAGCTCCATGCACCTGTCATTCTTCTTATTCTTTCTTTTATATTCTTAATCATAATATCAAGATTTGGTACAACATTGTGATTAGCAGCAGCTGGGTTCATATCAAACAAACACTCTTCATTTATTCAATTTAATTAATTGGTTGTTACCTGAATTAGATAATGGCATGTAGTCAATAGTTGTAATCAGGAACAGCTGGATACTACAATCAGGTCAGTTTGTAATTGAAGAAAGTTAATATACCTTTTACAGGAATTGTTTTTATTTTTTTATTTTTTTTGCTGTGGGGGGGGGGGAGGCGGGCTTCAAACAGATAATATCCATATCAGTAGACAAAATATTGGAAGACCCATTTTATTTCTTCAGTCAAAAAATGCATCACAATTTGCTGGACAGATTTTATGGGCCATTAAGAAACTACCTAAAACTTGAAAGACTTTTTAAAATAATGTTTCCAAAGTTTAACTGCACTAATGTACCTGTCCAGTCTGTGTAACCATGGTCCATAATGTAACATTTGGCAGGATTAGACTTGACATTCACATCAGGATAACCTTACAAGTGCCCTTTACTGCCTGACAGCTAACATAATCTCAATGACCCCTAATTCACTCACAACATCACTTCAATATACACCTACACTTAAAGCAAAAAATCAAGATCCTGGGACTTATTATCGAGCAGAGTTAGTTTTTGGATGCCATCCAGAACGGTCTTACACATAATGATCTTACCCGAGGAAGGTTAATTTCATTTCCTAATCCACTTCAAACTTGAGTTTGGGTGTAAAGTTGATTGATTGGTTAATGTACTTAATGGCATAACAGTTACCCTCAGTAGAGCATAAAGGAGTGTGGTAGCAAGTTGTTGTTGTAGCCTAGCTTAGATAAAGTCGTATGTAGGTATATAATCGCCTTTTTAAAGATTAACTCTTTATAATTATGAAATTATCAGGTTGTCGCCACAACAATCGCCGCCAGTGGGACAGGCCCTTTACTAAGTTAGTGTTTGCACAAAAGAGTTGAGTAAATAAGATATTCACAAAGTAATCACAATCATAAGAGTTAGTAAAACTTTGGGAAGGAAGAGGCCCTTTTTGAAAAATAGTTGCCCTCCCCCTCTTAAAAAAAAATAAATTAAGAATTAGATAAATAAATGAATAGAAATAAATAAATAAATAAATAAAAGAATAAGAAAAAAGAATAAAGGATAAACAATATGAAAAATTAAAAAAAAATAACAAAACAAAACAAAAATGACAAACGAGAGATGAGAAAATGGCCAAGAAAAGAAAAGAAAAGCCAAGACATATTAACAGTTAATTACTTGTTTTTATTTATTACTTGTTTCATAATACTAGGGCAAAAAGAAAATAAAATTCATGTAATGTGATTTATCTACTATACTATGTACATTGCTATGATCAGAACTACATGTATCACCTGAGCAATGAATGATATGTCACATGACTGAGTCAACAGAACCTCTTTATTTGTATGAAGTGACAAGCCTTCATTAACAAGGTTTACAAACTAGCATTGATTAGCTCATGCTACCTCTACATGTTTCCTATCGTCCCAAGGTTGCACAAACTTTTTATTTCTTGTAAAAAAATGTCTTTTGAAAATGGCAAATTAGGAAAAACAATTTAGAAATGGAGATAAAAGTTTTAATTTTCATCACGATACACATGATTTCCTCTTCTTTATACTTATTCTAAAAGTTATATCGAGGGATATTATTTTTAAAAAATCACACAAAGTTAATTTCCCAATACATGTACTCTGTATTTCGCTACACTTACACATGACATACTTTTTACATGGGCGATGTTTTTATACATCATTTTTCACATGACAGCTGATCAAAAACCCCAACTGATTAATATTATTTTAATAATACTTGCTTTGTTTTATAAGCAAGCAATATTTTGACCTATTTGCACAGTCATGTGGGGAAATAAAAACAAATCCAGGAAATGAGCTGAGTGATGTCATGATGATGTCACACACATTGAATCACACTGTTGGGTTTTACTATGAGGCACATGTCCTTTTACTAAGGGATTTGAACATAGTCCGAGAACATTCATTTAGAAGAAATTGTATTTGCTTTTTGTCCTCTTTTCTGTCTCAAAAAGATGTTAAAGTTTATGAGTTGCTAGGCAACACAGTAAATACGAGCAGGCTCCATAGACTATAGAAACAGGGTGCAGTAATAATTTAACTACTACAGTGATTACAAGTTGTCATATCTGCTGTTCTTTGACAGATGTCCTGTGGCATATGTCCTTGTGGCGATAGGCCTACTCTCTTCTTTCTCTTCAAAGGGGAAGTGATGCGTCTTGTCTGGATGCAAGTTTTGACAGAGTTTGCCCTATTTAGAAAAAGATTCCTCCCTTCCTGTTGAGGCCCAGTATTACAGCAAATAGTGTCCATTGTCATAAAATGGTCACTCAGGAAGAAATTTTAAAAAGAAATGTAAAATTATGTCATTTGATCGGCTCATCCCTAACTTCCCAGGTTTAATATTCATTCCATAGGAAATGACAAAAGTATGAAGTCAATGCCACTTATTAATTTTGACTTTTTTTTGTCCAAATACGGGTATCATTGTTAACAAAAACATTAAGGTAAAACACTCAAAATAGTTATTTACTACTGCCTAGTAGAATAAATATAGGTTTTCCCGGCCAAATTCATACATTTATCATCCGTTTTCATTTAATGTATATTCAAATTTGTGTGTTTGATGCGACAGACTGACTTTAATCAAACAATTTCGTGTTCATGCTCTCAAATTCGCTTTTAGGCACACAAAGTAATGGTTGCAAAGTTCAAATTCGGACATAGTCATTTAATTTCATTCTTTGTGCATTCAAATTAGTGCGAATTTGAGTATACGGAATTAAATGTCGACGAAATTGAATAGTTATTACCGAATGTAAATGCTTATTATGTGAAGTAGAATGCGCTAATACGAAATTAATCACAATAATCGTTAATTTTGATGATTGAATATGACTTTGACTGGTAACATTTCAATGCATCAGCGTTTTTCCTGAAAATGAATGCCTCTAACATGCAATTGATTGACAAAACAATGAAACTGACCGGGAAAACCTATATTAAAACTGAAATAATTTCTTTAATATTTCACCCTTTTCCTCTTGTAGATGTACACATTTTTCTGAGCTATTGATGGAGAAGGGCAAAACCCTTTTCTGAAATAGCTGTTTTTTTTAGGGAGGGGGCTGGATGCTCAAATCATCAGCTCTAATGGAAAAGTGAATTTGGAACTGACATTTAAACCAAATGCGTCAGTAAATTGTTCTAGAGCCCCTTATTAATTAATCTTCTGACAGGACAAAACTGACTTAATTATTGAGTAAAAACTTCTTCCCCCGGGACAGGTTTTCCTGAGATCCCTTATTTGCCAAGACTCTGTAGTAGGTAAGAATCTTTATTCTTGAAACACTGTTAAAACCTAGTTTGGCCCAGACTACATTGCAAACAACAGTTCAAAACACTGCTTATCAGTTCCCACATTGATTCCAGTCAGATGAATTGATTACACCGTGCCATTTCAATGTCCTTAACATTGACTTTGTTTTCTTGATAATGTTTGGGAATGAACTGCATACACCTGAGCTGGAAAGTAATTTTCATGACTGTTTTAACGAAGCAAAGTAACCTCGTCAGTAATAAAGGCTGCGTCATATTACTGTATGAATAATAGGATCCAAACCCGGGTCCCACCTGTGTATTACTAAGTGGGTCTTTCACGTTGAAGTTCAACCTGACGAATTCGGAAGTTTCAATAAACCGGACAAATAGCCAGCTTTTACTTACAGGGGTACCCCCTTGCAATAGGGGCATGCAGGATCTTTACCGAGTGAAAGCTTGTGTAACTTTGTAGTAGAGGGTACAGCAGAGGAAATTTGTAAATTTCCACTGTTTCGCAAAGCCCCGAAAATAATCCCTGGCTTGCACCCTGAGTGACATTACAATTTTGGAGTGCCTCGCTTAAAACATCAGTTGTTGTTTGTAGCTTGTTGTAGTTCTTAAAACCTTTAATTTTTTTGCCATCTTTGATTGAAGCTACCATGTTGGATACCGTACTGGATGGTTTTGGATATGGAACAGCCACAAGGACTCTCCCGTTACTTTTCGGTGTATGTTCATGCGTTCTTTAAGTTATTAATATTTTGTGAAGATTGGAACCTTGGTACAATGACTACACTGTTTTGGTTAAATCTTCATAATGTATGAAGATCCCAGTCGTGTGCATTTTTTAATGTTTCATTAGAGCCAAAATGGCACTTAACCAGTATCACTGCACAATGAATTACAAACTTCCTTGTAGCTCTCAGCATATGATATCAGATAAGTTGAAGAAGGCCTGATATCTACTTTCCAGAGGGGGGGGGGTGACTTATTTTGCAATACTTTTGCATAATTTGTTCTTCTGTATACGTGTATTGTCTCACATTTCACTCATATTAACATGAATTTAACAATTATAATTCATGACAGATTTTTCCTGATTTTGTTATGTATATTTCTTGTCTTTTCTTACTTCCATCCTCCAGGACATTGAGAATGAGCAGGAGAGCTTTGTATTCCTGACAAGAGAGGAGTTAGAACCAAAGATAGAGAAGTTCAACACGCTGAGATCTCAATCTCAAACCAGTGAATCACTCACGCTGGTACGTAAAATTCCTTCTCATCAAGTTTTATGTTTCTCTTTAGTTCTGTAGTTAAAATACCAGTCACTACATTGTGTCAATGAGACAACCTGTCTACAGTAGACTCAGAAAATATTGGGAAAGTATTGGGAATTCTAATTTGAGTGACAACTTTACTTTATTTGACATATTATGGCCCTAATTCTGGAGCGAAGACTGAGTTTGTATGAGTTGCAAGTTCTTCCGAAGCTATTGTACGGTCCTTTTGTCTGATGTTAACTGATGCATCAGACAAAAGGATCGCAGAATAGCTTTGCACGATCCAAACTCAGTCTTCGGTTCAGAATATGGGCTCTATGGGTTTCAAGTAAAGAGAGGACAGTTGCAATGACAAACAATAAATCTATAGGGGAGAGTGGGGTTAGTTGGAACACGGGGTTAGTTGAAACATTGTAATTTTCTGGAACGTCTATAAATATATTTATGCAAATCTACTCTCAGGTTGTTGCTATTAGCAACTGCCATCCACCACATTTTAGATAGCACACATGCTCCAAGCCTCGTGAAGTTAGAAAGCAATGTTTATTTTTTCACCTTCTGAGTAAATTTTGTCATTTTTACAAATGTTTTATTATCTCAGAGAAGATCATAAATTAAGTTGGCCAGTTTTTGATTATAACAAACAGTTATACCAAACTAAAAAACAAGTTTAAATATATGGCATGTTGTTGTCCCTCTTTTGTGCTGTAAGCTTACAAATGTCAAATGGGCATCTGGGGTTAGTTGGAACATTTTGAACGGGGTTAGTTGGAACATGTACTAAGTAAATAGGTTTCAGCAGAATAAAAAAATAAAAATCATATAATTCAATGAAGTGTTCGAAAATATTCCTATACATGTATATTAGAGCACATTGGACAATTTTATTTTGGTTTTGACAAAGTATATTGCAGAATGCTACTTCACAGGACTTCAGAATATCTATATGTGAGTGGATGCTATCAAGTGTAATAAAACATGAAGTTAAACAAAAAAATTGAACACCAATCTTTAATATTTTGATTGGAATCAATAAAGCAAGTTAGCTGAACCCATGCAATAATGTTGCAGGTATTTTAAATATAATTTAATATGATATAATGCACTATGTTTCAACTTACCCCATACCTTGTTCCAACTAACCCCGTGTCTGGGGTTAGTTGGAACACTTGACATGGTCTTGTTGAAGATGGATTTTTTCCGGAACCATCACTAATTTAAAGAATTTTATGGGGTACATTTGTAGCATACAGATATACACTCAAGCTGATTGTTTATTGTTTCTTGAAATAAATTCGCTTTTGTTTTACGGCCATTTTTGTGAAAAATGTTCCATATAACCCCGCTCTCCCCTACAGTAATGGTTGGATGTCACTTGTTTAAGTCGTGGCAGTCAGTGCAACATGCATGGAGTTTATGAACCCTACAATTAGGCCTCCCAAGCACAGTAATGAATGGGGAAACCATGTGGTTCATATTCTCTTCTTGTTTTATCGTAGTAAATTCAATGTCATCTATCTACACTATAGGCAATTGAGTGGTATAGACGCTTGTAACAGCTGTTGGATAGGTTACCATTATCATATGCCATATCCAAAGACAGCCTCACTGCCTGATGATGTGTAGCATTGCCAATTTGCAGAGGAGATAAGTCTGTGGTTTGGGGCATATACCGATAATGTTCCACAAGAGGAGCATGTTTTTTAGAAGTGAGAAAAGAGATAATAAGAAAGGTTCATAATTATATTCATATGAAAATAATTTAATATCAAACATAAATAAATCAAAATATAAACATAGAACATTCTCGCAATGAAGCTGTCAATCCGAAAACATTGTCTTACGACGCTCTTTGCCAATGTCTTATGTCTTTCAATGACTGAAAGCTGTATGCCTACTGTTTTCTCTCTTGTATCTGCAGTGAATAGATCTAAGTGTGAATTAATACAGTACTGAAACGACGTACAAATTGCAGCTGATGTTTTCTAGGTTCAGTAATAATTTACATTTATATAGTGCATTAAATTTGAATGCACTTACATGAAATGTAAAAGAGTGATTGTGGGAGAGAATAATCCACCTTGTTCCTAATCAAGAAGTCATCTAGTTCATGATCTTTCTAATCATTCTAATACTCATACAGAACGAGGAAGGTACTCTGTTCAGTGGACGAGTGACCGTCCATATCAACTTGGCTAGACCAGTCAGCGTAAGGACTGGATGCCCGCTACCTGACATCTGTGTGAGTACACTGAAGCAGTATGAACACAGCATCGATACCAACAAGAGACGAACCACCCTCTCTCAGCAAAGGCTACCTCACAGTAAAACACAATAGGGAAAATAAAAATCATTTGGCTCTAATTGCGAGCAGCATGTAAACAAACACCCCTTACGTGTGTAAAAAATGTGAAAAATAGGGTTAACAGGATCTTGAGATTCTGCCAGCCTATTAAGCATTTAGTATAGGCCCGACGCCCCCCCCCCCCCGCCCCCCCCCGCCTTCTCCCAGAAAATATTAATCGCGATGCACTAAACATAAAGTGACATTAACAGAAAATACCCATACCATCAGTTTGGGAAGGTGGGAACCTCATGCAAAAACGACAGTGCATATTATAATTTAAAAAAAAAGGTTATACGCGTAAGGTATAATAAAGCAAAAAGATAAACAGATGGGTAAATGCAGAAGTATACAGCAAGTACAAGAGGAATTACCCAACTGTCCCCAAGCTACTGGTGAATTGACAATGAAAGACAAATCAACCCAGTGATTCCAGGACTCCCTCAAAATTCTGATAAACTAGAAAATGCTTGAATACAAAAAAAAGAAGGAATGCAACAAGATGACCATGCACCCATCAGCACAAGGGATAGAAGTCCATTGCTTTCCGTACATCATGAAGATTCCTTTCAGTCTAAATCTCCTGAAATAACAAAAGCATTTACGTGACTCGCTAAAGCGTTGAGAAGATATTAATACACATCTGTGGAAAAAAGACAGTAAGGGAACAAGCGAAAAAGAATGAACGGCTTTGGTAGCATGGATGGCTATGTTATCCCAATGGTAGGACAATCTCCAGGAACTACATTAAGAATGACAATGAATCATGAAATAATGCCGAAAGGAATTCAATAACATCAGAGACATTAGCGTTGCTAAAGATTTCTCTGAACCAGAATTGAGGTTAATGGAAATAAGAAACTCATCGTCAAAAGATTGGCTCAATGAACATCTCTTTAATGTTAGGAAATGTTCTGTCCATCAATATAAGCAGCTTATGTAATTACAGTTTATATCAAAGTTGGCAATATTAATACAATTGGTGCTTAAAATATTGCTACAAGAGGAAATTGAATGAACCTACTAAGTCATATTTGGAGAATTGCTGTGAAATACAAACTATTGCTTTTCAAGATTAGCTAATAGAAATGGCTTTGGCTGTCTGCTGTAAAAAAAAATTAAAAAAAACACTATATTAATCCTTATATTTTAATTGAAAGCTAGTGAGCCTTCCTCAAATTAGTCTCCAATAATGAAATAGATGTTGTATTCTGAGATTAAAAAAGGGTGTTAAATCATCTCCATTAAATGAAATCTCTCTTAAATGAAAATATACCTAACCTTTACATGTTTAAAATTCTTATTAAGTGCTATTTCATCCTGACTGGTATGAGGCCATCCATATAAAACATGCCAGCAATGTTTTCGTAGGATCCAATTCCCCTTGGGGTTTAGAGGAGAAGACAGTGAGATCCAACAGAGACAATGTCAGAAATAAAGAACCATATATTAGAATACCCCCCCCCCCTCCAACCTGGTTTGCACACATTGCTTTGGTTAGCCACTGTCTGATCTACTGCCTGTCTCATATTTATTATATTTCATAAGAATATGTTTTGGGAAAAATCTATTGATGATATAAAATGAGTTAAGTCAAAACTGATTTCCTTTGAATAAAAAAAACTAGATTGCCTTCTAATATTGGTTTAGGAAGGAAAGTTGTCTTTTTTCTCAATGAATGCCAATTTTTAAACTTTTTTTCCTTCAAAATGTGGAAGAGAACATCTTAAGTTGCAAAGGCCAGTCTGTGATCACCCATAGGTCTAAAGCACATCATTTGCTACGCATATAAAAACCTAATGCCTTCTCTCGCGTTAAAGACATGGGGTTTTAATGTTTAGTGATGAATTGAAAATGAATTGAGAGGAAATCAATGGACTGCTGACCCTGCCAGGTTGAGGCAAAGGGACTGGCTGATTGGGGGAAGGCATCAAGGGAACAGCTGACAGACCTAGCGGGTCAATCATGGGCATGTTGCCAATTTGAGTGGACAACAGTGATCACAGCCCTCCTACGAGTTGGGAGAATTCATTCCAGAAATAGCTGGATAGGATTTGTGTTTATCACTATCATTTATCCATCAAACTGGGAGATGTTTAAATAGTATGAAAAGTTTCCGCTCTCTATCTCTCTTTAGTTTGTTTCATTGTCAGTCAAATATTTCTTATGCTAGGTTCCGTCCCTACTTTTCTAGAGCTTACCATATATACCTATTAGTGTTAATTAAGCCCCTACTACTTAAGTGACATTTATTGCATGCCTTTGTTGTCTTTATCTCCTCTTTACTCTTCTCATCTCTATTTTCTTTTCAATTGTTACTTAAAGTTTCCTTTCTGCTCCGTAATTCTCTCTCTTCAACAATTTCCTCTCCTCTGTTTCCCCACTCTCTAATTAACAAGATCTGATTTTCTTCCTCTGTTTAGGAGCTGAACATCACATGCTACACAACGGCTCAGGATGTGATCAGGAACGTCCTAGCCGGGCTGCAACTTATTGACAACCCCAGGAAGTTTGCCCTCTTTGAGAGCAGAGCACAATGGAGAAGGTGGGTGTGGTTTACTGTAGCTGATCTGTCAGTCGTAAGAATGGGTGGGGCCTATTAATAGATATATGATTTCTGGGTGGTTAAGATAAGAGATAGATAGGTAAAATAAATATATACGGAAGTGCTTTTTAATATGGGAGACCTGCATGAAGTATTTAGTTTTGGCTACTGTTGCCAGGAAGTAGTTTTTTCCATATGAACAATAAATTTACCGACAAAATATGGCATCCTGTTTATTGTAAGCTAGTTTCATTTAAGATCACTATACACAATACATCCTGATTTGGGAGTGGTCATTCAAGCAATACAGATAGAAGTACTAAGCTAGCTATTTTAGTATGATAGACTTCTCTGAGGGATTACTGAATTGAATTGATGCCTACTCTAAGGAAATATGAAGAAACTTATGTTTTTCTAAAGGGCTCCATCCCCTCACCCATTTTTTGAAAAATGAGATCTCTGTTGAATATGAACTTGTTCGGATACCAAGCTCAACAGTATAGGAACAGAAAGTGAGCATTTGATCTTGTTGTAGTCCAAGTAGCAGCTTGGAAATTTCTAGTAGAGGATCCTTTTATACTAAGTATCACTGTCCACAGTCAAAAAACTTTTCTTAAAGGGAAGTTCACCCTGGAATTTTCTTGGTCTTAAAATGAAGAAAATGAAAGAAAAATATTAGTGAAGGTTTGGAGAAAATCGACCAAAAAATTATGAAGTTTGAATTTCAAAGTTTTGATTCTGTGACGTCACATGCGAGCAGATCTCCCATGTGTTATGCAGTGTAAATTCCATAAAAATGTCATTTTTTTCCAAAGAATTAATTATGTCACCTATGCGGGTGATAATTCATCAAACATATGTTCATATACATGACTATATCAAATTACCCATTCCTTTTCTGGAACCATGACAAAAAGACAAATTTATGGAATTTAACATACACAACCATTGGAGAGCTGCTCGCACGTTAATGACGTCACACAATCAAACTTTAAATATTTCAAACTTCGCTATTTTTGGGTCGATTTTGATCAAACTTTCACTAATATTTTTTTATTATTTTTCTTCATTTTTTAAGACCAATAAAATTCCAGGGTGAACTTCCCCTTTAAATTGAACACAACAAGCTTCAAGATTCGAACTAATAGATGAAATCAAACTTCAGTGTGTACAAGAGTAAACTAAAGAGGAAAATAAGATAAACTTGCAAGAAGACAAACTAAGGGAAGATACATTGTAGATTCCCTACATGTATCCTTTGTGATATAAAGGATACATGTAGAGAATAAAAACATGTGTGGTATAAGAAGAGGACTCCTGCTAGGTCAAGATTGTATCAATAAAACAGCCAAGGACACAATCATTAATATGACCATTTAGTGCCAAATATCTTCCTTAATAGGTCAATGAGTTTAATGCCATTAGGAACCATTAAGAGATAACAGGCACTTCATTATCTTTTAATCTGCACGGAATCTCTAAAGAAGGAAAACAGCTTGGAAGATGTCATTGGTATTATTCAAACTCTAAGTTCGTTTGTATGGCAAATAAACATTTTGAGTTTTACAATATATGTAACGCGATGGGTGTAATTTTTATTCATTGAAAGGGAAAAATAATGAAATTTCAATGATAATTTGAAAACTGAAAAAAAATGAAGACACACTATACATGATTCCACTATCAAACTAGTTTTTTTCATTTACAATCCAAATTGATTTTGATTATTGATCTGATTCAAGTTATGATTTCTTAATGATAATAATAATACTTTATACCATGCTTTTACATAGATCCCAAAGTGCATGATTTAAAATAAGGAATTAGGCTGTCATTGATATCATACACAAATGTTATAGAGATAAAATATGGCTATGAAACTTCCTGAATCAAATACCAAATTCAATACTTGCAGGGGCATTCATTATAGGTGGCAATATCATTTTGGACTTCCGCCTGCAGGAAAAGTGAGAGATGATGCTGTGGTTTCAATTATGAAATGGTAGAAAGGAAACTGAGAGATATTGATAGGATGGGCAGGGCTAGTACAGATCTAGTGAATGTGAAACTAATGTGACAGGTAGTGGGTGTGTTAGGGTATGTGATGCATTTATAGGATCAAATCATATATAGAAAGGAAAACTTCAATGATGTTATAAATAGGTCATACATGATTTTATGGGAAAAATGCATAGGAGAGATAGAAATTAGAAATAGCTACCAGAAATTCAAGAGATGACTTCAAATTAGATAGTAATGCGATTGTTATAAAGCTTAAGAACTTAATATATTAAAATCATTTGAAAAATTACATTGAATTCTAAAGAAAAAGTCAGCAAAAGGATTAAGATACATGTCTTTTATCGTGTGTAATAGATTCATACATGTATTAGAAATTTAGGGAAGGGTTGGTCTACGGGTTACCTGATACTCATGTTGAGAGAGACACTCCAAGCACACTAAACAGAATCATGTTTATGCAGACATGCCTCGAGAGTTCATATGTGGACAGTCTGTCAACAAGGGCTGAGTTTAAAGTATCCAAGCATGAAGTCAGGGAGATAATAGAGAGCTTACATTTTAAGAATGGACAATATGTACTCATTTGATGGGTCTTTCTTGGTTCTTCAATCTTTCAATCACAAAAATGATTATAGTTACGATACAATATAAACATTTTTATAGTGCTCTTACTCATGATGAGTTTCACAGCGCTAGTCATGAAGACTGGGTAAATTCATAGGAGAAATTTTCAACTCTTTTCTGAAAAGATGAGAATATTTGATTTTTCCAAATTTTTTAAAACATGACCTTTCACAAATTTACGATCAGGACATTTATTGGGTTCGGAACCCTATGTTTATCAAACAAGGAAGCACCTGTCTTTTATTATAAATCTGAAATCCTAGAAAGGTCATCATCGTTATGCGATGGTCAGTTTTACCTTGCTATATTGGATGAAATATTGTCATTACACACATTTGTTATGAGCATTAATCTCACAATTACCCATGTCTACTCAATTAATCTTTGTTCTCATTTATTGCATAATATCGAACATGAATATTCCAGAAATTGAGCATAATATACATTTATTCTGCTCAGGCCTTTGTAGTAGTTGTTTGGCTGTTCCTTTAAATCTGTTTAACTATTTTTATTTTGACTTCATTCTTTGAAATATAGTGAATATCGCCTACATCTTCACATTGTTTGAGCTAATGTAGACAGGGTTTCCTCTCCAGACTGTACGTTATCTCCCTTGATAGGTTTTCATAACTTTAGATTATGAATCATGAGACCTCATTCCTTTCCACCCTTCCATCAAGTTTTCAAAGGATTTACTTATTTGTAGAAATTCTGAGATGTCATTATGTGTCACAATACCAGACTTCAACTTAAAGATATGTCAAATTGTAGACAAAAAAAGAAAGAAAAAAGCCCAGTGTCCATTCATATTGACCTTTGTGACTGTTGGCCAAATATACATGTATATGTCTAAATGTAAGTTTCTCTAAAGATGAATCCATGATCTCATGCAGTATTTTATATATAAATTATTTTTACTGTGACAAAATCATCAGTAAATATATTCAAGCTATGAAAAATGGCAGGTTTGACATACTGTATCCAGTGTATGTGACTTTTTCTTGTAAACAGTAGAAAATCAATATTCCTTGCTATTGCTACCATGCTACTGTACCTGTATTAATGCACCACATCTGTGAAAGTCATTATTTTTTGTTTACAAAGAATATTGAAGTGTATCTAGAAAACAGATCTTGCCTGGCATTTCCCTTATATCAATTACACTGTTTTTCAAGGAGAGGAAGGCTAATATAAAGATTGAAATGATAAATATGCTAAACCCTTAATCATGAATATAGAACATGACCTTTGACCTCTGTTTATTTGAATCCTTTGCAGTGTTCATGAGGAAGATGGTGGATGAAGACAAACCTCTGTACATGTGCCTGTCATGGGTATCATCCACTGGGAACAAGAAGTTTGAGCTTCGAGAGAATGAGACTGGAGTCATTGAGGTAAATTCATCAGAACTTAACAACAAATAATATTTAAAAAAATAACACAGATATTGTCAATTAGATAATTATTATCAATAAAATTAAATAAATTGGGTCCTACACCAATCAGATTATAATATAAATATTTTAGGTCAAGCGCCCATTTAGTCACATGTAAAATTGTGACCTCAAGGGACTTGCCATTAGAATTCATCTTTGCAAAATGGTTATAGTTGTTTGAATAGATGTAGTACTTGGTGAATCAAGATATATTGATCATGTTCAATATATTAGCCAATACTCACGATTCATACCCTTCACTTGTAAATCTATTGTCCGGACTAGGACTAAACATTTGGCACATCATATTCACCTCTACTGTAAATCCTACCCAAGACTACAGATGGTATATAATACTTTTAATTTGGTGTAGAACTAGCTACTTGCCAACTGTACCTATTTTTGGGGTAAAGAAAGAGCATTTATCATTCTTGACAACCCTTTTCCTATTTTTGCAAAAAAAATTATGTACAGTAATATTATATATAGGAAATACAGGAATATCCCTATTCTAACATTTTCTTCAAAATTTGTCCCCAAATTTGTACTCACAATATTGGCAGGTATAAAATAGCTTTTTATGTCTTCATTAAACCAAAAAGTAAAAACTAAATCTTGATCCCTCCCTTGCAACAATATCAGAATGTATGTCTTTTAGAGGTTCACATGTTTCTTGTCCCTTTCATCTCCAGTGGGAGGCTTTCACCGTCCCCGAGCTCCAGAACTTCCTGCGTATCCTGGACAAGGAGGAAGAGGAGTACATCCAGGCGGTACGGCGCAAGTACATCAAGTACCAGTCCCTACTCCAGGAAGCCGTGGACCACACCCAACAGGACCAGACCACGGCCATCACCAAGCAGAGAACATCTAGGGAAGCCATCAGTGCATGATTGGACTTATCCATTGGTGGAGGGACCAAGGAGAAGGGTGCAGGAGATGAGCTCTCTCTCTCCTGGTTCTAGTCATTGTAGTAGTTATTGTCGCTTAGTTAGAGGCATAGATAATCCTGGGGTTGTGTGAACTTCTATCTTCTGGGTAATGATATTTTGCGATATTGGGTACAAGACATAACTTTATTCATAAAAATATGAAAAATTTATACAAAAAGTGATAAAAGAATTGACATGGATTTATTCAATGTCGACATCTTTTTCTTGATCCATAAAAAAATATTCAAATAGAAATAGATGATATTGGTTTTAGAGACTTCATGAAAAAAGTGGGAATGACAAAGTGGCACTTGTTGGATTTGAGGCAGACCAAACAATTCAAACAGTCATTCAGCAGTATATAATGAGTAATCAGAAATTAAAAGTGACCGAAACAAGCCGTATCTGGGTTTTTATGAAAATTCTGGTATGGGCTTGAAGATAGGTTACCAACCAATATAGATTAGCAGCTCTAGGTTATGTGATATGGATCTAGTCCTTTATCGTACTCTACGTAGAAGCAAACAGCTATATAGATGGTCTTGCTTCTCTTCCTCATGTGCTACTTGGGTCATTGGGGATAAAACTTTGTAGTCTTTCTTGTTTGGACCACTGGATGTTGATCTATGTTCCAAATGGAATGTAAAAAAATGAGGGCACGGAAGCAGGGAACATCTTAATTTGTTATGTTTCAGTCCAAAAGAAATTTTTTGTTAAACTTTGTTGAGGTCATAGGTTGGTGCGATGTTGGGTCCTTTGAACAAGGAAAAATATCTCATTAAACTGAATTAGAATAAACTTTATCAGAATTGCCTTAGTCATCCTCGAAATGAGTAGAATATTCATGAAAATTAAATTGATACTCTTCTCAAAAAGTGAAAAGCTAATGTATGATTCCGAACAAAACACTTCTGTAAAAGAATCTAAGAATATTCCCTGCTTTCAACTAACTGAATATACAGCATGTCTCCATGGTGTAAATACATGTAAACTGTGTTAAAACAAGATGTGCATATCTTATCAAACCACATAGCAGAGACCAAATATAAAGATATGGTTGTATGTACATAATGATCATCTTGTGCTGGACACAGATACACATACCATCATGATATAGGCTGCTGTCAGAATTATATTTAGCCCAAAGCTATCCCTTACATTCCTCTTCAAAAAACGTCCAAGACTTTCTCTCTTCATCTGGAGGAAGAAACAAGAATGGATAGAGTAATTTGGTTAAATGTTGGTTATTTACACCTGAGAAGTATATTCTTCTAGATTGAGGTTGCTGTGTTAGATTGCATGCTTCTATATCAGTATTGTGTAGATCTGTTGTACCGTAGTATTAAGTTTTATCAAACAGTTTGCTGGTATTTCTTTTTACACAGACATTGTGAGAGTTTATTCTTAAATGAAGACGTGCCCACTGATATATTGTGTGGCATATTCAGGGATTGGACGCTTAACTTGCTAATGTAAAAATGAATAAACTAATTTACAGGCAAAAGAAATGTAGTGAACAAACCCTCTCTTTTTTTGGAATAACAGCATTTTTTAAATTTTTTAAATTTTTTTAAATTTTTTTTTTGTGGAAAGAGATTGAAGAGGAAATTATATTATAAACTCTCACTTTGCCTTTATTCTTATCTTCTCATATCCCCTCCTTTGACATAATCAGTTTGTAGTTTCTAGCACTCGAATATTATTTTTGTGTGAGGATATCAAAATCTGTGTTTGATTTACCTGTGTGTGTGTGTGTGCAAGGCTCTATAGGGCTCTAATGATGTGATATAATTGCAATCGTTTATTGAATCTCTTGATGACTGTGTGTTTTAATAGGACATGTTGTAAGTAAGGTTTTATTTTCTATATTTTGTCAGGAAAGTGCATTATTTAAGGTCATAGGATATCTGTGCCATGTGTTTAAGGCATTAGGATTTAAGGTATGCTAACTGGAGACCAATTTAGTTTATGTTTGACATTTTGTTTAGCATCACCAGTGCGGTTTCTTAATTTGAAAAAAAAAATATACCATTGGAAGTCGTTTCTACACACTTACATACTGTCCATTGATATTTACTTCAAGAAATATCAAATTGATTGAGAATTGTGCTTTTGATGCTAAACAGGATTGATATCATTTGTGCATAGGACCAAGGCGGTGATACATTCAGGGATCTACTATGTTTTCAGTTATTCAACTATTGACAGCTATTATAGGATTTAGAGTCATGTGCTTATACCTTGTATGTCTTTTCAAATGGTTATGTTCTCATTGCTGCATTTCAGTTATAACTTAGTTATCCACACGGAGTACACACTTGCTAAATGGGTATTGTCTTTGCACTCGTTGCGGAGATTGTGGCAATGGGAGTAGATCCATGGGCTGCAGTTACACTCTGCTAAATACCTTTAAAGTATCTTCTATTTTGAATGTTTTATCATCTTTTTAAGGGTGAAAACCCCTCACTAAATTATCTTGCCAGATGCACGCCTTTGTTCATAATGCAAGAAAATACTTCTCATTTATATTTTGTAGTGAATTAAGTTTATTCAGGAACTATGTTGAGAATGGATGCTTTAAAACAGCAATGCATATGATAATGGTATTTAAAAAACAAAAATGAATAATACAGGTAGCTTTACCATTCAGGGAGCTTGAAATGAGGATCCCCAAAAGAAGACAATTGCAATCAAAATAGGCATACAAAATCCCAAGAGAGTTTGAAGATGGCTTATGCCATTTCATATCTACTTTTCCACTAGAATTGATTTGAAATGCTTTATCATTTGCATTGCTGGTTTGGAGCACTAATTGTAAGTAGTGAATGTGATCATATGGTGCTTAATCTGCAAATAGGGCAATAGGAAATACTTTAATGACCTTGATTATTAAGAAACATCTCATTTTATCATGTATGCTTTATCCTTATTTAATGAGAAATTATAGGTGACTATTTGCTTCTTGATTATATGTATATGTTAGGATATATAGTACAATTTGGTTTCAAATTGTGAGTACATTCCTTATTTTCTTTGACCCTAAAGTATTTGATGGGGAAAAGGTTAGAATGCCAAAACTTGTAACATTACCAAGATCATTTATCCTTTAAAAGCTCATGAAGTGTTACAAATCTTTGCATGCAGCCAGGATTAATACATGACTTTAACTGGTCTCAGAATAAATATGAACTGTGTACTGCTTTAAATTACACACCAACCTAGGACAGAGATTTTGTGACAAAAATAATGGCACATTAATTTGTTTCAAAATTAGAAATAGTGTCAAAGCTTGAAAAGAACTTATGTCACCAGTGACACTTTATTTTGATAAAAATATCTCCTTTTGTTTAATGCAACAAATATTTGAAAGCGAAAGAAAATGGATTGTTATTAGTCATGCTTGCATGCAAAGATTAATTAATCTTTATAGGCTGCTATGTAATTCCCTAATAATAGCTAATATTTTTCTGTCCATACATATTATAACTATGAAGGTGTGTATTCAAGTGACTTGAAATGTATAATTTTGGTTTCTTTTCAAATGTTGAAACCTTGTGTAATGGAAACAATATGTTTTGATTACTGTTAATATAACTTGATATGACTATTATGTTCCAGCTACAGACGAATTCGGATTGGGTGATGTTTTGTCATGGCGGCAGCCATTGCTGGGGGCTTCCAATGTACTATGCATGCTCCTTGTGTTCGCATGTATGCGTAACAAAGGAAAATGTACAAATGCGCAGACATACGCGCACATGTCGCATGCGTAGTACACTGGGTAACCCCCAGCTATATGGCGGGCACATAGAGGGCTCACTTCCATGAAATGCTGCCCGAATTCGTCTATACCAAGAGTCTACCATCAAATAGGATTTGATAGGTTTGTCATTTCAAGTATGATGTACGGTATATCATCTTCTAAATCAGTATTAAGGAAGATTAAGTTATTTCATAGGACGTGTGTATATTAGGATAGGGTAGGGTGACGTGTAAAATAGGCTGTATATTTTGTAAGTACTTGGAGATCATATATATTTTTATGCATGAATTTATTTTGGTGTTGAGGATGAAAACTTTGATGCTCAGTATGACATTTTGAGCCTGAACACATGTCAGTATTTACCACAATTTGTACCTGGTTGTCGTATTCTGTTCCAAATAAATATTTGGGCAGGTTTGATGGTCTTTTGGATAAGACCCTAGACTATAGAGCACAGGGTTCAAATCCTTTCCAGAGCAGTAAACGTTTATCTAGCTGTACCACTCTCCACCCATGCATAGAATGCTCAGTATTTTTGGCACCGAAAATGGTGCCTGGCATGAATACTCCTAATGGAGTGGAGAATGTGCACCTGTAGTGAAGGGAAGCTTGAACTCGATAGCCAGGATAATAATATATCTGTAAAGCCGCTTGATGTTACAAAAGAGTTTCTGATTATATTTTATCTTCTTTGCAGCTGGTGTAGATAGCTAATACTGTGTTTGCCTCTAATGTGAAGGCGCGCTACATCTCAAGATGCTTGCCTTAATTTTGGTGCTGTTTCAACTATGATAGGCAAACACATTACTAATATATACAGGGCATCAAAGTTTTTAATCGTGACACCAAAATGAATGATGCAGGCTAAGGTGTGAAAGTGACTTTCATTCAGGAGAATTCTGTACTCAAACTAACTGGCATTTAATGGTTTGCTGTAACTTTTTGACATCTGATTGCACTAAGGTTCTAAAGATCAGATCCAATTAAAAGAGGGCAGAGAATATGATCTGAAATTCAAAACATCATACTATTGTTACTATACTATGATCATTATATTTTAAATTACAGGAATATATATTGGTTGCTTTCAAAAAGCAATGAATTCAAAGTGTTCTGTTACACATTGACTGGAGAAAAAAACAAGCCCCTATACCCCAAGAAAGTTGGGAAAGGTACAATTTAGGTTTCTCCTAATTGGGAACAGTTTATACAAAAGATTACAAAAGATGCCACAAAAGTTTTATCAGTGAAATTATATGATGTCATGTTAGATTGTGAGATACAGAATGTCTCTTGTATTTTATAGTTAATCCTTGTTTGGACCGGGACTAACTCATTGAAACTTCTATGCATTCTGTATAGGTATATTGCTATATAAGGACATTTTCTATTCCAATCACAATTATGTGATTATTGTAAGTATAAGGTATTACTGTATGTAAATAGGGTATATAAATAAGGAACCAGTTCATTACAGGTATTGTACAGTTGTAAAAAGAAGAAAACAGAAATATGTAAGATAGGCCAAGAAACGTTTGTATTACTGTACATTTAAAGTATGAATCTGTGGTTCAATGCTAACCAAATTATCTATATGTGAGCAAAATTTATATAAGTACTTCCAAAGAAAGTAAGAGGATTAAAATATGTTCCAATTGTGCTACATGTCTATTAAGAAATGCATTAGAAAAGTGCGTTATAATCTTTTTTCTTTTTTTTTTTTCTTTTTTTTAAGAGGAGGACTTGAGTGTTGTATATTTGTATGAGAAAATGTTTTTTGAAGAAAGAACATATGAAGTTGATCTTCGTCGAGTGATGGAGATTTTTGATGGAAGACAAAGAATGAAAGTGGAAAATGATACTCACAAGTTTTATGCAGACTTGGATAATTGCCTTTTCCATACCTGGGGCGTTTCATCAAAGGACTTGTCAGACATTTTATCCGACAAATTTGCTCTCAGCCAATCAGATGGAAACATTTCAGTAGCTTATAACAGTTGTCGGATAAAACGTTCGACAAGTCCTTTTGATGAAACGCCCCCAGGGCATTTTTTCATGTTTGTATGAAAGACCATTATTACAAAAATCACACATTTGTCAGTATACTCGACATTGCTTTCAATGAAACAGTTTGGTTGGTTTTAGAACTTTTCAATAGCAAAATGGCACTTTATCAAAGGAGGAAATTCAATCTCCTTTTAAATGAAGTCTTGTATTTCACTAAATGCTGTCAAAAGTAGCATTACTGTATGTGGAATGCAGGAATGCAACACAACAATAGAAAATTGTCTTGGGATAACATGAAAAATTAAGTGATATAATTATGTATCGCATTAGGTATGCCTGAACTTGGAAATTGCATCAATGAGCAATTATGGGCTTACACAGATATTATCTGATGTAAACTTTTACATCAAAGTATGAGTATATTTGAGGAAATGCTGATGTGACAAAGTATGTATAGCTACATAAGGTTTGATAGGATTAAGGTAAGGTCAGAAGTTGTTTGTATTGTAGGAAAGAAAAAAGACATTCTATTTTGAAAGTTAAGATGACTTAGGGCTGTAAGGTTTTTCGAGGTCTCATGAATATGAAATCTAATTCAGTATTGTAAGAATTAGGATGATTTATGAAGGTTTGCAATTGTTATTTTGTTTAAGCCTGTATAATTATGCTGGCAGTTTGTTTTATTTTCCCTCCATGTCAGGGACACATATATTGAAAGAGCCTTTGAATTGCATGTTTGATGATGATGATGATGATGATGATATGAAAATATTGAAAAAATAAAAAGCATATCAACAAAAGCATGTTCTATTGTCTTAGAATAAGCAAAGAATATGTTGTTTGTTGATTGACACAACATAGATAAACTGTGTAACCTTATTTGTTTATATTCTGTACTACAAATTATTTTCAATTATGATGTGGAGATCAGACATACTAGTTTTGTGTTGTTTGACTGAGAGGTGTCATGCATTATCTGATCAAAATAATGTATATGTTATTTCTTCTTTTTTTGTGGGTGTATTTTCCCCCATTACTTTTACTTTATGGCTTTAATCTTGCCCATTCATCATTCAGTTAATAAAAATAAAGATAATAATTTTAGCATTTAATAATACAAGCACGGAATATTGAAAAGGGGGGACTGAGAGAGAGAGAGACAGAGAGAGAAAGAGAGAGAGAGAGAAGGAGAGAGAAGAGAGAGAAAGAGAGAGAAGGGGGAGGGAGGAGGGAGAGAGATGGTACACTCATAAATTCAGCCAAACTACTTATTAGTGAGAGAGGCAAAATAAACAAAAACATGAATAGTGTGACACAAACGAAAAGTCAAGAAAAAAAAGGCAGAAAAAGAATATGGAATAGGGAATATTGACATCAAAATGATGGATTGATATCAAATAACATAATACGCTCAACATTTCAAGGCAAACCTCTTCAGAATTGATATGATGTATTCCTTCTCTTCTTCTCTGAGCTCAAATCTTTCAAATAATATAGGCCTTACCAAAAGTTTGGGTTTTTTTGCCGAATAAATAATAATGGTTAATTCCTTTATCTTATTAAGTTATCATTATTTATTCAATGAGACCATGTAGACCTGTCCACTATTATACATCTAAACTTCTAAAAACATATATATTGTTCCTTTTAATTAATATAGACAAACTTATTCTGTCAAAAAGAAAGGAAGGTGTAAATTTATGTAGCCCCTGGGTGTAGCCCATCCCCATTCAACCTACATGATAAAACTATAGCCCCTCCTCTAACTTCATCAAAAAATTGTACATTCCGATGATATATAATTCACAACCTTCATCATTCATGCATGAGTGGAGGGATTCTGTAAAGGGGGGGAAAAAACAAAAAATATCTTTGTCTGATGCAATCCAGTGTTCATTCATTCATTGAACGGTGATAGTCTCTACGGAACGTCATTAGGATTAAATTATTTGAATGGGAATCATATTTATGAAAGAGATACACAAAATGTGGTTTTAACATAGACATACATACTAATTAGGCTAATAAGTATGAATTTCTATGGTTTTTACTCACTCACAACTCTGTTGTAGATGTTAATAAATTCATCTCTAATTCACACTTATGCACAATGTACAAATTATGCTGTAACTAAGACTACATACATACCGGTATTGGAAAACGTGTACGATCGGCCTGCGCTATGCAATTTACATGCAGCCGAGAAAGAACCCTGCCCACTTTGCGTAGTCTAGACTAGTTGTACTGTCATATTTTGTCGAAATTTACCCACCTCTGTGATCAAAATGGTCTTGGATCTGGAACTTTTCCGTGCCGATAAAGGTGGAGATCCTGAGAAAATCAAGGAAAGCCAGGCGAAGAGGTTCAAAGATGTGACACTCGTCGATAAAGTCGTGGAAGCCGACACAGAATGGAGAAAATGTATGTATGTTGCTGACATTTTCATTTCGCATTCACCATTGTCATTGAATTGAACTTGTAAAGTGTTCCACACAAAAAATTAAATGATACACTAAATTGTGATTGATATGACAAATTAAATGTAAATTATTGAAAAACAACAAATAACATGATCAATTAATTGTTATTCATAATATGACCATGATGACATGATTTGTGTTTGTGAAACTAAAACATTTCGTTGCTACTTGTGCAGTTTATCCACATGAGAAGGGTTATTAATTAGGCCTATTATTATTATTATTATTATTATTATTATTATTATTATTATTAAAGTATTATTTAAACAGGGTAACCCCATCAGTGTTAAGCATTGTTATCCCAGAGGGCCCTGTAGCCAGTGTAGGCCTATGGTAAACGGAGAAACAAAGAAACAAAACTCAACATTAATCAAAATAACACAAACATTTTATAGGCCTACAACTACAAGTTGTCCATGTCATTAAAGTACTGTATACACAAATTAGGGAAATTATAACCTAGGCATTCGCCAATAAGCTGAGATGAAGGTTGCCATGATGTTTGTGGGTTATTAATAACCAGCTGAAGACCGGGATTACTACAGGACCTCTGTGATATCCTCTCCATCCCCTACATTGATGATGATGATGATGATGATAGGGTTATTTAAGATGAGTAGGTTTAGGGTTAGACCGAGAAATTTAACAGAGAATCACGGCACTCCAGTTTGAACAGCTCGCGCAATGGTAGCTCTCTGTCTTTCAGATTGGATTACAATGAAGACAGAGCAGCCTCGGTCTAGTTTAGGGTGTGTAGGGCAGTGCTTCATCCATGGATATGAAAGGGCACTGCCATTAGAGCCGAAATTTCTATTGTTTTTGTTTTTGTTATTGTAGTCTAGTCTAGAGGGTCGTAATGGTCTTAGTTCTTTCTGTTCTAAGTTCGAACTTTCGCCTTAAGATGAAATGATGTGAAGGGATATTATTTTAGATACATTATAACCAAATGCTAGTCGTGCCAATGTCTCTTGACTCGTCGACAAATTTCTTCAGCTCTAGGACTTGGCACAATTAGACTGTAATCACTAAAATTGCACACACAAAACTGGTACCTCTGTCATTTTTATGACCTCTCTCCGTACTGACTAACCATGAACTACAATCATAGAGGTTCATAAGTACATTTTTTTTAAAACGAAACTTGTAAAGGAGATTTGAGGATAGATTTGGGGAAGAAGAGAAGGTACTTTGGTCGTTTATATGTACAGCATGAACGAAGGGTTTGAAAAAAATGGGCTCGTAAAAGAGAGAGGAACATGGGGTTACAAAGTATAAACACTGATAAAGAGGGCTTTAGACAATCACTGAAGTTGATCAACACAGAACTTCCAATACATTCCATTTCACTAAATGGTTGAATTTCGCGTAAATGTTGGTTAGGGGCGTGGTGGGCTGAATTTATGTTTATTCCACTTGAATATTTTGTTGGATTTTGAATGATTAAGTTTTACCACTGATACTTTTACATGTTATCTTCTCAACATTTGCCCACTCTAGTGCGTTACCAAGCAGACAATTTGAACAAGTTGAAAAACTTATGCAGTAAAAAGATTGGAGAAAAAATGAAGGTAAGGAAAAAAAAAATGATGTTCTTTTCTCAATTATTTATTTATTTTATTTTTCATTTATTTTTTGGGGGGAGGGGGGCAACCCCTCCCCTCCCCTTTCATTTCACCATGAATGCAGATTAACAATTTAAGGCTCTGTAAATTAATTTTAAAATGCTAAATTTTGTTAAAACTTTATCTTCTACGTCAAAACCAGGAACTTTTTTCAAAACAGTAGATAATCCTGCCTGCATAGGTTTTGAAAAGCAGAGGAAAAAAGCATCTAAAAAATCTTTGATGATACATCATATTTCAGAATTCTTAATTGTTATGTCTGTTTATCTTCCAGAAAAAGGAACCTGTTGGGGACGAGAGTGAACCGGTACCTGAGGCTGTTGCCAACAATGTACAAGACCTCACTCAAGAGATTCTAGACTCACATGTAAGTGTGGAATTTGCACTTTGGTTCACTGAGATTTCAAAAAAAGGTTAAAGTCTTGTCTTGAGAAAAAGAATATATTTTTTATTTTTATTTGAACCAAATTAAAGATTTATTATGTGTTGAAATATTTTAGTTTTACTTCCAAACTGTTCTTTTCTGTAGAAAGATATCAAGATCAAATCACATTGAAAAAAAAATACTTTCTTTGAATTCAGTCCCTGTTTGTAGTAAGATCACTTGAGGAAGATGAGACCGATTTTGGAGGATGGTATCACTAAGTGTGACAGCAAGAGGATGTGATAAGAATTTTTTTAGAGCTTTTTCTCCCCACTTAAAAATATTATTTTTTAATGTTTATAATATACCCATAATATGCTTTTTTTGTCCAGCTGAAGAATGTGAGACAACTTGTAGATGATGCAATCACTGAGTAAGACAATATAGCACAAATTCAAATAGTTCACTTTTCACTATCCAAACCTCTTGTTAATTTTGATGAGTTTTCTTTTTCGTTTCTTCAGTCCCTGTCTGTAGCCCAGCTGAAGAAGATTGTTGATGATGCAATGAATGAGGCAACAAAATTGCACCATTTTTACAAGCTTTCTAAACATTTTGTTTATTTTGATTTCTTTTCTTCAGTCCCTGTCTGTAGCTCAGCTGAAGAAAGTGAGACAGCTTATTGATGATGCAATCACTGAGTGTGGCAACAAGAGGGCTGAGTGTGAGACTAAGAGGAAATCTAGTTTGTGGGAGATAGCCAACGTTCTACATGAATCAGTTCGCATCAGCAATGATGAGGTAAAAGACATTGTCCTTTTAATTTGATCATTTCATAGTTCATAAAATGGGGACATCCAAGTTGACCAATAGACAACAAAAACAATGTTTCTCAAACCAGAAATAAATTCACTGAATATATACCCAACAAAAAAAGTAAGTCCCCAACTAATAAAAATGATGTAACTTTTGAACGGGCTTGTTTTGAGCACAATAATTTTGAAGGAGGTTTTCTACACTTATTGAGTACCTTCTGTGAAAAAATGGCATTGATCCCTTGAGACATGCATGAGTGATCAACGTTTAAATAAAAAATGGACATTTTCAAAAGTCACAAGGGTCATTTTGGAGGTTGTAAAAATAACAATTTTGTAAAATTTCCTTTTTACCTTTTGTTTAATTGTTTTGGTGGATTTATCATCCAAAATTTGGTCATCCAACACCAATCCCGATACATTTCATTATTTTTCATGGATGAGTGAGCACAATTTTAAGAATTATGTTCAGGCCTCCAAAAATGGTAAAATTCAACAATTTTATTTAAAGAATTGAAATCAGATATTATCATCAACATTATCGACACATTTTGTGAAAAAATGAGCACTATTCGTCGTGTCATGGACGAGTGAGCACACTTTAAAGGTGACTATTGTGACTTTTGTATTGACATTTTTGCCTTTAACGTATGTTTATTCATGCATGACGCAAAGGTTTTATCTCATTTTCGCACATGAGTTAGTCGATGAGTGTATAAACATAACTGCCAAACGATATTAGTCAACACCTTTTTGTTAAAAAGTTCCAGCATGTTGATTTGGGGTTTGTTTTTGCCTCGAGATTGTACACAATGTCAATTGAGAGGAAATCGAAATTTTATCAAAATTGACATTCGGCTTAATTTCATTTATGATTTTTGTTAATTCTACTGAGAGTTTCTTCATGAAACTTGGCACACAACTTCTGGGTGGTACTAACTAACAGGAACAAACGCTAAATTGATAATCTGATAAGGTACGGAGTGGGGCCAAAGCTCTGAAATTTCTTCTTATTTGCATGTTTTTCTAATAACTTCTGCTCACTGAAGCGTAAAACCCTGGAATTTTCGTGAAACTCCAATCAGATGAAGTATCCAAGAAGGTCTGTGACAATTATTCAAAGTAAGCAACGGAATTTTAGTCCACAAGCGAAAAAAACTGCTTTTCACGTATCACGTGTTCATTGAAGCGTGAATTTTTAATGAAATGCCCTAACATTATTTGAAAAAAATAATTTGACATACATATAACAAAAAAATGTTGATAAAATGGTTTTATTACATAAAAATGGAACAATACTTATCTTAGAAATTTGAAAATATTCTTTTTTGCTTTTATTAAGTGTTCATTCAACCGTGAATTGATGGGAATTGTTTAAAACACTCTTCCAGATTGCATATTCCGTCATAATTTGTAATTTTTAAAAGTAAAAATGTGTAAAAATTGCAGTTTTTGCAAATTTTGCCTCGTGTTCATCCAACCGTGAAATTTAATGCAAAAGTCGTTTGATGTGTTAGAAATTAAGTGCAACAACCCTTCTGAACATATTTTTTGTTATAAAGACTGAATTTGTTCAAATAACATTAAATTAAAGTTATGAAATTAACCTTGTGACTTTCGAAAAGTGACATTTTTGCCTTTTGACTATACTCATTCAAGCATGACAAAACGAATTTCAATAAAATTCGCTCAAATGGAAGCTGATAAAATTACCTACAAGCACATGTAATAAAATTCGTAAAACTCCTCTTTGTTAAAAAGTTACATCAAATTGATTAGGGGGGGACTTACTTTTTTTGTTGGGTATAGATGAGCTAGTTGGTTTTATTGCTGGGACATGTCAACTGGAATAAATAAAAATATTCTTATGTAAATGCATGGTCTTTTTAGTACTTTAGAAAACCCACTGTGAGTAATTGCAACATTTGGAAAATTCCAGTGAGATGGATTGTTTAGAAGAAACAGGAGTCCATGTGACATAGAAAATGTCCACAGTAAGTCAATAAAAAGGTTCTGATAGAATAGACTGCTTAATAATTCTGACAATGACAAAACAGTGGATCAATATTAATTTCAATTCCTAATTCATTTTATTATATAATAAGTTCATGAATATTGTTCCAGATAGTCAGTAATAATGAATAAATTAAATATTGCTCAAGAAATAAGATAGGATTAGTTTGTCCCATTTGAAATGGAAATCATGATTCTGAGTGAATTGATGTGCATTTATATTTAAAGGGAAAGATATAGCTTAGGAAGTATTTTTATTCTTCATGATTGAAAGCTTTCAGTAACACCTTGTTGTAAACCTAATTAAAAAGGGTGTTCGTACATCTTTATACAAAATAATATTTTTATAATCATTTTTGATATATGTTTCAGGATGAGAACACGATCGAGAGGACCTTTGGTGATTGCACAGTGCGTAAGAAGTACTCGCATGTAGATCTCATCCATATGATTGATGGCCTGGAAGCAGAGAGAGGGACAGTAGTGGCTGGTAACAGGGGATATTTCCTCAAGGTAATTTCATATTAAAATGTTCATATTTGTCTATATACATTTTAATGGCAAGTTATATGTGAATTCCCAAATTGGAGATTACAAAAATAGTACCGATTTAAAGGCCGTGGTTGAAAGAGCATGAAACATAATGTCTTGGTCTTGTAAGCAGGAGGAATGTGTAATGTACAATAAGCAGGTATAGAGCAAATCTATTTATTTGCAAGTCTAAACTTTGCATCTTTTACATTTCTAATGTATACGTACATCTCTGCAAAAACTCAGTTATTTGTCTGTAATGGTAGTTTCAGCTACACATTTATAAGATGCTTGTCACAAATTCTGAATATAGCCATCTTGAAGAAATGGTTTTAGCATGATACAGTCAATTTTGTCAGTCTGAAAACTGGATGAATACTCCTTTTCACTGTGTAAAGTATTAGTGTAGAAGATGTAGATCCTCTTGTCACATGCATAGTTCAAATGTTGTAGCAGTTGTGCAAAAACTTTCTTTCTTGATTCTAAACTTCTAATCATACACAAGGTAATAGGTTATGATTATCTCTTGCTAATATCTTTTCTACTTCATTGCAGGGAGCAGCTGTTTTTCTGTCACTAGCAGTTCAACAGCATGCACTCCGCATACTACTTTCAAAAGGTTATACGCCTCTCTACACGCCGTACTTCATGCGCAAAGAGGTTATGCAAGAGGTTGCCCAACTTAGCCAATTTGATGATGAACTCTACAAGGTACTAAACAATCGTTGAAGCTGGTGTATAGTTTTGGTAACAAAAAAGGAATTGGCACAAAACTGATCAAATGTAGTTACATGTTGTCCACATTGCACTAAAAGATATGTGTGAGACATCTTGTGACATTCCTTTCATTATTTCTGATGAATTTCATTGAAATTGTTTGAATGAAGCGTAATTTAAATGCCGTTTAGACCTCTGCTGACAGGTTCGCACGCCGGAGGGTACAGCGTGAATTAGTGCGAACGATCTGTGTGTAACACCCATACGAGAGAATCCCCATTGGTTTTCCGCGTGAGCGCTAACCTGAGACAGGTCCCCGACTTATCTTTTTTATCCTTATGTTATGAAATAAAGACACTTAAACGAGATTTCAAGTACTATAATTTGCTTTATTATAGTTCTTGGATTCAATCTTTCATAATTTATCTTAATGTGAATCAAAATTAATTTTCTTTCTCCCGAAACTATACACCAGCTTTAAAGCACAATCATGGCAAACAGTTTTTAATTACAGATTTCGTATAATTGTTGCTGATATTTAAATGTTCCAATGAATACTGTTGGGATATCTGTTTTCATCCTTCAGTGTTGTTCCTGAATTCTTTAATCAGATTGGTCAACCTAAACATTAATATAAGCCTGTTTCTTCGTGAAAATGATGTCACCATCAAATTTGTACCTGCACTTATTACACTTGTTGTTCTTGAAAGGAGCTTGTGCTGTGTGCACAAGGTTATTTGAGGGAAAATAGTTTATTACACAAGTATACCATAAGTGGTGGGAGCTAGCAAAGATGAGAATAGGGGTCTAGATCTACACTTGAAATGATGAAATTGTTTGAGGGGAACTAGTATCCTCACAAGTTATACATTAGATAAACATTTCTTCTAAGTCTCTGATCCCCATTTCTAATATCATGATTTTTATCGCATGAAAAACATATCCTTCCACTTGAGAATCATTTTCCTTATTACCTAAACACCTAAACAGATTGCCCTCTTTCATCTCTCAACAAAAGGTGCATTCTGTTCCTGAACAACAAAATTGTCACATTCATGCATATTGTAATTGCTTTCTTTTCTTGCAGGTATTGGGGAAAGGGAGTGAAAAGGCAGAAGAAAACACCATTGAAGAGAAGTATTTAATAGCAACTTCAGAACAGCCCATTGCTGCATTCCATAGAAATGAGTGGATGTCACCGGCGGAGCTACCCAAGAAGTATGCAGGTTTCTCAACGTGCTTCCGCCAAGAAGTGGGGTCACATGGTCGAGACACTAGAGGCATCTTTAGAGTTCATCAATTTGAAAAGGTAGGTGCAACTTGTTTGTAGAACTGTTAGATTATTAGCCTGATAGTTAAACTCTTATCTCGGTGTTGACATTCAAAAAATTAAAACTACCTCTATCAATGATTAACATCATATAAACTTTTTACTCCTCTTACGGCTGGGAGAAGCTAATTCCGCCTTTTTACAGTTGAAGATAATTTTAATTCACAGATTTCATCCCTGGATACATTTTAAAAAGTCTTTAGTGAATCATAATCTTTTGGCAAACACTTGTCATTGCAAATTATTAAATTATCGCAACCATTGTATAATCCTTTGTTATATCCTACCATGAATAAATGATTGCTTGTCTGCAGATGGAGTGGTTCTGCTTCGCCTTATTGTTGTGTGATTTCTTGATACATCTAACCATGATTACTGATAAAATGATTCCTTGTCTGCAGATCGAGCAGTTCTGCTTCACCTCGCCGCAAGATAACAAATCTTGGGAGCTATTTGATGAGATGATGGGAAATGCTGAACAGTTCTGTCAATCTCTTGGCATCCCATACAGGATAGTAGGCATTGTTTCAGGTAAGTTTATGCCAGTAAAGACCACTGCACACTTTATGACTTGACTGGCTCACGACTGGTCACTTTAGATATTCTTTGAAGGTTTCACTGGTGGTAGAACGATTAGAATTGGAAAGTTTCACCAAGTGTTCTTTTTTTTAGGTCACTTTAGATCTGACAAAAAGCAGCACTTACAAAATATACATGCTTTGTTATTCCAGATCCAATGTTGGTAGTTGTGAGCCCGTTGGATCGTAAGGTGTGCAATGGCCTGAAGGACATTAGTTGTTGTATGGAAATACAAGCAAAACATATATTCAGTAATCATTCCGTGTGCCTTTAAACACTTTGCCTACCATGAGCAATTGTCACTGTCATAATACATTTGTCACAAATTACGCAGGATCTTCAAAAGGTCTAATCGGACCTTGTCATTATTTATTAACTTTATTGGAGACTTTTTAACTCCCTCATTACGTTTCAAAGTTAAAAAGTTTGATGATTGTTAAAAATGCAACAACAATAATTATGATACAACCATTATATAAAAAAAATAAAACAAAAAACACTAAAGCAGCAACACACATGCAGTTTATAACTGATAAATCACATATTTACATATGTATTACAAGTTAGTGACCTCCCTTATGAGCAAAAGCATTCTATCATCCATGTAGTTCATCTTAAAATTACCAGTATATTGTTATTGAAACCATGTTTAACCTCTGTAAATCTATATTATAATCAGGTGCACTGAATAATGCAGCAGCCAAGAAGCTGGATCTTGAGGCATGGTTTCCTGCATCAGGAGCACATAGAGAGTTGGTATCATGTTCAAACTGTACTGACTACCAGGCTAGGAGGTTGCTTGTACGCTATGGACAGACTAAGAAGATGAATACTAGTGTGAGTTATCTTTAGTTTTTATTTACCACATACAGCTTGGGACATAAGTATTAGATCAAACCGTATTTGAGCTTAGTTGGAAAGTGGTCTCATAATTATTTCCCAAGCTGTATAGTGATTAATTAACCTATGGTCTAAGTGTTTTTTTTTTTTTGGTGGTTATTCTTTTATAAATGAAATTTTATAAATAAAACGTAATTTTAGAAATGAAAACATAAAAATCACAAATTTTCCTGCCTCACAGAGTTTTACAAAATGTGAGATTACTATTAGTATTATTCCAACTTTTGCTCATTGTCTTATGGTGCTAAGGGTTTGTTCAATGTCGATTTTTCATATTTATACGCCAACTTGAATCATGATACAAAACGCAATTACAAAATGCTGATATAAAGAGAAACAAAGTGTGTGTTTATTGTCCCCCATCCCGGTCCTAAAAGTAAATGTCTTTCAGATCTCGATTTGGAGGAAAATTTAAACGCCGAAAAAGGTGCATTTTGAACAAAATCAGCTTCGATTTTACGACCTTGAGCATTGCGAATGCAACGAAATGTGACACTTAACACAATTGAGTTTTCAAACGTCTTTAGAAGGTAATACCTGGTTCCCATATATATCCTCTGGGTTGAGTGTGGCAAATATAAATAAATATGTTTATATCGTGCCAAAAGACAGAGTTACCATAGCTGGAACTCAATAACTAGGTTTGTATCCTTTCTATGAAAAACACCTCCATATATAATAGAAGCTGATCATGAACACTTCATTCTGCAAACAGAGTATGTTTGAATATTAATATGTGTACCATCAATTGTGTAGTGTAAAAAAAATGTTAGTGAGGGTTTTCATAATCAGATGATTTAGAGGACTGGACTATTACACTTTTTTTGTTTTGCAGGCGGAGTATGTTCATATGTTGAATGCTACCATGTGTGCCAGCAAACGAGTAGTGTGTGCTATCTTAGAGAACAACCAGACTGAGGAAGGTATAGTGGTCCAGAAGCACATCAGGGAGTTCATGCCTGCAGGTGAGTCTTTGTTACCTAGCTAATGCCTCTCTTTTATTTCCCAATGAGCCCTCACGGAGCTGCCCCCCCCCCCCCCCCCCCGCAATATGAGGATAAAGTTGACATCTCATCAATCAATTCATCATGAGGATGATGATGAATGAGGATGAGGATGATGATTTTAATGTTGGTTAAGGTACTGGTGGTCATGATGATGTAAATGTATATTTTTTTAAGGTGGGGGTGAAGACATTGTTTATGATGTTGGTAACACAGATGATATTGATTATGATGTTTGAGGTGATGATGAGGATGATAATTACAGTGATGAAGAGGAAGTGTTGATGATGTATCCATTTAGGGTTAATGTAAAGTAAAGATGGTTATGTTCTTCACACTTTCCACAAAGATATAATGTCTCACCCTGTCACAAGTAAGAATTTTATTGACATCTCCTCTAAACATCCAGTATTGAACATTCAGATTGATATTTTTTAAATTTTAACAACAATTATCAACACGACAATTGACCATAATTCTTGCTATCCTCTCTTTTTGTACAGAATTCAAAGAATTCATCAAGTTCACCAAGCCAGCACCTATTGACGAACAGCAAACCAAGAAAGAGAAGAAACAGAAAGAAGGAGGAAAGAAGAAAGGAAAGGCAAAGGAGAGTGGAGATGCTGCAGCAAATGCTGAGGAGGGAATTGCAAAAGGAGTTGAAAACATGGCAGTGGACAAATGATTTCCGCAAATCTATTTGTAAATTTTCTGTTGGCAATGCTTCAAAGATAACTCTCCTTTGAGACAATCCGGTTTTAGGATCCCTTATGCCTACTTTCAACTTGCAAGAAAGTTCTTCATTGCTGGCATGAACATGTTAGAAAAAAAATGGAACAATGTTCTTTTCTTTTATAAATTTTATTTTATTTTTATTTTATCATTGTATTATTTCTTTCCTTTTCAAAAGTAGTGATATGAGATATGTTTTAGTATCTTTCTCATTTTGCTTTCTAACAATCTTTTCTTTTCATTATAAACCTGTATCTTGAGTACATTATTCTGATGATATGTTGATGTGCAACTTGTATCATCAGTTTACTTCTATTATTGATACTTCCCACTTATGACAGATATTATTTATAAACTACTCTTATCTTTGGAATTCAATCTCATTTTGAAACGTTCATGCAGTCATACATGTATCCTGCATTCCAGTGTAAGTTGGGTAGATTATTTCTTTATTTCGGCACAATTTCCATTCGCTGACAATTTCCTTTCTTCCTAATTGTTATTTGATAGTTGTGAAGAGAATTCAGTTACATGGGATGAATATGCAGGAGATATAAGATGTGATACAGCAAACATCAAATTGAATGTTAGTCTTCTTTTTATTTCATTTGTATTACATTATTTCAGCGGGTCCCTTTTAATAAATGATAATTGTTTTTTTGTTGTTTTTTTCTTGGGGGGGGGGTAGTTAATCTTACAAGAAAGCTCTCCCCAAAATTTATCTTTAATATCCAATAGATCGAATAGTAGACGTATGCATGAGATGTTCAAATAATTTGTTCAAAATACACCAGATACAAATTGTGTAATAATTTTAAATTTCATTGATTTCTTACAAGTTATTCCATTCTTTGCTACTTCTTTCAAGAAATGACTGGTTTTATTTCTTTTGAACAAAATCCAGAAGGAAGTCTCCTTGCCCTAGATCTATACATATTGACAAGCCATGTTCTGTTTGTGCCCTTCCTAGAAAGCATTTCCTTAAAAGTCGTAATCTATTCTAAAACAACCTTGATTTGGGATTTTTCATTTTTGTTGTATTTTCCTCTGGATCTGTGCTAAATAATTAGTACAAAGCAGCAACCAGTATGTGAACACTCCTTGATATAAGTGTACTTAATGATGATTTTAAAGATGGTTATGCTAAGTAATTATACATGAATTGTGATTTTTTTTTTTTTATTCAATCTTTTACCATTTTTAATATTATGAAGAGTGACCAATGTTAATTTTGTCGATAAAGTTTCATTAGCCTTCAGAAAGATGTGTGACAAATTGATTAGAGCTTTAGTTAAGTCACAACACTAGCAGATACCTAGTACACATTGATCCCCATTTTCATACTTTGGGACCTCCAGAATTGTACAATTTTAATGGGCCCAAAACCCTAGAAAATATGATAAGCAGCACTATATTAATAGTTGGTGTGGAACCATGCTTTAGGCAATCGTTTTTTATGGGGTCATATATTTTGTTGTTGTAGGCCTTTCTATGTTTTAGTGTTACTTTTCAAAGTGTAATGATGATTCTTTTTTTACAAACTGATGAACTCACAAACCAAGGACAAATGGAGATATGTACCTGACATGTAGAGGTATTATCATATTCCTAATTATTAGATATAACACCTGTAAAGAGCGTAAACTGTTGGCTCATCTTTCATTTAAAAGCCCTTTTAGCTCTTTACATAAGACAAGGAAGAATTGTCATTTTGGCAGTGATTGAAGTACATGTTTTTGTGCTTTGAACCTCGATCTTTATCTTAACACAAGGTATTTCATCAACAATTGCCTCTTTATACCCAGGTGAAGTCTTGCCTTTCTCATTGGGAAATCTTTATTTTCATCTTCTACTTCAAGGGAATATATCCTTTACAAGGTAAATACCTGACTTCTTCTGTTATGAATGGAATAGGTTGTACATGGATAGTACTTGTATATCACTTTGATGTGATATGAATCAAATTACATCACATTTTAAATAGCTAACTTTCAGTATTTGGTGACATAACAAATTTGGACCCCCCACAAAAAAAAAAAAATAAATAAATAAATAAGTAAATAAATAAATAAATAAATAAATAAAAATCATTGCATCAAGTTGTAATTCAGGAGTGCTCTAAAGATGTGACTTTTGTTGGACCAATCAGGTGCAAATGGAATGGCATCGTCCCAACAATGATAACGTGACTTAAATTAGTACACTGCAGTTTACTTCACTTTTGGCCCTGTTACAGTCTGTATTATAATATAATTGAGAACAGATGATGTGAAAATCCTTATTTATAGTTGTAGCTATATTCTTTATTTTCGTTTTCTTATGTGGTCAGGGGAGTGTAATGTGATCATTGTAGACCAATCTAAGCGGAAAAATTTTAACTTGTGCTATAAATGTTTACACAAAGCCGGAAATTCAGTTTAGACCGAGGTATGTAGATTGACTTATAATAAGTATATTTCTCATTCTGTTATGTATGTCTCTGTTAAAATATTTGAGATGTATGCATTATATTAAATCAAATATCCTTCCATAAATGCAAAATATTTAGAATACTTCTTCTTTATTTTTATTTTTTTGCTGTTTATGTAAGTATCCACTAATATTCCTGTTTAACTTAACAGCTCTTTGATTATTTGATTTTTAGGCCACTATACCTGGCCTTAGATAATACCTTTTCCTAAAAACGTGATTAATAAGGGTATCTGTGTAGACCTATGTATTTTATTTGATAAGCATGAAAATGATTTGAACATTTGAAAATATAATTAAGATAGAGGGGGCTGATTGATGCTTTTCAAATGTTGAATGCGATTGACTGGATTAAAACGCACCTGCCTAAATCAGGGGGGCATTTCATCAAAGGACTTGGTCGGACGTTTTATCCGACAAACTGTTATAAGCTATTGAAATGCTTGCATCTGATTGGCTGAGAGCAAATTTGTCGGATAAAATGTCTGACAAGTCCTTTGATGAAATGCCCCCCAGTAAAAATTCCCTGTCTGACATAGCCATTGTAGCGTGCCTTGTTGAAAAGAAAGTTTTTGGATTGAAAGTAAGCTTTCAAGAAAGAAAGAAATAGAAACAAGTGTGTTGGCAGAATGGAGTTAATATCTTGATGGTTTTGGCAGCACAATCGTTGCGCTTTCCATTGTGACGCAACAAAGGGAAATAATGTAAACAAAGCAAGGTGTTGACCGTAGGTTTAGCAGTGTACGTTGGTCTGCAGTCATTTCACAAGTAGAATCTCACTCACAGTTTTTAACGCAGTTCTGCAGCAATATATTAATTTGGCAAGTATCAATTACGTGTAGATATAATTTTTAGGCCACGTAATATCTAAACTGAGGATAACTGTCGGGGTGGAGTGAATCTGTGGATGAATAGAAACAGTGATTATTCTAGGTAACCGGCAATATTCAACATGCGAGATATGCTTGCTCGTATCCTGGGGATTAATGGTGAGAAAGTATTCAACCATAATGACCAAATTAAATGCACCAAAATATACCAAATCTCCTTAGATAGCACACTCGTATATGCTAACAAAATAATATAACATCTTATATACAAGAAATTTTCAAATACTGTCCTCTTTGCCCTTGACGATTACTCAATGTGATGGAATTCGTACACTTGCGTCAATAATGTGTTAGAGTATATCTCATTACATGAGTGGTTTGTGTGTTCAAAATTTCACTATTGAATTGAAAGAAAAATCTGCAATATTACACAATTAAAAAAAGATAGAGCATCAGATTAAAAATTGAGTCATTAACGTATTCATGTGATCATGGGATAAACAGAATGATATATGATATGGAATACTAATGAAAGGAAAAGACAAGTAGGGAAAAAGAGAAGGGAGTTTGTGAGAGGGAATGCTCATAGAACATGTGATTAACGATAGAATAATACAAATTAAGTTAAGGTATAAACAATACGTAAAACGAAATCTAGATCTAAAATGGCGCAGAGTTAGATTATCCTAATTCACACAAATCTGTCCCCTATAAAAGAAGAAAGGTCGTATAAAATAGGTTATATTTATACAAATTCAAGAGTTTAAATTAGTGCACAAGAGTAGGCAACATATGGACCACTATAAATAGAAATCGGTTGCATGGCAAAACAGCCCTAAAGCAACGTTTCATTAAGTTTTAAATATTGAGAACGCAATTAGGTGAAGGTAACTATGGGTGCATCGCCGGATCGAAAATCTTAGTACGCCATGGATGAATGTGCAATTATCCCGAGGTGCTCGCCAAACGAGATTGTGCCGTGCACATCAAAATGAATATTAAGTATTATAAGTGCTAACCTATGTGACCCAACCGGCCACAAACAAGTGCGCACAGCTGGCGCGGCAATATATGATATGCACATAAAAGGATTGAGTGAGGAAATCTGATGTTATAGAAATTGAGCGGGAAAAACTAGATTATTATTTTTGTACATTCGTTTTATGATCGGACAGTAACAGTAGTAACGTTTATACCGAAATGATTTGTGTCTGTTGTGCGAAGGCAAGGAATCAAATCATTCATACATTCATATTTGGTATATACAATCAATCAATTGGGTAACACAATCCAACCAACCAATTATCCAAGTATATAATATATACAATTTTCCCAACACTTACACTTTTGATACAAACTAATACAAGAATTGGTATTAAAAGGGGGAAGCTTTCACCACAGTTGACCACTTCGGCTATATAGAAATATGGTATGGAGGCAAAATAATGGGGCTCACAATGTAAACAATAGATAAAGATAGGTATGGGAATAGAACAATAGTGGAGGATATGTACGGTTTAATTAGAGGCAAAGAATTCGTATAAACCCACATTATTAATTAGACTGAGTTGATGAAAGATCTGAATATTCGTAGTTATTTTGATTTATGTGATTCATCACTAAATTTCTACACTCTCTATGCTGTGAATTTTTCATACATTTAGTATGCATAGGCGATATAAGTGAGTAGAATTTCCTATAAGATAAGTGGATCGGTGTGTTATTATTTCTATAGTAAGAGAGAGTATACTAATAATACTCGATATAACACAATGCTCGTCTGGTTTTTTTTAATTTCTCAACACACTTATCACCGAGCAGATAGCTAAGCCCTGGGCAATAATGAAGGACTTTATAGTTATATCAACTACAATCAAGCATCAAACATTATGTTTTCATATACGAATGATTGTAATCAAATTGACCATTTCTCCTGTTAACAGTAACCACGAAAAAAGTCATATTTATGGAATATTACATGCGTACATACACAACCAAATGGGAGAGCTGCTCGCAGTGACGTACACAAATCACAAACTTTAAAAAAATATTCATTAACTATCAGACTATTTTTTGGTCTTTCTTTCCAAACTTTCACTAGTATATCTTTTCTATATAATGTCTATTCCTTCAATATTTTAATAAGAAACCTAACACAAAATTCCACGGCATCAGACCACTTCCCCTTATTATGTGTAGTGACCTACACAATTTCCTGCCAGTAAAAACACATCGATATACGATGTGGGAGCTACAAAATACAGGACCTAACATATCACTGCCTGGTCAAAATTATTATATATATATCACATAATTCAATAAGTTTCACAACCAGATGTATTCCTACTGGAATAGTATAGTCGTATCTTAATAGGATATTTGGGTGGATAGTTCTTACCTAAAAACATGTACATACTCATGAGTAACTTTGCATTAAATCATTTCGTCAAATAAAAAACAATTTTCCACAATCTTGAATTATACAGTTGAGGCAGTCGAGTATAAAATACGGAGTATATGGAGTCCGCCCCTCCCCCCCTACACCTTTCCCATCTCACAAAATAGTTGCTGGGTCTTCTTTTTCATTTTATTTCTCTTTTTTTTCTTTATTCTCATTGTTTATTTTCCTCCTAATCTATGTTTCTGAGAAGATTGATTCATACGAGTATGTGGTTCACATTCCATTACTGCCCAATTATCAACTTCGTGACAGGGGGTCTAACTAATTAAAGCCCCCGGGGGTCTAACTAATAAAGCTCCCCCCCTCCCAAAAAAAAAAAAGAAAAAAAACGGAAATGAAGAACGGATAGAATAGGAAGGATATGAGGA
>CALNVZ010002100.1:27541052-27598379 GCA_940671915.1 Paracentrotus lividus | reverse complement strand
AAAAAAGGGATAAATAGAATAAATAAATAAATAAAAGAATTTAAAAAATAAGATAAAATAATATGAAACAAAATAAAACGAACAAACTAACAACAAAAGCAACCTAGGATTTACATTATTTTCCCCCTAATTCTGCTTGTTCAAATAAAACATGCCTATAATTATGAAGCGTGAATCTCTCTTCTATATTATTAAGTTGATTTATAATTATACAGAGTGAGTCAATAAGAATGTGCCATCATGGGTTTTATGATATATCTTGGTAGAGTCATCATCCTAGCATATGTCGGTAGAATTTTCATTTGGATATTTGCCCGCGTGACCATGATGACTGACTAATAGACAATCTTCAGAAGACGGTAAGATCTCACTTGCGCCAAGTGGCTGGATTAAGAATAAACAAATTGAGAATTTATTGCTTATGAGCACGCATAAAGACACATACCCACACGTACTCTTATTCACACATACATAAAGCACATACACACCCACACCCTCACCACACACACCCACATACACCCTCCACACAACACACATACACACGCACATACCCTATCTCATCCATACCAACATACACACCCACATCCTCCAAAAACACATCACACACAATCATACACAGACACCCTCACTCACACTCACAAACAGTAGGGAATTACTATTACGTCCTAAACATTCACCGATGGTCTTGGTAAACAGAACGTCAAATAGGACATTTAATTATGAATTGTTTAATGTGTGGGTGGGTGCATGTGTGGTGATGTGCGTGAGTGTGAGGGAGGATGGGTGTGTGTGTGTTGGTGTGTCAGTATGGTGAGAGGGTGTGTGGGTAAGTGTTTACACATATTCTTTCAACATTTTCTTTTAATCTTCAACCAGCCACTTGGCGCAAGTGAGATCTTACCGTCTTCTGAAGATTGTCTGTTATTCAGTCATGCGTGCAAGGATCCAAATAAAAACGTATGCTAGGAGGATGACTTTACCAAGACATATCATGAAACCCATGATTGAATGTTCATACTTTTCACAAGACACCTTCAAAATGATGGGACATTTTTATTGACTCACTCTGTATAGTCAATGATTAAAATAACAAATGCAGCTTTAGTTCGTACACACATAATTATTTTCTTTTTTGGGGGGCCGGGGTTCATTTCATTATAATTTTTGTACTTTTTTGCTATTCTGGAAGTGTTTACCGTATACAAGTTTCAAATCAAGCATAAATAGGGCTCTACAAGACACAATAATGTAACAGAGATATATTAAAAAAATCAATATACTTTGGACACAATTGACGTATATAACCTCTGCAAAATGTCAATTTCGTTCAATTTTTATTTTTAATTGTAATATTGGAGAACCTAGCAACCGACGGAGCGTCCTAATTTTATTATTATTTTTTTTTAAATTATCTATTGTCTTTTATATTTCAAACACCAATAATATGCCTATTTGCACTAATTTCTGAACATTATTGATTTGCATCTAGGTGTAGCGGAGAAAGTTGCTTAGCAACTCCATTTATATATCAACGTCATCACATACAATGTTAGAACAATAATTAGTGTTGGCAGTGTAAATGGTCCATATCTTCTTTTGGAGTTTGACTGATAAGAGCAAACAAACAAGATGATAAATCAATCCGATTTCTTCATGGATTTCCTGAAATTACGAATCTCTATGTGCTGGAAAAACAAGTTATTTACTTCTCACATTTCATTCTAAAGCTCATCTATATCTTATTCTTACCGAGCTAAAGCCTCATGTCTTGCATATCAATTTCCCACTCTTTGTGTATGTAATGTGATACATACATGGAAAGGTCTGTGGCGGTAAGGCATTCAATCCCACTTGAAGAAAAAGAAAGGCTATGAAAGCAGAAACATATTTTGTATTGAATAGTGTCACCTTTCAAAGATCAAGAATTAGACAGACTCGTGGAGTGGGCACCACTCCCATCGAGTTATTATTTCTCTTATCAGAAATTAAAATGATGACATTCCCTTTGTTATTTATCCGATATCTTATATTTTATTATAATCCCTTCGGCCAGAGAGATCTGAATCATATTGATAGGATTCTTGAAAAAGGCGATTATTGCCACAGGGAATACTATCGATTATTTCCTTAAAAAAAACAACCTAAAAACATGTGCCGACTTCTGGATTATATCAAGCTCATCGCAGGGGGGGGGGGGGGGGCTTCAGCCCATTTTTCGGCGTGTACAAAAACGCCAAAATTTCAATAGATTAATTTTAGCTTGTTCAGCCACTTTCGGCTAAGCGCCTCCTCTTTCAAAACGCTCCGCGGCCCTGGGGTCTAGTTTTGAGGTCCCCCACATGCCCAACAAACGAGATAGAGAAAACGATTGTGGATAATTGGAAAGACTAGCTGTGATCTAACGTGTGTAGTCTTTCCGCATAGCCCCAGTGTTGCGTTCAGTGTAAAAAATTTTAAAAAAATAAGAAAAGGAAGAAGGCCTTGTCAAAGGCTAGGAATATGTTCGAGGTGTGGTGAGGAATGACTGAGCAGCTGATGATGGGTTTACGTTAATTAATACAATTTTGATCTGACTCCTTCTGATGGGATTGATGGAAAGAAGAGATAGAGAGATAGAGAGAGAAAGAGAGAAGGGGGAGGGTGTGCGGACAACAATTGGAGAATTATACTTAATTATGTCAATTAAATTAATTAATTGAACAGTATATAATGCAGTAGCGGAGGGGGCGCCGCCGAAATTTTTCTGATCTTACAGTGATCCATGAGCGGTATTCAAATTATTGGGAGGCACGACCCCTGTGCCCCTGCCTGGGAGGGTGTTCACATTAAACATCAACCATGTTTCGGGATTTGCCCTGTTTCTCCAGACTCATTTCGCCATGTTTGCATTTCTCTCACATGAAAATTTGCAGATGCACAATGAAACAAAGCTTACGTATGTGCGTCAAAACACGTATAGGCTAGCATCGATTTGGTTTGCCTCCTTATATCATAGGTCTCGCTGTATGACAAAGTTACCCAAATTATTGAAAATAGTAGGCCTGCGTGGCTGATATCGTTTATGCATGTTTTGAATTATTGCTTAGGTGTATGCTCTTGAATTAAAAAAAAAAAAAAAAAACACCCCCCCCCCAAAAAAAAAAAAAACACCCAAAAAAAAACCACAGACACACACACACACACACACACAAAGCAAAACAGAATTATCCATGGGGCGCAAAAGGCGTGCCTTCTGTTATTTATATATTCATTTCTTTTTTTTTAATTACGTATTGAACACGTAATGTTAATAGACCTATCTGAAGATTTTCATCTGATGCGCCTAACCCTATTTTCAAATTTGCCGGCTGACCCCCCGGCCCCCAAACTCCCCCACCCCCCCCTCCAATTTTTTTTTTTTTAAAGTGGTAGATCCGCTGCGTAACTTATAGCCTGCAATGTCAATGCCGCGGCGGTTGGTCCAAACAGTCATGTTGTAGATACAAATCACTCGACAAGTATTTATTGCTATGAAGTATGGTTCTGAAGCTAGAGATAACGAGCGGTATAATGGGTTCTGACATGCCTGACACCAATTTAAGGTGTATACCTATGGGAGATATGGGCTGTAGCAACCCACCCCCCCCCCCCCTCCTCTCCCATATGGATTAACCTTGTCAATGCTATATTATAGGACATCATTCTTCCATGTGACAAAATTATTCACAATTCAAAGTAGTATACTAAATTGACGTTCACTTAAAATTGAAAAGTTTCGGCGGCTCCCCCTATGCAGGTTATCGTATCCCCTATTTTGAAATCCTATATCCACCATTGAGCCCCCCCCCCCACAAACCTTTAAAAATAATAATGTATTAAAATCATTTCCACTATAATGCACGCACAAACCTGCATATATATATAAGTCACAAAGTGGGGGTGGACCAACAAAGTCACGATTTTAATAATCTAATAATTGTCACATTATGAAAATCGCATGCATGCTTGAAAGATATCAAAACCACATTATACTGACGGGGCAAAATAGTCATCAAAACAAACAAGTCACTTTCTAATATCAAGTTGAACAATAATATTTCATCGAGCCACATAGCCTGCTATACCCTGGGCACTGTTAACCAGCTCTTTCCTCTGGCCAGTTGGCGCAGACTCATGTGTCGCAGCAGATCGTGCTATCAACACAATATCATGTCCCTGGCTAGGTTGTATTATCGTACTGAGATTATTTTAAAGATCTGTCCAAAGCAATAATTTTTATGACGATATTCATCGAATCAATTGAAACAAAATCCCTTTCGGGTTTTACAGCTTTAGATGTTTTTATAACTGCATGCAATCTAAACATCGTCCCATCAAACTGTGGCTGCAATTCAGTTCAGTAAACTTGTAGGTACGTTATTTTATTCATATAGTTTACATTAATTTTAGTCTACGTCCAAGGCATTTTGGATCCTAGATAAAGATATTTTTGAGGCCACTAACATTAATAGTATGCATGGTAGAACATGGTGAATTCAACAATCAATAAGCGACTATATTATTATGTGAGAGTTAGTTTAGGTTTTATATTTCTTTACGCAGAAAAATATATATATTTCAATACAAGGAGAAAAATTGATATTCACAAAAAGATCTCAATGTGTTAGGCGCCTTCTCCGTTCAAAAGGTGTCAGTTTCCCGCACCCTTTGTTTCAAATGCCGTTTTAATCGGTTTTTGAAATAGGATCAAATTAAAAGCTGAAAAATCCCGCGGGAAACTGACGCCTTTTGAATGGAGAAGGCGCGCTTATAATGGAAATGAATGAATTATTATCAATATTTTTCCATTATTTATCTATTTATTATTATTTTGTACTGAAACATAATAGGGCCTCACCCGGCCGTCGGGGGGGGGGGGGGCAGGTGCAGGGAGCCCATGTTTCAAAGTTTGGAAGATAACAATGCCCATTCAAAAACATATCAACCGCTTATAAAAGGTCTCAAAATCAAGGCTAGTATATCGCAAGGCTAGTAAACTGAACCAAGTATGGTTGAAAAACAGTCATCTTTTATCCTATAGTATGAGGACACTTTTTCAACGACATGTACACAAAACAGCAAGATGGCATTGACACAACCATCTCGGCTATGCACTGATGCATGTGCAATTTGCAGCTTGGAGATTACAGTGCACTTGGTTTAAAGTGACATTACGATCTATGGCCTTTTGCTGTTTAATTGATTTTTTTTTTTTCCAATGTAGATGGGCGTATCTGCCGATTTATCCGTCATTATTTTTGTCAGAGGATTTAGATCCTTTCTTAATCATGCTAATAATGAAAAGAAATATTTGTTAAAGGGAAAGTCATGCAAAAAGTTTGTGTAAATGGTCATTATAAACATAGCCTACATACAACCTAAATCAAGTCACAACCTCCACATTGGCGGATCCAGTATTTTCAGATAGGAAGGGGCGACAGGCCGATGGGGGCGCCGCCGAAAATTTCAAATTTAGTGCTTTTCAAATAGGGAGCGCGTCGGCGCGTCCCCTGAGCCCCGCCTAGATCAACCAACTACTCATACAAGACGTTGTGATTATAATTAACATAGTCGACAGCATAATAAATTGAAGTTCAATAGACCAACCACACAAAATGAAAAACTGAGGCGGTATTGGCAGTGTATTAAAAGGTGTGTGTGTGCGAGGTCGATATTTTTCATAGCGAATATCTACCGCATAAATACATCATTCTCTCCCTCTTTATTATTCTCTATCTCCCCCCCCCCCCTCTCTCTCTCTCTCTCTACCCTGTCGATCATAATAATGATTTTATTTTATAAAGGAGTTTTCTCTGTCTCTATCCATCAATCATCAGGTTTCCTTCTCTGATTTTTTTGGGGGAAGGGGGGGGGGGGTGGGGGGGGGGGGCTAGGCCTTTCTATTGGGATAAAACCACTACAAAATGACACAAACCAAATAGAATCAACACACTTGATTTCGTGATGAGATTGATGACAAACACCCATATTTTCTTCTCCTTCGATGTATAGGCCCTGGTACACTTCAACATCGGTGAAAGATATTTCTTCGAGGGTGCTGACTGTAAAATTACGATTTCCACCTAGTCTGCAAAAATATGCTCTGATATGACGCTGATAAAAAAAAACCCAGATCAAAACAAAAACAAACTAAATAATCTTGCCTTGACTTTTCAGACATGGTATTATGACAAAGTGATAGGACTATAGCTTTATGTTCGACCCGCAGCAATGTCAGTTTCATAATAGTATTAGAATCTAAGACTATTCAACATTTTCTTTGACAAAAAATGCTAATTTCGAAAAAATAATAAAAAAATAAAAATAAAATAAAAAATACGCGATGGGGGAAATACGGATATTACCCCCCCCCCTATTTTCAAATCCTGTATTCGCCTCTGTGGCTTGTTCTTTCGTGGGTATTATAAAGATGACGTCCCCAGTAGAGGTCAAGGGGTTATTAAACCCGTTTATTCAATTTACAGTCTGTAACGGTACACTATTCATACTAGTCTGCTTGCGCGAGCACGAACCAAGCTGTCTTCACTCAACTTGCCAATAAGGTTTATATTACTTACAAGTGAATGATAGGTCCAATTGATATCAATCAAATATTAATCCAACAACAAAAATAATAGCAATAAAACCAACAATAACATCAACACGAACGCCAAATGCAACCTCAACAACAGCATATGTTTTGGGCATTCAATATTGAGACTACCAAATTTAGTCTACAACATAGGCGGTTCAGAACCTATTTATACTGAAATTATTTTAAAGGCAAACACAATTTTTGTACGCAAAAAATATTTTTTTTAATAGTAATAATAATTAATAAAAAATAATAACATAATAGTAATAAAAAAAAAATTAAAAAAGGGAATATAATTCAAGATCGGTCTTGGCCCGTGATTTTCAAATTACACCTTTACTCTGAGAGTGATTTTTGTTTTCCACATCACTGGTGAAAATAATATTATTTTGGCAAGTTACGCAATTAATTTTTAACAACTACATGTTACATAATCTTCTCCCCCGCCCCCACCCCCCCTCTCTCTCTCTCTCTCTATCTCTCTCTCTCTCTCTCTCAACTCTCAAGTCGTTAATTAATGCTTATATCTATATCGGTTTGCCAATAGTTTTATCTGCTGATTAATTTTAGACTACAATCTGCAGCTGTTTATGTCTCTTCCGTCTATGCATTGTCAAGCTGTGTCCTACAAAGTTTAGCATGTGATTTTTTTCGTTGTATTTATTTATGGGGCTATATCATACCATCCCTACTTTCGATTTAAATTAATATGTTAGAACATTGAGTCTGAAGTATGAACAGTTTGAAGTTTGACCTTTTACCATAACTATACATTCATTCAATAGAACAGACTATAACGAAGGAAAAAAAAGTAAAGAGTTTACTCAGAAAAAAAGTAAATTTAGAATGAAATTCGAGTTAATTATAATTGACTTTGGATTTTTTTAAAACTCCAAATTCAGTAAATTGGAGTGAAAATGTGAGGGTTTTTTTTAATCAGAATTCACTCGAATTCACTCCAAATTCCCCCTTTTTTGATATTCTCTCTTTCGAAATTAGACATTTTCATTATTCATTTTCAGTTTATTTATTCATTTATTTATTTTGAGAGAGAGAGAGAGTATTTATATGCACGGAACGACTCTATGTTTATTCAGTATGTGTGACTATCCAGACACTGTGATTTAAGGAATGGGACGAAAATCAGTGGCGGATCCAGATTTGAAATAGAGAGGGGCGCCAAGGGTCAGATAAGGGGGCGACCCGCCGAAATTTTCCGATTTTAACATGTTCAGTCAATGGTTTTCAAATTAAATTAAGTGAGGGCGTGCGTCCCCTGCGCCCCTCCTCGATCCGCCACTGAAAATATAGCCTATTTGTAACGGGCCAGATGAGGGGGGGGGGGGCACCCCGAAATTTTCCGATTTAACATGTAGGCTACAGTCAACAAATGGTTTTTAAATCACAGAGAGGGTGCATGTCCCCTCCTCCCCGCCTGGATCCGCCACTGAAATATCGCCTTTGTCAGTCGCACCAAACAAGTAATGTACGTGACTCACTCGTGATCCGACTTGTTGAGTATTATACTAGAGAGTCTGGAGTTCAGACTAGAGGGGCAAACTACTATGATTGATTCATGATTATATAGGATAAAGAATCTATTTGACCTTAACATGAGTCATGCGATCGAACATTCATCATGATATCAATTTTAATTCGTGAGAATGTGTCAAGATACTTAGGCCTACACTGGTTGAGCAAAAATTATAGAAGCCTATCATTTTTTACATAATTTATCATTTTGACAAGTCTCAATTTTAATGAATCTCAAGATGCTATTTTTAGTATTATTATTTATCATGTCTTTTATTTGTTTAATTTTTAATTTTTATTTATTCATTTATTATTATTATTTACTTATTTAGATTTATTTATTTATTTATTTATTTATTATAGTGTTTCCCTGTCAATTTCATTGTTTTGTCAATCAATTGCATATTAGAGGCAGTCATTTTCGGAAAAAAACGCTGATGCATCGAAATGTTGCCAGTCAAAATCGTATTCAATCATCAAAATTAATGATTTGTGATTAATTTCGTATTTGCGATTCTACTTCATATAATAAGCATATACATTCGGCAATAACTATTCAAATTCGTCTTCACCCTGTCGACATTTCAGTTTTTCATTTATTTCACATCCATTAAAAATAAAAAGACATAATTACAAATATTTGAATAAACAATGCAACATATAGATATATAAAACAAACAATTTTTACATAGTATATAACATAACATTCCGTATACTCAAATTCGCACTAATATGAATGCACAAATAATGAATTTAATGCCTATATTCCGAATTTGAACATTTACAACCATTACTTTGTGTGCCTAAAAACGAATCTGAGAGCATGATCACGAAATTGTTTGACTAAAGTCAGTCCGTTGCATCAAACACACGAATTTAAATACACATTAAATGAAAACAGATGATAAATGTATGAAATTGGCCGGGAAAACCTATATTATTATTATTTTTTATTATTTATTTTTTGGGGGGATCACCATAACATGCAGGAACATCATAATTTATGTTTACAAGTCATGCGCTATTATTTCCTCAATAGAGGCTACATGACTTGCCCTGCCCTATAGTTCCTGACAAATAAGGCTATGTCAAACCCTTAATTATGTCGATGTTCTTCCCAAAGAACCCCGATCGGAATACCTCAAACCCAAAGAACCGAAATCAACTTGGGAAAATCAACTTTATTATAATTCTAGTCAGTTAATCGAAATCTGCTGTGAAAGTCAACTAATTAAATTAAGGATAATATTTACGATAGTCGATGTTTGTGCTGAACTTCACAGCTCTTGTTTTGATTGGAGGAAATTAATGCAGCTATAGAGAAGGCTTGCCATTCGATCGAATTAATCGTATCCTTGTTTATCCATCAAGCAATAGGATATTTTCCACACATTCGATTGAAAACTATTTTCATCCTGTCATTTCGGTATCATAACACAACGTGATGACTTCCTCTAACGGATGTCGTGATCAAGCACAAATCTCCATGGAAACGACTTCTGTTGGATAGAAGCCCGCGGTTTATGGAGAAACTAAAAGAAATCCGACATGACCTCATCGGTATTTACAACAGCAATGGCTGAAAGTAGTCTGCAAACATAGACTCTCCTTTGTCACCAAAACGTACTAGTTTTGAGCCCATTATGTAGGTTTTGTTAAGGCCGAGGGCCTACATATTTCGTGATTGAGGCAAGCAAGCGTTTCACATGCCGCGCCCATTAATCTAGAATGAACATTTTGCTGTATAAGATGAACCATTTATTACTGAATATTTCAGGGTAGACTGTCTTCAATCCAACATCAATTAGGCCTTTATCCTCACCGACTTATTTCGTCAAAGAGTTCACCCTGTATATTTTGAAACCAAAATACTTGTAGGATCCAGGTTTGAACATAGGCCTACAAGGCTGTGGAAATTTCCTGTTGCCCCCACCTCCCCACCCCACCCCCGTTCGCATGCACAAACCTCCGGTGTTCACTTAGTAGGGTCTGAAGTTAAAGACTAAATTCACCTGTATATTGTAACTTTATTTTTCTGGTCAGTTTCCTTCATTATTCAAAATTTATTTGAAACAAACAGTGGGTTTGAAGGCTAGCCTCCATCGAGACTGAAATTTGTTTAAATGTCAGATTGAGTCTGTGCTTGCAGACTATCCACCCAGCCCCATTGATCAGCCGCTGGTATACGCCCTGAGCTGTGGCTGCTTATATTGCAAAGCTCGAGACTGGGATCAAGGCTACGTTAAAATTGCTTCATTTCCATAATAGTGTCTGTTACTGCAGACTATACACTTTGTTTAGATTCGGGAAAGCCCCCAGTGTTTTATGACAACACAAGGTCTGAGCTATATCCAATAACAAGACTTTAGGCCTATAGCTTCACAACAACAACAAAAAAAAATAAAAAAAAATATATATATACAAGTGTTTCATTAAAAAATATCAATATGAATCAATAAAGTGTTTCGGTTCACCATGGTTGGCCTATAGCCCTACACTCTAATAGATAAATAAATAAAAGGATGAAAATCGGTAAATCACCCTTTAAACGGGCTGAGGAGTGCATATGGCAGTGTTTTTTAAATGGGAGGAAAGAGATGTCACTCCTCGGCCTTTTCCCATCAACTTCACCCTATTTGTGTTTTTAAAGTGTATGTACGTAGCTATGAAGCCAATGTACCCACAGTAGAGGTCGGTGATGTAGCCCCTCAATGTACCAATGTACCCCCCCCCCTCTCTCTAATGTGAAGCTTGGAACGATCTTGCTTGCGCCATCATGGTAGGTTTGAAAATACATGTAGTGTAGATTATACACCCCAGTATTAGAAATACATGCAAAGCAACGCACAATTTTTGTGGCTTCTCAAAATACTATACTAGTCTCGACCGAGGCAGCTCAAATTTTCTTTTATGGAGTGGTCGTAATAATTTGCCCCCACTTTGCCGTATACTGTAAACGTGGAAATATTCGCGGTACATTTATTTTCGCGGATTTCGTGCAAAGATCGTTCGGCGCGAATTTAAAAACACGCGAATATATGAGCATGAGTTCTTATGCATGCTTTGAATGGGGTTAATTGCGTTCCAATAAATCCAGCGCGAATTTAAAAAACCCGCCAAATATGTTTTGCGGCCTCTAAGCGCGAAAAATTAATCGCGCGAAAAATAACCAGCGAATACAGTATTTTAATCATAGATTTCCGTATATGGTTCGATCAACGCATTTCACATTACTCTAGACCTATTTCTCAGTCTATTGAGGTGAAGGAAAAAAAAAAATACTATGAATGTACAGTGCCTAAAATAATATATATTATATAATATATATATTATAATATATATATATATATTATATTATTATATTTATATATATACTTATATATATATATATATTAATCAACCTAGTATACCCATATACATTTCACTTCATGGATGTAGGCAACCACAACATTCAGCTCAGAAGATATGACCATGAATTATTAATACAATCATGTAGTCTCGAAGTTTTAAACCTTGTTTTCCGGCATATAATACGGATAACGGTGCTGCCATGGGTCATCGCAGATTAGTTGCAGGCACAAATTCCCATGTGTTCGCTTACTAGGGTCTGAAGTAAAGAACTAGATTCACTCGTGTACTGTAGCTTCTCTCAACATGACACAGACCATTTGCAGACAGTGATTTCGGAGGCTAGCCTCCACTCTGGACTGAAAATTGTTTTAAGTGTCAAATTGATTCTGTACTTGCAGACTAATCGCAGAGTGTATAGATCACAGTTTGAAGTAGAAGACTACTGTGGCTGCTAGACAATATTTGTTAATGTGACAAAATTGAGTCTGTTTTTGCAGACTAGTTTGTACCTGCAAATTTATACTAAGTACTAGTAGTACTGACAGTTCAGAGAACCTTTAGGCCTATACATTTATGGTTGCATGACATTGAGAGAGCGGCTGTGTGAGTTGCATTCATAAAAACTAATTACAGCCTTGATTAGGAGACTAACAGCGTGGATCCATTATCTATTTTAGGATGTGTAATGGTAAAAATAAAAACAGTCAATATGCAGTGATGTTATTGTTGCCTCATTCGTCTATGACAATTTACAGACTTCACAATATTGAGATCGATGGTCCATGCCATTTTAAGGGGAATCCAACCCAAGTATAGAATCAACCTTACAGGAAAGAGGAAAATGAGAGGAGCAATCTAAAAAAATTTCATCAAAATCGGTTATAAATAATAGAGTTATGGAAGTTTGAAAAGTCTCGTTGTACCTTCTATGGGATCCTCAAATTGGCATCATCGGCTTCAAAATGGCCGATCTCATGGACAACTCTCCATTCATTTTGTACACAAATTTTCAGATTTTTCCCCATTTTCTTCAAAATTTGGTCTTCTTTACTTCTGAGCTCAAAAATATGTCATGGGAAAATATATTTCACACACATATGTTGAGCCTCAGAAGGAGGTAAGATATATTTCGAAAGAAATGGGGAAAGTCTGACAATTTGTGTACAACATGAATGGAGAGTTGTCCATAGATCGGCCATTTTAAGCCGAGATGCCAATTTGAGGATCCCATAGAAGGTACAACGAGACTTTTCAAACTTCCATAAACTCTCTTATTTTATAACCCATTTGATGAACTCTTTTTTTAGATGCTCTCTCATTTTCCTCTTTCTTGTAAGGTCGATTCTCTCCTGGGTTGGATTCCCTTTAAAACAATTTTACACATCCAACGTTGACAGTTGACCATCGTATTGGTGTGTGTTCAACTGTTGATAGATATTAATAGGATTTATAGACCTATACCATTCAATAATAAATTAGTGTTTATTATTGAATGGTATATGTTACTTATAATGTTACTCAGCCAGAATGATATGACTTCATTCCTAATATTCGTTCTATTCACTACAAATTGAGAATCCAGATGAAAAAGTAACCGACGTCACACAAAAAGTACCAAATAATTATATCTTTGCGGATTTATAATACATGTAGCATATCCTATAGGCCTTGCTTCAGATTACATGCTAGCATTTGATTGCGTTATCATTACATGGGGAGTCGATCAAAGAGTCCCAACTCGATCATTTCAAAAACAAAGCCTTGTATATTGAAGAAACAAAATAAACCCAGGCGAATAAAAAAATTATCGCCCCCACCTGCCATCTATATACCCCTAACATGGAAACATGTAAGCAAACATTCGGAATTGGTTTTTGGTTGTATAATGGAGGCTATATTCTAACAAATATGTCCCCTGTAATATTCTGACAATCGTGGATTGGCTTAGCCTTTCATAATAACGAGTATGATTTCCTTTACCAAAGAGCAAAAAACAGGTCAAGTCTCTGATCTTGCCAGCCCGTTTTTATGAACAAGGAATTTGAACAACTTGCAAACGCTCACTCTGTTCTCTTCCATAGGAAGAAAGAAAATGATTACAACACAAATAGATAGAAAATTACGCGGATCCAGCATTCCGTCAAAGGAACTGGCCCGCCAACCTTCTTTTTTTTTTGGGGGGGGGGGGGTGGGCTTTTTATTTTATGGGCATTGCTTCAACACGTCATTTATTTGTAGCTTTTTAAATTGCTGGGGTTAAGGTGGCTTCAACATGCAACTTGCCAACAAAAGGGTTGAACTTTCATTTATGTTTCAGGTGCTATACCCAAACGTAATAGACAACGCACCACTCCCCAAATACTGCGCTGCACAGGCACAACATTTCGTACACTGTACATTTCCAAGTGTAAAATTGTGCACGTAAGAGATCTTTCTATGTACACCACGCACTGCAGGGAAGGAAATGTATGGACTAGGCCTATACGTACTTCAAGCCTCCTTCAATATTTATTTTACCATAACATATAAATACGTCCCAAACAAAATCAAGATATCACTTTCTACATTTACGACCTGTATCAGTGACGGATCCAGGATTTCAGAATGGGTGGGGGGGGGCGCCAGGCCCAATTGGGGGCGTCGCCAAAATTTTCAGATTTTAATATGTAGGCCAACAGCAACAGTCAATGAGTGGATTTCAAATTATATAGGGGGCGCGTCTCCTGCGCCCCGCCTGGATCCGCCAGTGTATTTCCTACATATTTCAAAAACATGTAATTCAAAAATGGCCTAGAATCCATAGTCATTATTGTTTCTAGTCTGAAAAAATAGGCCTATATGTAGGCTACATGTACTACATTTCGAATTCGACACACTTGTTACATGATAGCCTGTATTGTCACTAGCCCTAGCCTACATTTTGACCCCGGAAATCAAAATACCTAATTGTATGTATGTATCTATTTCGTAAGAGAAGGGGGAGTTTGGGCGAACAATCTTTCCCCCAAACAAGGTGTAATAACGATTCGTCTTACATGGCTGCCCCTCGATCTGCTCTGTCTCTGTCTCTGTCTCTCTCTCCCGCATCCTATTTCTATAGATTTCCATATGAAAACAAATAAACAAAATTAACTTTGCACGAACAAGAAAGTTATATATAAAAGGCACCCATCTTATATTAGTTTGTTTTTTGAATTCACTTTTCCTGTGGATATTCTCTCCTCTTTCTTCAAGAAAGGCAGACATCGTGCGGTTGACCATATACATTATGTTGTTTTTTTGTCTATTTTTTTTATTCGTCATCCTAAAAATGAATATTAGTAATAAAAAGATTCTGTAACATTTTGTTAAAGTATTTAGTAGCCTAAATAAACTAACCCGTGATTGCAATTCCTTATCTCGTTCCATCATGATCTATTTGTTAGTTTCCAATGTCGACCACTCCCTTTTTTTTCCCCTTCATTATTTTGGAGTTCCGAATTGTTGCCCGCAAACAACTACACGGTGTTTAGGGAAATGACCCAGTTTCGAATTTGACCTCTAGTCCATCATCTAGCAATGTAATGCTTCTAATATTTAGAGAGTTTATATTATTATTATTATTTTTATTTTTTATTTGCTTCTCATTTGGGAGTAAAATTTGTATTTTTTCTCTTTTCCCCAAAAGAATAAATTTGGCAGATAACTCCTCACAAAACAAGCTCAGGAAAAAAATAACTATCAATTGATACCTATTCGTCTTTTGTTCTTGCCCAAATTCGCTGCAAATGTCATTTTTGGTAATTCGTGTTTGTTAAAAGGACATCTGAAATAAATTAAAAGAATCAAAGAGACTTCTTCTATACTTTCAGTTCTAGAAGAATGTGGAGGATTCATTCATAATTAATATAAGGATCTACTTTCCTATTTACTTAGCAATAATTAATATACCCTCACATAATCTTGCTCACATTCATCATACAAATTAAAAGATATACATGCAGTCACAATCTCCATTGCTTACATTTGACATTTCATCACAAGCAACCAACATGCCACGCTATCAGTCAGTTCAGTCATTCACCTCTAGTTTTGTATCAAGGAGAAATTGTCTTTTAAAAAAAAATTGTACTTGTGTACCTAACGTAGTCTTACTCAGACACTCATCAACATATCAGAAATTTCTATTACGAATATTGCAGTCATGACGCAAGTTGACAAATCTGTTCATACATGAAAAGGGCTTCACAGCTATTGTTTCAGATATACACACTCACACACACTACAAACATACATGTACCAATAAGCATAAATTCACATGGTATTCTCTGTGCAAGTTTATGAAGTGTCTTATGCTAATTTTACATGGTAGATCTCCATACACTACTAATCATGATTGCGTTCCCTTCCTTTCATAATCTTCCTCATTCCCACACAATCATACAGCATCTCTCTCACACTTGCAAAAATTTACTTCATAAACTAGACATTCAGATTTAGTCTGATTCCCAATTGTAGTACATCTACAACTACTATTAGACTTGTGTAACTTCTGAAAATACATATAGCAAAACCAATTGATGAAAATATTGCTCGGTAAGAAAAGAGAGAATTAAACGGATTGCTTGGTTGCTGAAAATAAAAAAACAAATACATGACATTAAGGAAAACTGAATGAATATTATCATGAAAATTGATTTTAATTTCATATTGATTTCCTTCTTCACATTATGATTTGGCAGCAATGAAATCTTTGATGACAAAAAATAATGATGTTGATTTCAAGGGTAACACATTGTGGGATACAAATAAAACATTACTTGATTAAATTGTGAACATTCAACACATTACATCATATTATTATTTCAAGTACCTTAGAGCTGATCATAACATATTAGAGTGTTTAGAAACGTCTACAATGGGCCTTAATCCAGAAAAATATTATCCCAAGAATTTTTACCCCATCCACCCCCCCCCCTGGGAAGAAAAGAGGACCATGGAACATTGTGATGCAAATATGCATGTATCATGTATCAGCATATCATGAAGTATAAGAATTTACAACCCCCCCCCCCCCGCCAAAAAATAAAAACGAATAAAGGATCATTAAGAACCACACAATTATCCAAGATACAACAAATTTTGCTCTCATAATTGTCCGGCATCCGTAAAAAGGGCTTCAGTGCATGTGCAATATACTGGTAACCTAAAAATTGTAAGAAACTTTTAAAAAGACAATTTCTGACACAAAATATAAGTAATTTCTAATCATTTACTGAGTCTGTCTTTGCTTATCCAGGTATCAATAGATATATTGATGGTCCTCAATATAATTTTTACTTCCCATTATGGATATTATTTGATTTTATTAATCATTGAAATGCCACAAGACCAGTAACAATAGACAGTAATAAATTTTGTCTTTTATGTTGTAGTTTAGATAAACAAGTTCTCATTCTTAGCTCAACTTTTCATGACAGGTATAGAACATTATTTTAAACAGAAAACAGTACAATACAATCATCATTCCTTCTCTGTGCAACTTGCTGTTCTTAGTCGCTCATTTTCTTCCTTCAGTTTTCTTACTTTCTCTTCCAAATCATTCACACTTTGTAGTCTAGATCGTGTAGTCTCATCTAAATGTCCTTCACTGTCATCACTTGACAGTTTTCCTTCTCCTCCTCCACCTCCACTGCTTGGACGCAAAATCTGTTCTAATTCTGAAACTTTCTTTGACAGCTCCAAAACTTCATTCACCAATTGTTCTTTTGACATCTGCTGCAATCTCTCTGACTGGACCTCATCGTAAACAGCAGTGAAGTTTCGAACAAGATATTCTTCATTCTCATTTTCAAGCACCTCATCTGAAGACGAAAGATTCACATCATGGTTCTCATCAAATGCTCCCATACTGGTGAGGTCTGGAGTGTCAACTTTGTGGTCTTCCATGAGAAACTGAGTGGTGTTGTATGGGGTAGGTCGGTTGGCTCGCTTCAGAGATGCTCGTCTTGATTCCTCCTCGTCGCGGTGCTTGCGTTCCTCCCAACTCAGCTGAGTGTATGGTTTCCATTTGCGGTTTCTCCTTCGAGGACGCCTTCTTTTTCTCGACTTATCATTTTCATTCCCATTCCTGTCCTGATCATTAGCATCTTGCACATTTCGAAGCACTTGCTGAACAGGTTGCCTCCTTGGATGTTGAATCTGCTGGATACTTTCAATCGCCATTGTAACTTTTCGCCTTGTTGTTCTCGGAGCACTTGGAGCGAGGTTGGCATTCGCTCGAGTTCTCTTTTCAGAATGCGGGGAAACGGCTTCCTGTCCAACAGTTCGCGGGCTTGCGCTTCGATCCGAGCGCTCGTCGTCACCGTCCATACTTTCAAGTTCACCACCAAGAAATGTTGACGGCCTTTTGCTCATAATAAACAGTTTTCTGAATATCACCCTGACACAGTGTCGAATTTACAATATGTCCGATGAATTAAAGCAAACCAAGAATGTAACTGACACACAGCAAACCACCTTATTGGCAATAAAGGACGAAGACATGCTCGTTCAAATATCATTCTGTGGACGTGCGATAGGTGAATGGTTTTATTTTCGCTGATCCTCTTGATTGGTCGTATAATTTACGGGGCCGGGACATCGACAGCGGCCACACAGGCTATGCTAGGCCAGTAGATTCGGCATAACACACGCAATGTTATGGCAAGCATAAACTATTTACGGAGCAGCGAACAGATGCAGCTTTAGCGCAGCTATATAGAAAGCGCAGACTTCTGCAAATGTCACTACGCATCAGCTGGATATAAACAAAGTAGTTTCTGTTATTTTGCCCTCTGTTTTCCAATTTTGAAAGCTTATTTGACACATGATAATATGTTTTCTTTTAACAGCGATATAATTTTGTGTATTATGTTGAATACATATATTGTATTTTGTGATCTTACAGAACTATGATTTCGATGCGAAATGATATATCACTATTGTTTACAGGTTGCAAAAAAGGGGGCGTGTACTTTGATTCAGCATAATAATATAGCATGCTAGCTGTGTGTGTGTTTTTGTGTTGATTCTTTGTTGTACAATCTTGACTCTGTTCGCTCGGGAGCTCGCTGCCAGGCAAAGCAGGCACCCAGGGATCCAGGGGCGAGCTCAAGCCCCCCCCCCCGTCCCCTTAAACAAAGGGGACAAAACTAGGTTGGAGAAAGGGAGAAGAAGAGACAGAGACAGGATAGTTATGTAAGAAGGGGGTAGGTTAGATTTTTTTCGGCCTTCGGCCATCGAGAAGGTCCTAATTGTATCGGCCATAGGGGTAAGGCTAGATTGGTAAAAAAAAAAAGGTCGGCAATCCATTTCCCACTATTTTTCTATTTTTTTCTTCCCCCTATTTTTTGCTTGGGGGGGGGGCGGGCCCCACTCCCCTGGATCCGCACCTGTTGTGTGTGTTAACATGGGTAAGAAGGTTTAATATTTAGTTCCCGCCATCAGGCCTACCGTAAATTTATTTATTTATTTTTTATTTTTTTTTTTTTGTATTATTATTATTGCAATATAAGTATCTGGACTACGAATCATAACCAGGTCGGGACCTCTCTACGCCACTGCGTTAAAATTATAATGAACAAGCTCAGAATAGATAGGCTACATATGGCGGATCCAGGATTCATTAAGGGGAGGGGGTAGGGCAAATTGTTAATTAAGATTGGTACACCCGAATTTTTTCCGTTACACCGGCGAGAGCAAAAAGTACATATTTTTTTCTGCCCTTGAAATAAGCGGGGGGGGGGGAGGGGTAGGTGTTATTTTTTTTTTTTTTTTTTTGCTGTCCGCCTTCAGAGAGATCATCTTGTATTCGGCCATAGGCTAAGTATGGCTCAATCCGAATTAGACCGTGGGGGGGGGAACAAGTTCAGCGAGGAGAGGATGGGGGCGGGGAGGGTTCAGAGGATATACAGGCCCGTACTAGGATTTTTACGGGGGGTCGACATCTGAAAAAGCGGACCTTTTTCAAAGATTTTTTTTTTCGAGCGCGAAGCGCGAGCAGAAAATTTTGAGTTTAACTTGAGTATATATGCATTATCATGATTATAGACTCTATTTAGGAGCTAAAATGGGGTAATTGTGCATATAGTCTCTACTTATAGTAACGCGAGCGCGAAGCGCGAGCTGAAAATTTAAGAATCTTAATGGCTTTCTTTTTTATTGTTCATTGATAATGAATATATAGGAATGCGAGCGCGAAGCGCGAGCTCAAAATTTGAGAACAAAATTGGAGTTAATTGTGCAATATAGGGAGCCGGTATGGAAGTTACACGGGTCAGTTGTTACAGATCTCAGTGTGCTAAGATGGAGAAAGAGAGGATGTGCTACTGGCATCTATATACAGCCTACACATAGCTGTGATGAACTGCCGGTCGTGAGGTTTCTCCGTTGTTTTATTAAAAAGTAAATCAAGAAAAACCGTTTTTTTACAGTTCAAATAATTTTTGACAAAAAATTGAAATTTGTAATAGCTCTTACAACTGAAGGCACATATGATAGTCTGGTATTGTAATATATACATGTATGTCACTAATATACCCCTAGCCATGCCTGTAATTCTGCCTAATGACTGTGCTACAGTTGATTTCTGTGTGTAAAATCACCCATGGGTAGGTGTTACAACACCTACCCATGTTGAGTAACAACTTACCCCAATTACATTACATATTAAATACATTTTGTCTCAAATTTCAGGTGTATATTTTTATTTTTCTATTATACTTTTGTCTTTCTAGAGCTCTACTTGATCTACTGTTAACGATGTCAAGAAACTGAAAAATTGAAATTAAAGTATGGTATAAGAGATTTACACATTGTCAACTTACCCCGTATGTTACATATTGTAACAATTGACCCCGTATGGTGTAACACCTACCCCGTATATGGGGTAGGTTGTTACAAAAAAATGTCTTCACTAATTAGCTGTAGTTAATGAGGTTACGTTTTCAAGTTTTAATGCTCAGGTTTAGCCAACATAAAGGCTAACTACAGACCCAATATGGAGTGCGTGAGTTCTTCATTAGAATTATCTGCCCAAAATTGAATTTTGTAACGTCCATACCCGGTCTCCCCTAGAGCCTATTTAGTATCCGCGAGCTGAAATTTGAGCTAAAAATCGTGCCTTATAGACTCTTCTAGGATCCATACTGAAGATACATAATAATTTTGGCTCTAATAATCTTTGCTATGAATATTTTGTGAGCTGCAAGCACCTAGGCTCCCCCAATCTAGCCAAACACAATACAACAATTCTTTTGACAAGGTTTGTCTACAGCATAGAGCACTGGGTCATCCGTTTTTAAAAAATACTTATTGTTTGTTGATTTACAGTTCGAGGTCGCTAGTGACGAGCAGAAAATTGGGGTTTAAAAGACATATGAAGTAAGAAAGGAGCACTTTTAGTATTGTAAGTGATACTTTTAAGAAATGTTATTTTCCATGGACTTTAAAGTATGAAAGCTTCTTTTAGTATAAAAAGGGGGCACTTTAGAGTGCATGAAAAAAAAAGGGCACTATGCCCCCTGCCCCCCCCCGGTTCTACCGCCTCTGTTAGACCCAATACCTCAAGCGCGAAGCGCGAGTAGAAACTTTGAGCTCAAAATATAGTTTATTGTGCATTATAGACCCTATTTAGTATCGCGAGCGCGAAGCGCGAGCCGAAAATTAGGGGTTTTTAAAGACATATGGAGTAACAAGGGCCCTTTTTAGTATTAAAGTGCCCCTTTTTAACATAAATGTCCACGGGACTTTCAAACTCTGAAGGCTTCTTTTTAGTAAAGAGGACACTTTTTTAGCTTAGAAAAGGACACTTTTTGGTCATGAATAAGGCACTTTTATAGGGTGGATGAAAAAGTGGGTCACTGTGCCCCTGCCCCCCCCCCCCCCCCCCACGGTTCCACCGCCTCTGCCACTGGGCCTTATTTCTGTTATATCATTTCCTAACATTGAAGATAACATCATTTAAAAATACAAAAATAGAACACAAATGCAAACGAAAACATTCCTGCGTAATGGTTTAAGTGTAATTCCTGCGTAATTTGTTCTGAAAAACATGATTATCATCCCCAAAATAAAATGTTGCGAGCGCGTAGCGCGAGCGAAAGATTCTACATGTAGGGGGACTGAAAGTAAAGTGTTTTAATCTTCCTTTCTTGTATTTCTATTCAAGTATCTGCTGCATTTCTGCCAAAAAGTGGGAGTTTTAATTTTTTTTTTTTTTTTTTTTTTTTTGGTCAAGCGGACCCTGCTCGCCTGCGGGGGGGTTCGTTCGAACCCCCCGAACCCCCCCTGGTTACGGGCCTGATAATTATAGAAGGCGGTGTTTACAAGGTATGGTGTGGCATAAAGGTTAACATATTAACATATCCCACGCCCTCCCAATATAAATTTAGTATCAGAAACAGTGAAAAAATAGGCTGAATAAAACAAGAGTAAACAAAAGGTTAAATGTAAGAATCATATCAATTCTATAGTTGTAAACTTAAGGGAAAGAGGGCGCTATCACTCTACGCAAAGCGAATGCGGCCATAGACATTTTGTATTTTGCACAGTTTTTTCACTTTGTTTTCTTGATTATGGCGAGCAACAAATTTTTCAAATAAATGTTCGCTCTGATTAAGTAAGCTAAGATTCTTAATTTTTTAATAACAGGAATAACAACTTGGAAAGAGAAGAAAAAGTTTTGTCACCGTGTCAATTCAAAAGCCATGTCAGATCAAATTCCTGTACAATATGGTCAATTTTGCTCTCAAAATAGCTCATACACTGCGTAGTCATCTTCCTGGATGACGCATAATTATATTACAGCTTACTGTTCGAGCAGTTTTTAAAAGCTTGAATTCTCAGCTTTCCAAAGATGGTACATTCATTTGGATTGGTTAAGAAAAAGTCCTGTCACTTTGAACATTATCACAAAAGAATCTTTACTCGATGGGTCAATATTTCCGCATATCACATGCCTATCGCATGTGGACGGCGTCTTCGCAAGAAGTGACAAGATCACCATTTTATATCAATAATCGTTTGGAACATCAATCTATGTGAAATAAAGATTCTGATTACAACTTCAGCACAATCGTGTTATAGGCTTGCCAGAATGTCTTTTTTCCCAATCTGGTCTGAAGCATCTACCTACGAAAACTATGATAAAAGTTCAATTTATTTCTTTCATGTCCACGAGTAATTTGCTCAAACAGATCGACGGACCAAAGGGAAGCTTTCTTAGGTGAGTTTTTGTACGCTAAGTAATAATTGCTTGCAGTTGTCAACTGTTCGCTTCCAGTCGGGTCGTCAGCACGGGTTTAGTATAGAGCCGTATAATTTTCTGCGCCGCTCAGCTGTATTTCCACCAAACTCATGAATGCAATGTTGCGTTTCCCCTCCTCAAATGGTTACACTTCGTAATTCCGAAGGTTCGTTATTCCGAAGGTTCATTATTCCGAAGGTTCGTCATTCCGAAACACGTAAAATGCCTATACCTCGATGTTCGTTTATCCGAAAATAAAAAAGGGTTCGTTAATCCAAACATTTGTGGCGTTATTCCGAAGGTTCGTCATTCCGAAAACGAAATAGGGTTCCTTATTCCGAAGGTTCGTCATTCCGAAGGTTCATCATTCCGAAAACGAAATAGGGTTCGTTATTCCGACGGTTCGTTAATCCGAAAATTAAATAAAGTTCGTTTTTCCGAAAATGAAATAAACTTATTTTAGTAACAAAAACTGTGTTGTAATTTGAAAAAAAAAAATGATATTATGCAATAATAATAGTCTCAGCGGAGGATGATACATGTGTATTTTTAGGTCAAAGCATGTATTGCACCAAGAAGTGGCGTGGATCAAGCTTGATTTTGATTTTATCTAAGCAATTGCTGCCTGAGTTAATGGATTAAGAATGTTGGGGACTGTGTGTTGGTCACCTGTGAATAACTTCCCGATAAGGGGGATTTTTTTCGGGGGAGGGGAGTCATTATTAAACAGCATCTGCTGTTAAATTTTGATTTTCGAAGAATTTAGTTTTACAACACTATCAGCGGCAACTTCTACCGATAAAGAATTCGCTATACTGAAAACGGGCCGTTATCTCTCCATAACTAAATACTTAATTCCGCAGTTGTATTCGTTCCGTTTATATTTATGAATTTGAAAGAAATCATATCAAAACAACGGCGGAAATCAATCTTTATCGGAAGATAAAGAAGTCGCCGCCGATTATGTTTCGAAAAACTTTTCTATGACATAAAGACGGAGTTGACATAATTGCGGAATTGATTATTTTAGTCATAGGATGATAGGCCTAAATTAGAAGAAAAACTTATTATTAAGCGGAAGAACTCACCGCTGATATTGTTTCGAAATAAGTTCTTCATAAAATAAAGACGAAGTGGATTATTGCGGAATTAATTATTTGGTGGAGTGATAAACAGGCGCGGATACAGGGGCCCCCCTACCCCCCCCCCCCAAAAAAAAAGGGGGGAGAAAAAAGAGAAGAAAAAAAACAAAGAGAGTAAAATTGATGAGCGGGCCGATTGACCCCAACCCTACCCCTATGGCTGATACCTAATCCTTCTTGTTGGGCAAGGCAAAAAAATTGATACCTACCCCCCCCCCCCCCCCGCGCCGCGCTATCGCTCGGCCAGCGTAACGTTAAAAAAAATTGAGTGTACTTTTCGCTCGCCCGGTGTAACGGGAAAAAATTTGGGTGTACCAAAATCTGAAATTCGATTTTGGCCCCCCCCCCCTGTTATGAATCTGGATCGCACTGATAAAGGCCCGTTTTTAGTAGCGAAACTTATTCTTTATAATGATTCCATATAACTTCTTCATGAAATAAAGACGGAGCGGATATAATTGCGGAATTAATTATTTAGTTATTGAGTGATAAGAGGCCCGTTAAGTAGCGATTTTTTTTTATCGGTAGAAGTCGCCGTTGATAATTAATGTTGTGAAACAAATTCTCCAAAAATCAAAATTTAACAGCAGAAGCTATTCAATAATGATACCCCTCCCCCGCAAAAAAAAATCCCCCTAGATTATTTGGAGGTTATTGACTGGTGACCGACACACAGTCTCCAACATTCTTAATCCATTCGTTCAGGCAGCAATATTATTGCTCAGATAAAATCAAAATCAAGCTTGATCCACGCCACTTCTTGATGCAATACATGCTTTGCCCCAAAAATACACAAGTATCATCCTCCGATGAGACTATTATTGCATAATATCATATTGTTTTTTAATTACAACACAGTTTTTGTTACTAAAATAAGTTTCATATCAATTCTAGTTGTAAACCTAAGGGAAAGGGGGCCCTATCACTCTACTCAAAGCGAACGCGGCCATAGACATTTTGTATTTCGCACAGTTTTTTCACTTTGTTTTCTTGATTATGGCGAGCAACAATTTTTTCAAATAAAATGTTCAATCTGATTAAGTAAGCTAATATTCTGAATTTTTTAATAATAGGAATAACAAATTGGAAAGAAAAGAAAAAGTTCTGTCACTTGTGTCAATTCGAAAGCCATGTCAGATCAAATTTCCTGTACAATATGGCCAATTTTGCTCTCAAAATAGCTCATACGCTGCATAGTCATCTTCCTCGATTACGCATAATTATATTACACCTTACTGTTCAAGCAGTTTTTAAAAGCTTGAATTATCAGCTTTCCAAAGATGGTACATTCGTTTCGATTGGTTTAGAAAAAGTCCTGTCACTTTTTACATTATCACAATTATCTTTACTTGATGGGTCAATATTTCCGCATATCACATGCATATCGCTACAGTCACACAGGCACTTACGTTGAGTTACGTCCGGTTGCGTCCAAAAATTATTTTCTTTTCTGCGGATCCCCAAGGATGCCTACCCGTCATAGTCAGCAGTGGAAATCTTGATTAATTTACTTCATCCAGTAAAAAAAAGAAATACATAGGAAATGATAGAAAAGAAAAAAAAAGAATTTTTTGACGCGACCGGACGTAACTCAACGTAAGTGTCTGTGTGACTGTAGCATTAGAATTACATTTTACGTGGAGTAGAATTGATATGATTTCATTTTCGGAAAAACGAACCTTCGGAATAATGAACCCTTTTTCGTTTTCGGAATGATGAACCTTCGGAATGACGAACCCTATTTCGTTTTCGGAATAACGAACCTTCGGAATGACGAACCCTATTTCGTTGTCGGAATGACGAACCTTCGGAAGCACGAACCTTCGGAATAACGAACATTCGGAATGAAGAACCTTCGGAATATAACCTTCGGAATAACGGGTATCCCCCCTCAAATAATGGACGCGTCTTTATGTTAAGATTTAATGCCATACGTTAGATTTACATTTCACGTGGAGTAGAATTGATATGGTTTCCTATATATAAAGTGAAAATGTTCCATAATGTATATACAACTTACTTCATCAGAATTTCCATATCTAAATAATTTTGGAGCCCTTATTCGTCATAAAGGTGGAATATTTTTTTTCTGGCTCAAGTGACATTATGTTGATCCGTTATTAATTTCTTGAATGTGTTTGTCACCGCTTTCACTCTCTGGGATCCTGGGTATATCTTGGACGCTCCCTCAACCCTTGAGAAATGAGAAAAAAAATGACAAAAATGGGCATCACGGGGGTTGACAAAACTTTTTTTGGAAAAAGGTCCACGTGAAGGGTTGGGAGAATGTCCAAGATATAGCCAGGGTCCCAAAAAGTAAAAGCAGGGACAAACGTATTCAAGAAATTAAAGTCAGAGCAAAATCATGTCGCTATAGCGGCAAAAAAATATTCCACCTTTATGACGGACAGTGTGTCTGTTAGATATGTCAACCTGAAAACAGTGCATTTTAAACGTTTTTGAACGCTATGCTTATAAATAAGATATTATTATCTCATTAAACAATGCGAGTGCGAAGCGCGAGCTGAAAATGTTAGATATATCAACCTTTAAAAAAAGTGCATTTAAAGTTTTTTTTTGTGCTTAGCTTTTTAAAAAGATTCTTACCTCATTAAATAATGCGAACGCGAAGCGCAAGCCTAATTTTTTTTTAATAATATATCAACCTGAAATATAAGCGCTTTTATGCTATGTTTATTATCTCACTAAACAATGAAAATTTTAGTTATATCAACCTAAAAACAGTGCATCTATTTTTTTTTTGTGTGTGTGTTGTGCTTTTTAAGAAGATACTTATCTCATTAAACAATGCGAGCGCTAAGCACGAGCCGAAAATTTTTGATAATATTAATATACATGTATCAACCTGAAGGCCCGAAAACAGTGCATTTTTTTAAAGTGTCTTTATGCTATGTTTATAAGGAAGATACAAAATTATCTCACTGAACAATGCGAGCGCGAAGCTGAGAATTTTTGATGTATCATCCTGAAAGCCGTGCATTTAAAGGTTTTTTTTTAATGCTATGTTTATACAGAAGATACTTGCATATCTCATTAAATCACGCGAGCGCGAAGCGCGAGCCGAAAATTTTTTATATATCAACTTGAAAACATTTATTTTTGAGCGTTTTTGTGCTAAGTTCATAAAGAAAATATTTATCTCATTATAAACAATGCGAGCGCGAAGCTCGAGCTGAAAATTTTAGATATGAACCTAAAAACAGTGCATTTTTGTTATAGAGCTAGAGCGCGAGCGCGGCGGGGGATCGTGGATGGCAGACAAGTCGCGTTCTTCTTCTTCTTTCGTTAGGTTTAATGGCAATCAGTCATATTTGACTATTATCGCCAATGCAAATTTGACATTTCTCTCATATATATATATAGAAGTCTATATATATATTTTTTTTCTTTATTTTTATTATTATATATTTGAAAAATATTCCAGTGTCATCTGCATAAATGCAAACCCAGAAAAATTATTAAACAGATAATATTCATTTTCTTCCCGCTGAATTGACTTTTACACATCTACCGTAGATTTCATTGTGCAAATCTAGAGGTAAAAGGAAATGGATCTATATAGGGCCTATTAATGAAAAGATGAATGGTCCAAAATGAATTTTGAATGGGAAAACACAAAATGAAAGAGTGAAAGAAAGAAAATAAGAAAGAAAGAAAGAAAGAAAATAAGAAGAAGAAGAAGAAGAAGAAGAAGAAGAAGAAGAAGAAAAACAAATATAATTTTACCCCGAAATCGTGGGGGACATTTCGCCTCCTGAAAATTCGTGGGGGGACGCGTCCCCCGTCCCCCCAGGATTAACGCCCTTAAGGTTCAGGGGGTCAATCGGCCCGCCCGTCCATTTTCCTCCTTCCCCTCCCCCTCCCCGCCTTGTTTTTATTTTTTTGTTGTTTGTTGTTGTTGTTTTATGCTAGGGGGGCGGGGCTGGAATACCGCGCCTGGCCGTAGTTTTGATGGAGATGTTGTATATAGGCCTAAAATTATGTCACGTAATTTTACAGGGGCCTGTTGCAAAGTAAGAAGTTTTTAAAACAAAGCTTTAAGGCTTATAGGCCTATAGTTTGTAGGCGACCTTTTTTTTTTTCAATTCACATCTAAATGAAGAAAAGTTACCTTTCGCTATCGTGATTGCATTGCATTAAAACATAAATAAATAAATCGGCAATATATACTTTTTCATTTCTGCAGTTTGCACACCACATAGTATAGTCAATCTATGACAAAAAGGGGGTCAACCTCACACTAATTGCAACAGAAAGTCTGAAACATGTATCTTGATCAGTAAAGTCTCCTCTACAACATATCAAAAGTCCTAAGGATTTCGAGTGGTGGAAAGGGGTCAAAAGGTCAAAGGTCAATAAAGGTCATTTTTGGCCTAAAATCATGTAAAAATGATGTAATCTCATGTTCGTTTTCACTTATAACTTGGAAATGAGTAAATAATTCTTAACAGAACTTGGGACAATTATGTTCAGCAATATGCCAATTAAATGAACAGGTTTTGGTAGTAACCACTTGCAGGTCAAAGGTCAGAGGTCAATAAATGTCCCAAACCTGTGAAAATGAGGACAAATTTCCTTTGTCCCACCTATAACTTGAGATCCACTAACAGAATGTCAACCAAACTAAGTGCAATGTTGATGTTGAAATGAACTTTGAAGGTTTTGATGACCAGTAACTATTTGAGGGTCAAAGGTCAGATGTCAATAAATACTTCAAATATTTAAAAACGATGAATTGAATTTTTTTTTTCATCGTAACTTGAAAATTGCTGAAGCAATTTTGTGGCGACTATCTTAAAAATAATTTTATAAGATTTTGGTGTAGCCTGGGGGAATTTCAACAAAACTTTGATCATGTATATTTAAAAGCATGTAAATAATGTTTTTTGTGACTTCCGTGAAGGTCAAAGGTCAGAGGTCACTAAATAAATGTCTAATTCCTGTAAAAAAAAATGATGAAAAACTACATTTTGTTCTGGCAATGAAAAGGACACAGTATGTGTATTGCTGCATTGTCAGAATAATAAAAATACATTGTCTTCACAATTATTTCACAAGCACTTGATGATTAATGTACTTCATGATACTTGATGATTGTCATTATGTTTCAAGAGTTTATAAAGTCAATTTCATATGACAAAAGACACATTTACTCAGAAGATGACAAAACATTTGTTTCATTAATGATATTTAAAAGTTCGGTTGATTATGTATAAAGAGGGACAAATGATACATTGATCTTTTGGGGAAGCTATCTATGATCAAGATAATGATATACATGTGCATGTACATGTGCTTTGTTCCATGATGAAGTTAAAGGGATGCAGTAACATTGAATGATATTCAAATCACATTTATTCGATTTAGCTTATTTTGCCAACATAATTATAAACACTTAGGTCAGTCTGGTATCTCTTTAAAATTGCAAGCTAATTGCTTGCTTTACCTTCGAGATATCAATGATTTCATACTCGAAATTTATAAACCGACACCGGATGGTTTATAAAACCATGTGCTTTTCCACACACCCATTTCCTGTTGTAAAGTCCCCCGTCTCTAGCGGCCTGGTGCGCCTATCAGCAGGGGGTACTGGTGTTCGGCTGTATGCTTGGCATTGTTTGTTACACTGTTTTAAGGTAGTAAATGACTTCCATTTGATCTGAAACTTTCAGTAGTTTGTTTTTACTGTTGGATCAATATAATTTTATTAATCTTGATATAATTGCTCTTGTTTTTGAAAGCTACTTAATCCCTTTAAAGATCACTGATAAAATGACTTTCAACCTAGCCTTGCTGAATATAATTATGATGGTACATGTAACATTATAAACGTCATAAGTCACCAAAAGTCTTAAATATGTAAAAATCATTAAATATCCTGTTACCCGCAAAAAGCACAGAGGTATAGATTCAGGACTTGAAAATAGAGGGGGCGCATCCCCTGCTCCCCTGCGTGGACCCGCCAATGAAGTGAGTATTTGAGAGTCCAAAGTAGATCGCATTATTATTTACCAAAAATTTGTAGGATCTACATATGCTGATCAGGTTTGGTAGAAATGTAAGGTCATTATTAAATAGTCGGGATTTATCTGTGATAGATATAATTTTGGCTTTACTTATTTGTATAGGTCTATGCCCTGTAACATAAAGAATAGGTAAGATCATCTTAGATTGAGTGTAACTCTTATTAAACAGTAAATCATACACTTACGTTGAGGCCAAATTCACATACACTGGTAAGAAACATTAATACTAACTTTTTACACCATAAGACATTGGGCATCATTATTTTGATAGATCTATAGTTAGGTTTGTATCTTCTTTGTATTTCAAAGAGTATTTGTCTAGAATATCTGAACATATTATGTTGACCTATACATCAGTTTGGATTAATTCGTTTTGGTCAACAGTTTACATACACTAACCAAATTGTGATGGTATTCCTGTATATTGCTTTATTTTCATTGTTTTACTAGTTGAATATTCAACGAGGTTTCTATATACTTCTCCTGAGTTACTGTCCTCCTCCCAAGATTGCAACAAATTCAGTCCATTTTGCGGTTTCTTGGGCGAATCAATTTTTTGGATCTACCATAAGTTTTTACAGGGATCTGGTTAGATATGTGACAACCTCTCTTAATCCACTTTTCTCTCTTTGGACTCTTAAATTAGTGTTAAATTGATGTTTGGGGTATTGTGTTAATCAAAGACAATCTTAATATGGTTCCGACTGTAAGGCTTGCATATTGATGAGATGCTACATGCTCCAACATCACATTTTACAATCTGCACGGGTTTATCAATGTTGTTTTACTTGTTTCTGTAGTGCCTGTTGGAGGCATGTATGCATTATTTGCATCCACAAGTTGCACCATATCAAAATTGAGTCTTCAGTCAACACAAAGCCCAAATTCGTTTAATTATTTTATACTGGATAAACAGATGGAGGGAGATTTATGGAGGGTGTCCATTCTAGACCAGATCCCTGTAGAAACTATATAATATGGAGACGAACTACAATGGTCTTGCGCCAATTAAATCTGCAATATGGGACTGAATGGTTGCATCTTGCAGGTGGATGGACAATAATCTCAGGAAAGTATACGAAAGCTCGTGACAGCTCAACAAGTAAAAACAACAAAAAATAAATAAATAAATAATAAAATATAGGCAACACCATCACCAATTTTGGTTAATTGTATGTAAACTTTTGACCATGTCACCCCTTTCCCTGATAAATTGGGGAGCGAGTATGGTTGACGCCTGAGAGCCCAAACTAATGGATATCCACCTAAACTTTTGTGTTGAAATAACTTGGAAGACCTTGCCAGAGATAAGATATGGATATCTCCATGTATTTTTTTATTTCTTTGGCAAGATGCACCTTAATGAGCAAGATATTGTGCCAATCAAAGCATTTTCTCAGATAGATCTTCTCACGACATTTGTGGTGTTCCAACACTTTGAAATATCTATCTACAACGTTAACCCTCACTTTATGACCAAGATTAACTCGTTATTACAGTTTTGTGGAATTCCCTATATTGACTAAAGTTAGGTTGCAAGTCAGTTAGTGACACACCATAGAAAAAGTATTTAACATCTTTTTCACAGGAATTTAGACATTTAAGTTCATGACCCCTAACCGTTGACTCTGAAATGATGGTCATTAAAACATTAATAAGTTCAGTTACCTTAATTTCTACACTGACACATAATCCAAGTTTGGTCGTCAATTACTTAACTTGTTCTAAAGTTATTGCGTAATAGTATATTTATTATAAATTTTACAGGATTTTGACCTTTACCCTCAACATTTTCAAGTTCATAAGTGTTGCCTATCATTACATGACTGAAACAAGTAGGTTTACACTTCTCAAGTCGGTCTCATATTAGTGGCATAATTACAAAACGTTCTTGTCATCAGAAACTTACTGTATCTCTGCCTTTGACTTCAAAATATAGTTGTCATCTCTGCCTAGTTCATTTATCTCTCATATAATAACTAATGAACCAAAATTTTCATTGCATGTTGTGCTTTTTGTTGGATTTTGACATCTACTGACCTCTGACCTTTGACCTGTAATGGTTGTCACCTACTGTAGGCCTATATGTTCATTTACCTCAATATCAATAATATAATATGTCCAAGTTTGGTCGCATTCCTGGGTGGTTCTCAAGTTATGGCCTAAAATAAAATAAATGTATCATCATTTTTTCCAGGTTCCAAATTGTCTCAATGGATAGAGCGTCCGCCTCATAATAGGGAGGTCGGGGTTCGATCCCCGGCCGCGTCATCCAAAAGACGTTAAAAATGGTAGTTGCTGCTTCCCTGTTTGCCGTCAACAAGAGGGGGATTAGAGCACGTAATTCTGGCGCTGCTCAGATCAGCGGCTGCGGCCTCACGAGAAAAAGGGGCAAAACAATTACGATCATCTTTGTTTCGGACAATAAATTTGGAGCATCTGGAGCATGGACATCTGTACTGACCTCTGACCTTTGACCTTTAAATTGTTGTCACCTAGTGTCTACATGACTTAGTTCATGCCTAAGTTCATTGCCTAAGTATCAATACAGGCTATAAGTTTTGCTGACATTCTAGTGATCTCAAGTTATGGCTATAGGATGAAGAAATTTCTCATCACTTTCATGGATTTTGCGATATCTATTGACCTCGACTTAACCGTCAAATGTTGCAGGCCAAAATCTTATAGGTTTATATTGCCAACAACTTTGAATCAAGTTTAGGTTGCCTATCTATATGGGTTTCAAGTTATGCCCAGGACAAAGGAAATTTCACATCACTTTCACAGGTTTTAGACATTTTTTGACCTCTGACCTTTGACTACAAATGGTTACTACCAAAACCTGCTCATCTAATTGGCATATTGATATACATTATTGACCCAAGTTCTCGTAAGATGCTTTACTAATTTTCAAGTTATAAATGAAAACCACATGAGTTACATCATTATTATCATGATTTTAGGCCAAAATGACCTTTATGACGATTTGACCTTCAAATGGTTTACCAAAAACTGCACCTCTATTAGGATATGCTATACGTAATTGACCAAGTTCTGTCAAGATGTTCTTTACACTTTTTTCAAGTTATAAGTGAGAGCCAAACATGAGATTACATCACTTTTACATGATTTTAGGCAAAATGACCTGTATGACCTTTGACTTTTGACCCCTTTCCACCACCGAAATCTTAGGACTTTGATATGTTGATAGAGGAGACTTTACTGATCAAGATACATGTTTCAGATTTTCTGTTGCAATTAGTGTGAGGTTGAACCATATATTGACTGTACTAACAGGCCAGTATAATCCTTGCGATCTCAGACTTATGATGGTATCAATTCGCGTTTTTTCTTTCCGTCGCGGGATACTTTTTTGCGTCCCTGAAATGTCTGCTCCGAGACGTCTCCCGACAAGTTTCAAAACCGTCTCAAACCCATCTCAAAGTAGTCCCCAATCCCGGGGGGGGGGGTCACTCAAAGAAAAAAGTGCTACCCATGCGTGTCCCCGCACCCTGAAAATGGACCCTAAACGTCTCATTGCATGAAGTCAAATTTGCACCCCTTTTCGACGACAGACTGGAAAAAAACACCCCTAAATGGCGTAAACACCGTGAAATGTTGCCCCTAAAACAGCAATTTTCGCTGAAAACACCCCCTTAATGGCGTAAACACCGACACAATTTCACCCTAAAATAGCAATTTTCGCTGAAAACACCCCCATTTTTATGAAAATGGCGACTGAAATAAAAAAAACACCCTATTTTTAAGGAAAGCGTCGACGCCCTCGAAAGGCTGAAAACAGACCCTTTTCGACGCTTTTTGGGGACACGCATGCGTAGCACATCATGGTGAGTGACCCCCCCCCCCGGGTCCCCAATCCGTCTAAAATCCGTCTCATGCATGGCAAGTGACTCGGATACCACCATTTATAGCGAACCGACAATGCAGAGGTAAATTTTAGTAAACATTATTTTATGGTCGATTCCAGCGAAAAGTGTACACGGCCAAAAAGTTGAGTCCAAATTGAGAACCTCTTTGATGAATAGTCCTTTGACCCACTAAAAGTCAACATAATCAACCTATCCGTGTGATAAATTGCCACGCTTAATCTCCCAAATTGACTTTGTGGCAGAGGGGTAAAGTAAAACATATTTTTTGCATGTTACCTACGAATACACGTACCCTAATTTGATACAGTCAGAATTTTGCCTCCCAATATACATTTTCCTTCCAAATATGTCATTCCATTCCATCAATAAGATTCCAACAATAGTTAAAATCGGTAAGAGAAGGGCTTGTGCTCCTAATTTCCTTGTATTTGCCATATCTCATTAAAGTTATAGTTTTAAGACAATCTGTTTGAAAAAATTGGGGTTGTGTCAGTTTGCATTGTTTAATCTTCACGACGCTAATTAAGATTATGTCATATCTTACTGAAAGAAAAGAGAATGACTCCTCATTAAAACCCTACAAAAATTGGAATCCGCCCATTACTTTTGTTTATAGAAGAGGTAGAAACAAATGTATTCGTAGGTAACAGCTAATGTATTCGTAGGTAACATAGGTATAACTGGCTTACATGTATATTTTAAACTATTTGTTTGAATCCAATTGATATAATAATCGTGTAGGGGTATTAAACTAACTGTTTCTTGTGAAAAATATCTTTCTCAGCCAATTATGGGAACATACTGCCAAGTATTAGGGAAACACTAACTTTTAACCAAAAACGTCAATATTTGAGTCCTGTTTACTATGTTTAAGATTATGTGGTACTAGGGAGTGTAATGTATTTTTCTCAACATGCTTGATAACAAGCATAAAAACCGATTAAAATGATAAACGTCTAAACTAAAAGATTCACACATGAGAATAATATATTGCGAATATTTATTAATAGCATCAGCCCCTATAGCCAACAATAAAAAATGAATACGATATCTTCTGTCTAACATAAATACTTTAACACAATTCGAAAAAAAAAAATGTTAATCAAATGTCTTTCAACGAACATTACATTACAGATGTAGAGCTCTTTCTTTTTTACATGATTAACCAAGTGGTATAGGTATTCTTTCATCACGTTTATTCTGATATCATATTTACATAAGCATGAAACCATAAACGAACAAATTAGCTATATTTCATTTTTTAAATATAAATATTCATTATACCCTTCCTATAAAATAATAAAAAAACAAATGTTGTATTGTATCGTCGTATATATAGGCACGTAAACATAAGAAACATAAACACCTGATAAATGAAAAATAAAAAAAAATGATTAGTCGTAAAAAGAATCAACGTTTAGTTTTGTTTTTATTTTTTTTTATAAGTAATGAAAATCCATCTCAGTAAATATTATCTTTTCGATTTAAATAAATTAAAGAAGTTAATTCACAATTCACATCTGTTATGTACAGATTGTGTCAATCGGCAAACTTGCCGAAAATTTAAATATTTCAGGCCCCCCCCCCCCCGCCAATCGACCTGGACCCCCTATTTTCAAATCCTGAATCGCGCCACTGTGATTTTTTCATCATTGATCGTACGATGATCAAAAAGGACCACTTATTTCTTCTCTAATTATTTTTCATCCTTATTATAGCGAGGCGCAAAGCAGATCAACGCAAAAATATTTTAATTATCGGTGGGTCCATTCGGAGAAGTTTTCCGGCGGGCGGGGCAAATGTGCCTCTCCAGGTCCGATACGCGCTGCAATAATTGCACGTGGCCGGTACGTACGTACGGCCGCCGCGCGGTCAGAATGCATTAATTATGCATGCACTCTGCAATCTGCTCTTGATCCTCTAATTAATAGCACCTATACTGTACATGCTTGCTCTGTACTTTTCTCCCAAAACGTTGCTGGATCGTAGCGATGCGAGGCTGCGTTAGTCCCAATTTCAAGTTTAGCATTTGAATTTATGATGACTTACTTGCAAACATCCTGTGTTATAGCCTAGAGTTACCAGGTATGTAATTATCCATTTTTAGGTGTTAATTTTGTCGAGGAGAAGAATTTCGTGAGAGTTTGGATACGCGAGGAATCTGAGTAGTGCCATGCCAGTGGGACCATGACTGAGTCATTGAGCTGGATGACAATTTACAAGTTATTGGCGATATATACACATTACATGTAGGCCTAAACCGGACCAGCCCCCGTCGGCAACGGGCTTGTATATAAAACCCTCAAAAAATGTCTTGCAATTCAACTTTGAGCCCTCATATCTTTTTATTGATTGTCTTATGATGGTTTTAAATTGATATCATGAAAAGTTATTTATTCCTTGTCACATTGATACCCCATTGTGTATGGTTATGTTAGCTTGAAGCCACAGTACTCGCAAACTCGAATGAATGTCAGAAAAGAAAGTTGCCAAATGAATGAGCTATTTGCTTACATTGAGTTCTTTACTTGTATAAAAGCGTTTTGTTGTTTCTTTGTGTTGTTGGTTTGTTGCATTAGGCGGCTCAATACAATGTTGATATCTTGGCTTGAATGTCAAATAATGTTTCAGGCTAATTTAAGTAGTATTTGTTGTAATTTTTGTAAAAAGAACTGTTTTAATAACCAGCGGAGTCGTTTGAGCATTACTTGTGTATTTACATGACAGTTATTGCCAAGTTTCCAGCATAACAAATTCGCTACTCATCTCTTTTTCATCCATCTCCAACAAACAAAGCAAGCAGTATCAAAACAAACTTTTTTTTGCCATTCACACACAATCGTTCTCTGTTCTAAACCGTTATTTATCCTCTTTCACTCCCCCTCCCTCTGTCTCTACTCATGAAAAATAAGCACTGCCAAGCAAAAAGCTTGGCAAGGCACATTTCATCTTTCCAAACAATAAGTGAAAACATTGAGAATAATGCATGACCATTTAATGATACTCATAAAACTCCTGCCTTTCAACAATAGCCATTCTTTGGCAACTTTCCACTTCTGACTTTGATTGTATTCGCGGTAATACTGTGCATTCAAGCATTGCACAACCTTTACAAATGGGTATACCACAGTTAAAAGAAGGAATAAATTAACTTCCAATGCGTATAAAATTAATGAATTGTAGACAATTAACAAAAAAGATACGAGGACTCAAAGTTGAATTGCAAGACATTTTTTGAGGGGTTTAGTTAATGTAGATCTAGGCCTAGATTCTAGATTCTAGATCTAATCTAATAAAATAGATAAAAAATTTATAATATTATAAGGTGGCAACTTACAGACTTTATGTAGTCTAGCAATAGTCTAGATCGAGTGACCTTGCCTTGATTGTTTATTTTAATGTTTCATATCTGAACCTAGGCAGAAATATTCCACCGTTCTCTGGATATTTTTAAATATTTCATAATTTTTTTTAAGGTTTTCCCATCGACAATTCAGTGTTTAACCAATGCAATCCCAAAATATATAGCGACTGAATCCTTCGGTCTAATCTGAACCATAGTTTAGTTTACACTAGAAAGACTAGATTCTAACGTTAGGCAACTTCATGAAAATTATTATTTAAAACCAATACTTAGGCCTAATCTAGAATCTATGCTCATAATATAATCTTGATAAGAAATTAAGATACATAGAGGTATAGTCTAACAGTAACAGATTTGTGAATATTTTATTGGGCCTAACAATAAGAATGTAGAGTCTAGGCCTACCAGCTATATCGATATCATTATATTATTGTCTGGAATCTTTCTTAAATTGAATAGATCTCTATGTGATTCATCGAGACAAGTCTTTGAGCAAACTCTGCTAAAGCCAAGGGTCAAGGAAATCCCCCCCCCCCCCAAAAAAAAAAAAAAAAAAAAAAAAAAAAAAAAAAAAAAAAAAAATCTAGATCTAGATCTAGAAGTCTAGATCTATAGAAAATATGAAATTTTTGGGAAAGTATAGGATCTATTTTTATTTTCTGAGAATCTGAATCTTCAATGTTTTATGTGTGCTCTGTGAAAAAAAATGAGTAAAAACGATATGGGGAAAGAATCTAAAAATTGATATTTTGCCGATATATAATAGGCCTATCCTCAACTCTTTCGGCAACTTTTTGTCTCATTTTGATATGATGAATCATATAGGGCCTTTATCCAAAATGTGCAGGAGTTGGGCAGCCAAGTTTCTCGTACTCTGTAAAGACTTACAACACAATTTATTGTTTATTACTTCCAAAAGGTCCTTTGGGAACTTTTACTGGAAAACATTTAGCTCTTTGTTTCTCTGCTTGTCTGTTTCAATACCATGAAACTATCTGTAATCGGAAATGATTAAATGCAAAGATTGAAAGTTTTAAGGAATCTTCTCAGAAATAAATTGAATTAGTCATGTTATTTGATTATTTTTCCAGAACAACAACCCTTGAACTTGTCAGAAGTGGTCTTCAAAGAGGTTGATGCAACCAAAGTTAGACAAGTAGGACAACATTCCCTGCTAGACAGACATAAAAAGTTCACTGAATATGTATCCACAAGGCCAAGGAGGGCCATCCAGGCATAATCAAGGGTAAAGTTTCCACCTATCTAAGGGTGTGTTCAATGTCCATTTTCAAATTTAAACATGAATCATGATTCAAAATGCAAGTACAAGACACAGAACACAAACGCGATCAGCGGTACACCGTTCAGTGTCAAAAATTTAAAGCTGATAATGCGTCCATCGTCTTTAAATTCCCCGCTCTCAAAAAAAAACATCTGCGCTTTTTTTCTACTTGCACCGGAAGCTTCCACTGCAAGAGCATATTTAAAGACATTTGAAAACTCAACTGTGTCAGTGTCGCATTTCGTTGCATTTGCGATGCTCAAGATTGTAAAATCGAAGCTGATCGTGATTCAAAATGCATCTTTTTCGGTGTTTAAATTTTCCTCAGAATGGAGATCTGAAACATGTTTACTTTTCGACCAGGATTGGGGACAATGAACACCCACTTTGTTTCTCTTTATATCAGCGTTTTGTAATTGTGTTTTGTATCATGATTCATGTTGCCGTTTAAAATTTGAAAATCGACATTGAACACACCCTAAAATTACTCTTTGTGATTGTGAAGTCATCTTTTACAAAAAAAACCCTTCATTGTACCATAATAATTGTTCACTTTAAAACATTCCATAAATCATTGAATGTTTTAAAGTGAACAGTTAATATTCTTTTGTGTCTGATGTTTTTCTGATTTAATCAAAGTTCAGAATAAAAAATAAAAAAAGAACAAATGAACACAAAAATAAGTTCTTAATCTTGTACATTCAAAGAAAGTTAAAATACCCTCATTATATTTGAGGAAGTGCAACAATCTTCCCAGGGTTAAATAAACTGATAAACGGGTTTCCTTCAATAAAAATACATTGACCTACCTGTTCCCACAGTCAAACAAACAGATGGTTCGAGATCTTTTCTTCAATGATACATCAAAGTTGCCTGAAAGAGAGGTACTTAGTAAATATCAATATCTTTTTTTCTTTTCTATTTAGATACCCTGTGCAGTATGCCACCCAGACCAATCCAGGACAGTGTAGACCTGGTCCTGTGCCCGGGCCCATGTTGAATAGACCTGGACCTGGATCTATGCCTGCTGCACGACACAGTCTCTTGGGACCCGCACCTTTGCTTCCACCTCCTCAATTTGCCCCAGTCAATACGGTACCCATCATGGTGCCTATGTGTCGCTCCTCTTTTCTACCGTCTCAACCGGCTCAACAGCCACAGCAGCAACCGATGTTCATAGCCAGCACCACCTCTCTGTCTCCTAGCCGTACCCCTCATACAACAAGTCAGGGCCAGTATGTCCAGCAAGAAAATACTTTCCAACGAGGAGCTGGTCAGCAGGGTGGTTACTTCTCTCCTCCTTCACCACAACAGAACATGGGCTCTGGAAGGTACGTGGCCCAAGGTTCAACCCCTCCTGCACCTCCCCCTCTATTTCGTCCAAGCTCCCATACGCCATTATCCAAAGCAACAACCATCGAGGAACAGAAGCAACTGAACAAGAGCGAGAAGGAGAATCTTCATCGGTGAGTATTTGCATTTTCATTTTTATAGTTCTATCTGTATGGTTGTTTTCCAAAATAATTTCCTTTAATTGTTACTTATGCATGAAATCATGCTAATAGTATTTTATGTGAATATTCTTTATATCATTCTGCATTGTACTTAAACCAAATCTGAGATTAAATTTAATTTCTGATGTATTTTGTTGTTAATTGATATCTTACATATCGTCTGTTGGGAGCCAGAAGGGCGTTATAGCATCTTATAGATGTTCCGTTGAGAGCCAGAAGGGCGCTATTACTGTACAAAGTCAATGGTAATAGCGCCCTTTTGGCTCCAAATGGAACATACTTGATCTGCAATAGCGCCCTTCTGGCTCCAAGCCGACGATATATACTATAGTCCTTTCTTTCAAACTTTGTTTGTTTTTCTAACATTGTTCCAAAACCTCATTGAATCAATGAATTGTGCAAAAGTGATTAATTTTCTACTACCCAAACTATTTTTGATAAATGGGCAAGCTTTCAATCACTCATATCATCCAGTGATTACAAGAACAAGAGGGCACACAAAAGTAATTTAATGATAATACTTGGCTTGAGGAAATCCTCAGGAGACCAAGGAAAGCTTACCGACTTTACATCCAATAGGCAGTAGCTTTGTTATGTTTTTATTTGGATCATACCCCAACTGATGAATGTTAGAATGTGTATTGTGATTCTTTTCTCAGCCATTTGGATAAGTCCTGCAGCAGCATGGACGCCATAGAGGTGACAAGATACGTCCGTCCTCTTGAGTGTCCTTCATGGGGCTGACGCCGTGGATGCGCGCAGGGTATCCAATACCTAGGAGGGCGAAGGAATTCTTATTTCCGACAAGGAGCCATCTTTTAAGCTGGATGAGACGTTGTTTCCTTGGCTGTGGCAAGACAGAAGAGGTTTGGAAGTCTTCTATATAACTACAGTTTATGTTCCTGGTGACACGCAGACATTGCCCTATAACATGATTTGGGCTTTATTGCATCAAAGATGAAGATTAGGGTTTCGGCAAATAGGGTTTTATATCACATTTCTCAGTAGCCGCAGGAGATGCCAAACCCTACGGAATAGATTTATCATTAGAAATAACAGAATGAGAATAACACAAATATTTGGAAACGGCTTAAAACAAATGGACTTTTGTGAAGGGAAAGCCTTGACTAATAGCTTTCACTCTTTAAATCTCAATTTGGAATGCATTAAATCAATCGATTTCCTTTCTCCTGTGACGCATAGACATTTTTTTCAGCTGTTTTCAAACTTTTTGCGTTAATCAATAGTTTCTAACTAATTTCTAATGTTTATATATATCCGCTAGCAGGCAAATGAGGCTATGTGCACCAATAAACATTCACAGTAGTTGATATCCCTGCAGAAAAAATGTTATGATTATTTTGATTAACAGTAACAGTAACCGACTGATGGTTCAATTTTTTCTACCTTAATGGAAATTTAATTGAATGAATATGTTAATATTTTAGAATATTAGATATTTAGTTTGAATATATTTTAAAACAATTTCTCTTTAGGTTAGAAAGAGAAACCAAACAAAGTCGAGGATGCGAGGGCTGACCGTTTCCAACCAAAACCAAAGTCTCCAAAAATTCCAACCCACAGCAAAATCACTGATTCTCACCAAAAAGCCAAGTCTCCCAATTCCAACCAAACGAAACTCACCTTCTTCCTAGCGGTGGCCAGACAGTGACTCTGATCATAACATACAGTCTAAGGATCCCTAAATATCACAAAGAGCCATCTGGATTCTGATGCAGCGTAGGTCGCAACCCACTGTTTTTAATATTTGAAAATTTCTTCCGTTTGTGTCTTTCGGTGACTAATCTCAGCACATTTTTGGTGGGGTTTCAAGGACTCTAGTGAGTCTGTACTCATCGATCTCAACTTTTTTTATTGTTCACTGCATCACATGGATTATTTTTATGCTAAACTGCTTATCGTCATGTTCTGTAATTATTTTTTACAAAGACTTGGATCTAACCTCGACTTGTTATTGTAGTGAACTGCCATTTTGAAGATATTTGGGAGGAGTGGCAGCTACCTGATTAATCAAAACTACAATTTAGTGGCGTCGCAAAAAAAAAAATGTATTTTCAATTAATTGTTAAAATGAATATCGGCCTAGTTTTTGTAACATTTCCATTTACTATTTCTTTTTATTTACCATTCAACTTGCAATTTTATCATTTTCTAACCACATAATGACAGATAAGTCAATTACTTCACAAAAGTAAAAAAGTATTAATACACATACTATCCTCTTATTCCATATCAGGGTGATAAGGACAAACCACTCTTCTGTACTAAATGCATGTACACATGTACAAATTGTTGTATCTATCCTGTAGCAGTCTTTGCCTGTATAGTGGGAGTAGACTGTAGACTGATATATATCTTAACTGGTCTGTGATGTTTTCCATAATTCAGAAGGAGAGGATGATGAATGGAGGGAGAGAGGACCAGGGCTGGGCTTTTAGACCCCCTAATAGGGAGGATGAGAATTGGAAGCAAGTAACCAACTCACTGGAGGATCGGGGAGGTGGATATTTTGAAGATTTCAAGAAGTTAGAAAGAAAAAGTACATCATCCAATATGAATGCTAATGTTGTCCTGGTACAGGTTTAATACAAGCAAACTTGTTAGATAGAATAGATCCAATAGAAAGTGTGGATTGAGGATTTTTTTTTTTTTAATTAATTGTTGAGTAGTGGTCTCAATAATTATCCTTGGTCCGAGCGCCAAGGTGATGTTCTATTTACTTTCATTAATAATATGCATCATGGTTAATTGTTAGGTCCTTACAATAGCATTTAGAATATCACTTAAAAGTTGTGGGGTACTCTGGTTATACCTAAAAGCATTAAAATACTTTCTTTTCTATTCATCATGTGATAACCACAAAAACTAATAACTCTTTGTTGTGCTAATTATTTATGTGTCATATAGGATATTTGGGTGTAGACTTAAAGATGTGTGTCATAAATGAAGTTTATTCCAGTATTATATTACTAATGCTTTAATACTAATTTCATTTCATTATATAAGTTATGTTTTGGGGAAGCAGAATGTAAGGATAAGTTGGAGGTAATTGATAATTTGTTATACATTTTATGTGATGTTATGTTTTATAGTAATTTAAATTCATGGTTCAAGCACCTTTTCTTTAGTTGACCTGTATGCTTGCATAGTGGTATTAAATATGTTTTTTAAATTATTTTTGCATATTAGTCATTACAATTTGGCTTAATGCAGTACAAAATAGATTAACTTTTGAAATAAAGTAGTGTTCCTCAGTCTTAAGCAAATTTTCACTTCATTCATATGTTTGTTAGGTGTGCTTTTTATGGAGATATATATTTCAATTTTAACATTTCCTTTCTGTTGTGGTTCTGCTTACAGATAACAAAGATCCAGAAGAAATTGTGAGCGAAGTTAGTATGTTACAAGCACTCTTCTTGATGGATACAGCGGAAGAGGAAAAAAAGAAGGCCACACCTCCTCAAAATGATAGTCCCACTCCATGGAACTGGGAGGAGTCTGCCATCGCTCAGGAAGATGGAGGCTGAATTGAGACGGGAGTCTCAGCTAGCTCAAGAAAGCTGCAATCCGATAAGTCTCACAGGCCATTGGTGGAGATGTGGTAGGAAGGACGACGCTGGCGTCGTCTTGTTCCGACGCAGAAGGTCCGACCAGAGGAAGGTCTTTGCTGAAATGAGTGATGTTGATAACAAGGCAGATGAAAGTAGCCAAGAGATGGTCTACCGATCTGGATCCCTTCATCAGGCAGAGGATGATGTCATCATCCTGGAGGGACATTTCAGTTTACAGCAGTGTTGGGGAGGAGGAGGAGGAGGAAAGGTCATTGAAGGAACTGATAGTGCAGAGGAACAAAGAGTGGAGGCCTTCACGGACGCTCCGGAGCCAAGTCAAGAGGAGACTGATATTGCGAATGAAGGGTTGAGAGTGAGATGATCAAGTATCTTCTGCTATCAATAAAGAGGAAGGGCCAAGGAGTGGAAAGCTATTCTGGATTGAGCGTGAAGGTCTCGACATGAATGAAAATGCTGCGCAAGGAAGAAATGATGTCAGATATGATTTCTAAACTGATCAACGTGGCCATCTCTGAGGCTGCTCCTCAGAGGAGAGTGATTGGGGCCAAAGCTGTGAGGTCACCGGGTCACCATCTGGAATACCGCCCTCCAAGCAAGAGACGGCTCTAAACAAGCAGGATGCTAGCAACGGCTCAGCAGAAAGGAATGAGTCATTCTGCAGCACAGGAATGTTAAACTTGCCGAGTCCTCAGACAAAGTCATTGAGAGCATTGGAATAGAACCCAGACCCTACAAGCACACAAGGCCATATGCACCAAAGAAATCCAAACACAAAGTCGCAAGGTTAATACGCCTACAATATCCACCCACAACAGGCGTGTTGGCACTGGGGACGATCCACGAATAGAGCAACTCTCAACTGATTTAGCAAAGGAGGTAGTTTTAACAACATTTTTCCTGATTACTTATTCATGTAGATTTCTGAATTAAGTTTGTTCCAAGCGTATGTTGAAAATGATACATTTAATCACAATTATTGCACCGTTAAAAAAAACCTTTTCTGTAGTGTTGAATGTAAATGAATAACATTATTGCAAGTGAATTGCATTTGAGTTTAGAAAAACAGATAAAACTGAAGTTTTTTGTTTTTGTTGTTTGTTGTGCCATTTTACACTAAGTTTCACATCTTCATTAGATGTCAATGTGACACACACAGAATGAAAATAAAATATGTCATTCCTGCTTTCCCCTAACCACATCTGTTCTAAAACTTATTACCAATTTTATGTATTTGAACGAACTTGGAGGTGACGTATTAACTTGCCTGACATAGCAACATTTATATTTGACAGCTTTATTATGTCATTTGGATGCTGTCATTTGTTTTTCAGTTGATGTAAAAAGTTGGCATTTCATACCATTTAAAAAAAAAAACATATCTACAGTGCTCTGTCTGAGGCTGCCTAACATAGCAAATGTATCGTTGACAGGTTGATTTGTAAAGATCGCCACTCGGCAATTATTTGTTGGGCATGAAGACAGCACAATTTATGCTATACAATATGATAACGATTTATACTTGTTATATTCTTGTGAGGGGCAGGCCACCTAGGTAAGTCAAAAGGGTATAAGTTTTGTTATGTTGTTATCAAATCAGTGAGTCCACTCATTTAATCCTGTTTCTGTCTCCACTAAGTATTGATTCATGAGAATTTCTTTTCTTGTCCTCAAGACCCGCAGACACAGATATCTAAAGGATGATTATGAGGCTCTCCATGAAAAGTATGATCTGCGGAAAAAGGAGTATGCTTCAGAAAGCAAAGAATTGAAACGGAAACTGGATCAAACAGCAAAAAGAATTGGCGTAAATATCTAACATGCTTATTTTACGCAACCATGTATTTTTTTGTTTCTTTTCTTAAGTTGTGATAAATATGATGTTTTCATTAGTACAAAAAGCCTTACATTAAAGTGGAAATTTGTTGCTAGAACTGATTCACAAACTTTGTGGAAGGTAAAACCCTCATACCGTATTGATTCCACTTGTAGTTTGATATTATATCAGTCTATTTCGTTAACCCTAATCTGCCCGGGCTCTTTTGAAAATGCCACAGCCCGGGGGGGGGCTAATTTAGCCCCCCCCTAGAGATCTCGGCCGTTGATCGCGCGATCGCGACGAAAATTTCCACGACGTCGGTCCCTGTGGCGTAATCTCCTTAACTGCACACTTAATTTTTTCCGAAAAATGTTTCATTTTAATTATGTATGCTAATTATGCTAATTTTATGCATGAAATCATACTTTTTGCTCTAATTCACTAAATATAGCTCCTAGAATGCCAATTTTTGTTGTGAATCTTCTTTATAGAATTCCTATCAATTGTACTTGAAAAAACTTCCGGTATCAAAATTAATTTCTTATGTATTTTATTGTTTTTTGAATTTCTTATGTATTTCTTTGTTTTTTTTCACCTTTTTTATTCTATTGTTTTTTCGACACAAATTGGTCCGCGACATTATTTCTGTCATAAATAGCAACAAATCAAGTGATTATTATCAATAAAAGCAAAATTAATCACTCATTTATGAATTTTAGCTGAAAACACAATTTGTATTGACTTTGTACATGAAATCACGTTTTGAGACAATTTTGGGTCTGACGCACGTGTACAAAAATTATGCGTAACTCGTGAACCAAGTACCTCGGGGGTCGCGAATTTGGTCTCAAAAGATGCGCAAGACTTCAAAGAAAAAACTCATGAAGCACCGCGGCTTTCAGCTTGTCACGTCAAAAATTTATCGCGAAAAATGTCGAGGGGGGGCTAAATTAGCCCCCCCCCGGGCAGATTAGGGTTAAGTAATATATTCCACTTTAGTGAATCTGTCTGCCTTCATACCAATTTTCTTGCTTTTGATATGTTTAGAATCCAACGCAAACTTGGTAGTAAGGGAGTTGTAGGAGTGGTACAGCTTGTGAGTTGCGCAAGACCAACATGGAACTGAAGGACTCAGAGAGCAGACTGACTGCAGCCAAATCTAAACTGGCTCGAGCCGAGAAAGAAATATTCCAAGTATGGAAAATAAATATTCATCATATGTACTAATGATCTTTAATATGGGGGGGGGGGTAACCAAATTAAATTAAGTTACTGATGGTTGATTTGTTAAGTAATTTGGTTTAGATATAGCCTACTTCATCAGATATGATTGTTAAACACTGGTTCCAAAAACAGAGACCTACCCTACCCCCCCCCACCTCACCCTCCGTTATAGTGTGTAAACAAATTACTGTAAAATTGTGGAGCTTAAATATTAGGCCTACAGTAGAATTTCATCGAACCTTACCTTGCAATGATTAGTGCATTTATGTAGAACATTTTTAAAACATAATTGCATTACAATTGAAGAAACCTGATTAGTAGATATAGATTGTAAAACCTGACATACCACTTCAAATGGCCCATTCAAAAATTGTTCAATTGCATCTGTACAGCCTGACGAAAGAGCTGGAGAATACGACTCGTCAGCTTCTAGATTTTGAGAAGAACCAGGTCCTGAAGGAGAGTAACAGGCACCGTAGCTACATCAACAGGTGGACTGGAACCAGAAATAGATCCTGGTGTAGAGGAGGAAAACAAGCTACTCAAAATGAGATCCAGATCAGCAGAACAAAAGGTTTGCTCATTACAATGTACTATGATCGAGACAGGAGAGCCCTCGCTTTGGAATGCTCGCCAAATAATTTGCTGGAATTTTGCGTTTTCCATTTCTTTTTATATTTCAAGATTTAAAGATTTCTATCAAAAGTGTAAAAATAAGTAAAATAAAAAAGGGGGAGAATTTGTGCTGTTTCTACTCTGAAGTTATTAGAGATTTTGTATGCATTTTTTCTTTGGTTAATTATTTATTTGATAATGCTACATACAGTTTTTGTCGCATTTCATATTCTGTCAAATACAGTCAACTTGCCTTAAGACAAACTCACATGGTCATATCATTTACTTGAGTCAAAGCTCTTTTGAAATCATCTTCTCTTTATATTCTATTGTTTTAACTCGTCATAAGGTCAATTATTTTTTAGTCGAAGCTATTTCTTCAGTCGCCAACACTGTATATTCTTCCTTATCTGTTTGTTACCTGTAGGTATTGGGCTTCAATACCAGTATGCAATGCAGAGTCTCAACAAAGCCCTTCAGGAAAGTCAGTACATCTTTAGAATGTATGGTAACTCGCTTCTTGAGCAGGTAAGGATAGCAAACAATATTTATTTAATAAAATATTTTTGAAAAGTAAATTGAGGGCCCTTTCAATAAAATATTTGACAATTCAATTGGGAATAGATGCGACTTTGTATGTATAACGGATGAAGGTTGACCCACTTCAATAAAAAACTTGGCAACCCAGTACTATTTAAGACCCTATCCCACTGGCAAAGATGTCCAGATAAGGTGGACACCCATTTGTCCATAAATCATAGAGATGTCATGGCGACTTGCTTTGCAATTAAAAAAAATTCTTTAAAAGTTAACCAAACATTTTTCCAATTCCCATGACTGAAAGAGCGACTAGTCACAAACTAGTCTTATGGTCTGTGGGATGGGGCTTTTGGATTTGACATCCTACATGTAAGTAACTTGTCTGGATGCATGATTTGAAAAATGCTAAATGAAAGCTTGGCATGTGAAAAATATGGACAAAAACTTTGTGCCATTTGTTTGATCTGGTGTTTGCATAGGTCTCTACATAAGTAAGAACTTTTTTTTTCTCTACTACAATTTTGAAAACTTGGAATTTAGTCTCCATGATTTTATTTAATTGATAAAGCAAACTTTTTACCTGGTATCTCAAAGGAATAGCTGACAATTGTTCTACCCCAAAGTGTTCTATTAAAAACAAAAGACTTTTTTTTTGACTTACACTGAATTTTGGTGTGTAGTTAAAAGGCAGCAAAATGGATAATCAAAGTCAGGAGTTGACTACCTGCCACACTATTAAAAGTCATGTTGGCAAGGCATCAATCTACAATTGCACACCCGACCCAGGTAATTATTGATGATACCTTGCGTGCATTGACCAACATCAAACTGAACTTAATATGCTTGATTACCAAAGTAGCAGAAATACCTAGCAAATACAATGAATGTTGTTATTGTTATTATGTAACGTTTCATATTCCCACGCTCGCACCTGAATTGCCTGCCGAATGCAAATGGATGGATTATTCAGATGTATACAAGGAAAACGGATGAAGTTGCCACGATCTTACTAGCAATGGGTTCTCTCAAAGTCTCTACAGCAAGATGTCTCCTTTGGCGGACATCCCCTCCCTCAAAACCCAACACATTGAGACATTCAATCCATAAACAGGTAAAGCCGCATAACATGGTGTTTTCTAGTTGAAGGTGGTTAACTTGTGGTTTCTGCATTTTTGTGGCTTGTGTATGGTTATGGTGCATGGTTAAAATATGTTTTGATGTGATATTTTTTTCATTTTTCCTCTTTGCATTGTGTATATTGAGTTCTTGTAAATGGAGACATCACATCTTTACTTTTGCATTAAAACATAACGAGCTTAACCCGTTGTGGGGACTGAGCCCGATATATATTCAGCTGAGGTCTATGGGAATGTGTGTTATAGCCATATCAGCTCGTCTCCAACAGGTTAAATGCTAACTTATTATGCAAATCAAATTTTAGAGAGATATAATTATTAAAAATTTTTAGTTGGGCATTATTATTGAACAGTATTTAAAAAGTTGTTTTATTTTCCTTGGTGAACATTCAGCTTGAATTGGTCTTCTTTACATTGCACATCTTACTCTCTATCTTTTATGTATGCATTTTTATATCTCACTTTCTACATCAAGAGTTGATAAAACATTGCAAGAGCTTAAAGTGTAATTATTTATCTCGCCTGATTAGACACAATACTTTAGAGAGCGCACATTATTGTTTGTGCATAATAGAGTGCCCACTTGGTATTTCTTTGTTTCAGCTCTTATGATTTATTTATTTTGCTATTTGAGAAAATTTTAATTCCAATATGACTGTGAATTACTGTGTATATAATTCAAACAGTCCACAGTGCATGAAATTTATGAAATGGTTTATAAGTGGGGCTTGGAGATTTTGTTTTCTTTCTTTGAACATATGGCTGGGGAAAAAAGGTTGGGGTCAAATCCTTCTTTCACATCCTTTTTAAGTGAAGGATCAATATTCATTTACAAAGCTGTATAAATCTTTAAGGATAATTCTAATTTTGAAAAACTAAACTTTGTGGCCCATATGCTGAACTGTTGTATACTGAGTTTGTATGAGTTGAAGTTTGTGCAGAGCTATTGTGCGATCCTTTTGTCTGATGTTGATTGATGCATCAGACACAAGGATCACACAACAGGTTTGCACGAACTTCAACTTATACAAACTCAGTCTTCGGTTGAGAATAGGGGGTTATTTGTTGCAGTATGTAATATCCAAACATTTACTTTGGAGTTTGCAATGTCTGTAATCATTAATTCAATGTGTGCAGTGCTTAAAATCTAAAAGATGCATGTATTCTATAATTTTGCAAAGCCTTTCAGCATTAGTTAGAATTTTTTCTTGGTGCCTCTTTCAAACAAAGTGTGCAGTGCTTTTTGCAGTGGCTAAATCCTGTATGTTGCTTGCATGCTGTCTTGTAAACTCCTATGCAGCAATCACCTGTAAAGGCTGGTGAGTTGTGCTACTATCTGCTGCTGCTACTGGATTGACTACCACCCTCCCTGACCCCTCTATGCCCCCTGTACCCCAAGGAGAGATGGGTGCTGGAGAGGTCAACCCTCTCTATTCCTAATCCCAGTGCTAATCAAGACATGGTGTCTGTACTGGCACCTACCAGGTAGGTACAGTCAAACATGTCTACAGAGAAGGTTTTCAGTGAAAGGTCTTTATGTGCCGGTTTGTGTACAGTGGTAATAAAGAAAAAGCATTTTAGAAGGGATACAGACTGGTCTTGATTGACTTGTATAGTAGGTTGTACTCAAAAGTATTCATGTTCAGCAGTGTGTTATAGCTACGCTGGTCGGCGGTGGTTGGGCCCGACCACCACGGGTACTTTGGCCCGACCACCACGGGTTTTTCCAACCACCAACTCGTGTTGAAAAACACTGCTTTCGACCACCACTAATTTCACTATTAAAACTGCATCTAAACTATACTCATTACTATTTCTAATCATGTTTATGGACATCTGTTTACAAGAAGTTATGTTTTCAATTCGACATTTATGTTTAACATGTTTTAAAGTATTTACCAAATGTTTTTGTCTTTTGTTATGGCACCAAGCGTATGGGAAACAGGGAAAAGCACAAACAGGAAACCATAAATGGATGGGGCAGCATGGCTAGGTAGAATCGCGTCTACAATTGCGATCGCGATCACAATCATATGAGGCTGGTTCAACCACTGTTTTTTATTAATGTTTGTTTTATGTGCGGGTAATATGGATATTTTGTATTTTCAAGAAGAAAGAAATACAAAAATAAAATTTGATATAAATCAATATTTACATTGTAAAATTTGTTCCATATTTTGAAGATTAAATAATTCTTTTTTAAAATTTTTAACTAGCCTACTTTGTTTTGGATTGTGTGCAACATACATGTTGTCCACAGTTGATTATTTCATAATCTGTTCATACCTCTGATTTTTATAATAGTTTTTTTAATTCTGCTTTTATTAGCAAATTGATATTTCAGCAAGTTTTATGGTGGTCAGTATGTTAACCAGACTCAATCTGGACTTATTAGGAAGTTTGATATTTTTGAGCAATTTGGTATTTCAGGGTCATTTTATTGACAGATACCGGAAACACCTATGCTTCATAATTATTGCATGCCCAGGGTACTCAGTTCCAATTTCTCATCAATTACCACAAGTACTTTATTATTTTATTCAATAACCATCTGAAAGGTTTTTGCAAGAGTCTATAGTCTTTCTTCATGGCCTCTGTGGGTCTGGCCCATGTGTCCTCTGGAAAACCTCCAGGCTGATTCAGGTTGCATGGTCTTTGAGCCATCTTGTGAGTCTTCAGCTTCCTAACCCCTTTATTGTTGGTTTTCTTGTCAGGACTTTGGATTTTTCACTTAGGAACATTCATATAAATGTTATTGAAATAGAATAACCACTCTACCCACACTTTTAGTCCCTTATTTAACACTCAAGTACTTCTTTTATTGTGCACCAGATGTAAGACAATTTGGAAAAAACTTTCGAAAAAACTTTCATGGGCAAGACTAAAAGTGCAAGGTGTCTCCTTGAATTGCCAAATAAGTATACTGAGAGGTCTACAACAACCCAACGTTGGAATGGATACCACTGACCAGCCAGAGACGAGGGTGCCAATGAGCGAATGCTGCATACAGGATATATATACAGACACTTCCCAATACAGACTCCAGTTTTTGTGATCAGACCCACCGGAAGGCCTCTGGACAGTTCCTGAGCTCATTTACACCAGAATTTTAATTTTTCGACCATAATTATAAAAGTTGATGACAGAAAATTAGAATTTACGAGTGATATGGACTTTCTTCAATTTGGCTAAAAACGATGAATCCTTCAATCTAAAGAACAGTGTCCTGACTTTAGCTCTTGGCATTCACATAGAACTGCGAAAGGGGATTATCAGTGCGGGTAGCACTGGGAATCTGTTCAGAATAGGAGGCATCCCGGTAAAAACATTTTGTATTAAGATCCCGGATGGAAACTTGCAGAAGTATATTTGTTAATGTTACCTGGGACAGCATTTGACATATCAACAGGACGAAGTGCAGAAGCATACGGCCAAGTTAGTAAAGAAGTAGTTCAAGGACAATCATAATAAATGATCTGGAGAGGAAAATTTGATGACCTGACAAGAATCCCCTTAAAAATGTGTCTTGGAAGTTGAAGACTCACAAAATAGCTCAAAGACCATGCAACCTTACACAGCCTGGACGTTTTCCAGAGGACGCATTGGTCAAAACCCACGGAAGACATGAATGATGGTTCTGGACGTTCGCAAGAATATTTTAGGTGGAAATTTAAATAAATAATTACAACCGAGATGATCTCAAAAAACTTAAAAAACGACAGGGGTATGAATAATTTTGCGGACAACTGTATGTGCACAAAGTCCATGCATATTGAAAGTGATAACATGATCTGTGTAGTATACTGAGTGTTTGTCATTTTATCGACATTCCTATGGTATCCTAAAAAAATAAGTAAGTTAACAACAAAACTTACATCAAAGTAAATTTACAGCTACTTCAGTAATTGGTATTTACTATGCTATTTAAAAAAATTAAAAAAAAATTTTTTTTTTGGGGAGGGGCGTCATCATTTAGCTTCTAACCATAAGCTCCATTTGTAAGAACAACTTCTTTTTGTTGAAATTTGAACCGGCACTAAAAATACCCTAGCTATTACACTGATGTTCAGTATGGGATCAAATTTGTATTGAAAATATAGTCATCTCATGCTATAAAATCAACAAGTACATAATTGAGAGTATGATCAAAATAGTTAAGTTGATTTCCTTTCAAATGGATTGAAATTAGTAAAACTTACAAGAGTTTATAGCCTTTGCAATTTTTGTTTTAAACATATTTACTTTAACCCATGAAGGCTGTTATGCATAAAGTCGGCCTCATAGTGTGTCCCTACAATTTTTTTTTTGTGATTTGTGATGCAATTAGTAAAACTTACAAGAATTTACAGCCTTTGCTATTTTGTTTTAACAATGTTTACTTTAACCAATGAAGGCTGTTATGCATAAAGTCTGCCTCATGTCGTAACCACATGAATTCATTATGATTTGTGATACAATCTTGATTCTCTTATGTAACAGTGTCAAAGCTCCACCAGGTCTGACAGGAACGACAGGCCAAGCTCCATCAGGACTCACTAATGCACAGGTAAGAGCTATATACATTTATAGTCATTATACATCAGATGTATATATCAGAGTTACCACAAAAAATTGTGAGTAAAAATTCACTTTAGATATAGTCCCAACATTTTGCTGGCCTTATTTGAATTAATAGATGGATATCTATTTGTATGTAATTCAAATAGCTCAGTATATTCTAAAGCGATTTCAGTCATGTAAAATCATGTCCCGATCCCAGCAACCTGTGGGTGAATGAGCATTATGTGAAACATGCACATACCATCTCCCTGTGTTTGCACACATCAGATGCTTATAGCATAAGGCTTTTGATTAGTTCAGGGATAGCTTCTCTTTTTATGTTTTTGTACAGGAAAAAATAGTCACAAAGGCCATGACTTTGATGTTTCATACACATGATTCTTATGGTAAACTGTTTGAACCTCATAAGTTTAAAGTAGGATTCTAAAATTGTGCAATTTGTATACACTATCTTTTAATAAAAGTTGCATGTAGATTAATACATGAATTGAAAGATGGATATTCTATAATACGTTTTCGGAACAGATATAGCCCTCATTGTTACTGATTGCTTTTCTGAATTAATCAAATTGGTCCATATGTAAATTGTCAGGTGGCAGCAGGGAGTGACCTGAGCATGCCTTTCATGCAAGCACAAACCCAGAGGAGCGCACCTGGTAAACTCTTGAGGAAGGTACCACGTAAGACCCCTAAGGCCTTCCTGGCAGCTAATTTCATGTCATCCCTCCAACATACCACCAAGGTCTATGGTAGTGCTGCTGCAGTCGCCCCTAATCAACCACAGGTTGGCACGGTGACAAGTGGGCGTGGCATGGGCGTTGGTAGACAGAGTCCAGCGAACGTTCATGATTGGTTGGATGATATGGATACAGATAACATTGCACAGAATCAAGGTATGTTTACGACATTAATTTTGTTACCCTTGAAAAACTTTTTAGGAATGTCACAAGTAATTTCTTGATCAGTATTGAAGATGTTAAGCATCTTGGTTAAAAGATTAATTCATTGAGCTGGATTATGTTAAAGGGGAAGTTCACCCTGGAATTTTATTGGTCTTAAAAAATGAAGGAAAATAAAAGAAAAATATGAGTGAAGGTTTGGAGAAAATCGACCAAAAAATTATGAAGTTATGAATATTCAAAGTTTTGATTCTGTGAGACGTCACATGCGAGCAGTCTCCTATGTGTTTATGTAGGTTGAAATTCCCCTTAAAATGTCATTTTTTTATCAAAAGAAATTAATTATGTCACTCTGGCAGTCGATATTCATCAAAGAATATGTTCATATACGATGAACTATATCAAATTACCCATTCCTTTTTATCAAGAAACCATGAACAAAAAGACAAATTTATGGAAATTTACATACACAACCAATGTGATGAGAGATGCTGACTCGCACGTTGACGTCACACAATCCAAACTTTAATATTCATAACTCTTCATGAATTTGTGGGTCGACTTTCTCAAACCTTCACCTCACTATTTTTCTATTATTTTCTTCATTTTTTAAGCACTCAATAAAACTTCCAGGTGTGAACTTCCCTTAAGGAATTGCCAGAATTGTTTAGTTGTTACTACAAAGAAATGCTACTGTTTGCACACAAAATCCACCCTCTTCACTTATGGTATAGTCTATATTTTGACAAAGTCATCTTTCCTTTCGAGCACACATGAAACTATCTACCTATACTTTATGGTTTATTACCTGTACACTTGGTCTTACAAGTGGTTGGTATATATATTGCTCAAAGCAATTAGGCTAAACCAATTTGGCCTACTAAAATTTTTGGTCTAATTTTTGTTTTGCGTCTAATACATAACTTGATCTAATTTCATTGTATTCTTATGACCAATTAGTTTATTTGTCTAATTTCCTTTGTCTAATTGTGTTTTCATCTAATTTCCAATAATGGAATACTAAGTGTTACATCAATTGACTAATACGGTGATGAGCAAGTGGACCCTTAGACAAAATGGTAAATGGACAACATGGCAATTAGACCAAAGGTAATTAACGACAAACTGCGTTGTAGACTAAATTGAAATAAGACATGTGGAATGAGACCAAAGAAAAGAAACAAAAAAAAAAGGCTAGTCAAAGTAGTTTAGACAATTTGCAATACTACCATTATTTCCTCTTTCTTTATATTATGTATATAAACACAAAGTGAGTGGCCACTGACGGCCCAACCTTCAACCAACAACAAAAACAAACCGTCAAGGGCACCTCCCGGGTTGCCAGAGCCCCCACTCGCAACCCCAATGGAACACCGCTGCCACCACCGCCAGGATGCAGAAGCATGGATGCCCAGACTTCTACGGGTATGAACTGATCAGATGATGAGTTGGCTCCCCCTACCCAGGCCAGGCCCAGAACCAGCGGGTATTGGGCGGGGCAACAGACCTTGTCACAACCAGTGGTGAGTGAACAGGAAAAACTCAAGTTATAAAGTAGCAGTGCAAGGGTCCATGCCTTTTCTCCTTGTTTCAAGTTTTTTTCCTCTTGATTTCAGTCTCAATCATCTGCAGCAGAGAGCAAAATTGAGAAGTTTGTTATATGCAAAACTGTATTTCAACATCCTTATGATTATTTGTAGACTGTGGCTCTGACATTAAAAGTATGGCTTCAGGTAATTTAGTATCCTGTCAAATTTTGTTTTTAAGAGGAGGATTTTGACTGGGGGCGGGTAGGGTGGGTTCAATTTGACCCCCCTGAGATCTCGGAACAGACGGATGGTCGATAACGCCTGCGAAATTTTGCAGATGAACGTCGCTGTACATGTAAAGTATCGCTGAATATTTTTTTTTTTTAATTTCACATATATCAATTTATGCTATTTATACATACTTCATGTAGCAAATTAGATCTTTTTAATTAAAATCGTTAACTATTTCATAATGACATAGTTATTGAGTCAAATTTTTTCTAAAAGATGGCTGAGCTAGCAAATTTCAACAGTATTGAATTGACAAATTTCAGAAATTTCAAATTTTAATTCTTTTGTATTTGTATTGTTTTTGTGAATTTCTTATGTGTTCTATTGTTTTTATTTCTTATTGTATTTCTTTGTGTTTATGTAATTTTTTATGCTGCAGAAATGTTTCTTGATCAATATAAAGACAATTAATTCAATCAAAAGAACTCAGAAGGCCCAATTATCAGGTTATAACGAATTTTAGGAAAAGCAGTATTTTGTAACACAACACATGCAAAATGACGATTTTTGTTTCAATTTTGGCCTGACAAGCGATTACATAATGTTGCCGTAACGCGACAACAGGTAGTCTTGATTTTTTTTTTAAATACTTTAGTGTCAAAGTTGCGGGACACTTGAAAGAATTAAGTCATAGTTAGAGCGCCGGGTCGCGATGCGCAGCTGGCACGGCAGTCGCAGATTTTCGTACGGGGGGTCCAAATTGACCCCACCAGTCAGAATAGGTAATCTTCTTCAATATTGGGTATGTGCTGAGCTGTTACGAAATAACCACTTGAACTGAAAATGTGGTGTTTTAATATTGATTACACTTTGAAGCTGATAAAACACAACACAAAAAAAAGATGATTTCAGATATCAATGAATTTGATACCAGTGTATATATCTCCATGTAGGGAAATAATTAGCACAATGGGACCGAATTAGGGAAATCATCAAGTCATGTCAGGAGCAATGGTTTTGAAATGCAAAAAAATGTCATTTTTTGAAGTTCACAAGCCTAAAATTGGCCACTTTGATCAGGATGACAGACCCATTTAGATTTTAAACAAATTACTTGCACAATGTATGCGAAACTGTGCTTTCCCAATATACGGAAACGAAATTTGCATAAAATTTACGGTT
>CALNVZ010002100.1:27408469-27527765 GCA_940671915.1 Paracentrotus lividus | reverse complement strand
GCTTCTGACTTCGGCAATCGTTCGGGTGGTCTTAGCTTTTCGGTCTTAGGACCACTGCGTAAGAGGTGAGAATAGGTTGGTACGTAATGGGCAGCTGTGCATAGTTTGTTACCTTGCGCGTACGTATTTTAAACTCCTCTACACTAATGGGGAGTACGTACATCTGTTAAAAAAGAGTCCTTGTGGCAGGCTTCCTACAAAAATAATGACGAAACTGAAGGGCGACAATAAAAAATTTGTGCACAAAACAAATTGAAGGAGTTGTCACAAAGTTGGAGATTCCTTTATAAGATACAAGACCTTAAAGAGATTTTCCATAATTCTCCCATTATTATAACAGTATATTCATTATATTGTATAAAGTCAACGTCTAATTTATTTAAGCCTTCGATTTGATCTCTCGCTTGGGTTTTTCATTCCCGTAACTTTTCAGAATTATGATGTTGTACATATTCCGCTGGTAGTGGAAGTCTATGCCACATGTCAGGTTTCTCTCTGGGTCCGTATAAATCTATGGCCTGACACCACGTGCACACATCCAAGAATATCAGAGAATTCCTGCTGAAGTATATAGGGTAGAAGTATCGTAATACTCATACAATTAGATAGTTATGACAAGCCTGACATACCTGTTGTTTGATGCTCGACTTTTTTGTATACGAGACAGTTGCAGTCCACTTCATTTTGGTGACAAGGTCATTGAACGCAAACCTATATGTTAATAACCTCATATGGAATAAAAACAAGATGAAATATATGCCTCCGCACTGCAGATAGAAATATACTGGCAACGTTTCCCTTATTCCTTCTTTTCCTTCAACATTGTTTACCATGGTGTGTGACGCTGGAGCCTTTGACCTACATAATCATAATCTAATTACGCCTACTTTCTTGATGATTTGAAGCTCATACTTCTCACACTGGTTTAGAGATATAGCCATAACGAACTCAATACATGAAATCTTATTTTGACTTCTTTGGCATACTTGACCTTGTGGACTCATACTCTAAAGATCTAATCAAATCAGTCTTCCTTTGGTGAATACATAATACCTGGTAAGTTTTGAAAGTTTGGTATGCGTCAAATGCTTTTGATATATCGGCGATATGGACAGACCAAAATACATGAATATTTTCAACATTTTTGACCTCTGTTGACCATTGGACGCTATGACTACATACTCCAAAAATCTAAATCAATCTCTTCTATCCACATCACTCTCCGAGTATTAGGCCCACATTTCAGGCTAATAAATCTTATTTACTAAAGAACCTAAAACCACATGCATGCAAGGATTTGAAAAATTGCGTCCTCATTTCAAAATCTTGCATGTAGCTTAGTTAGAAACAGGAATGGACTGTATTTGTAAAAAGCTTAAGCTTTAATAGCCCCCTTTATGATGAAGCTGAACCTAAATAGCAAGCCGGCAATGTTTCTGCCGAGTGCCTTTTTGTCTGAACAAACAGGCCTTGCAGGAAACATTTGCTATTGTAGGTTCAGCTTATCCATCATGAACAGGTATTAAAGTCGAAAAAGGCTTTCTTGAGTTATCACTAATTCATGAACATTTGTGTTGTGTTAAATAATTGAAGATCATACAACTTCACCATGAGCAAATTCGCTGTAATTTAGAAAGATCGTACCGCCTGAGCTCAACATCACAGTTGATTGAATCAAATGACATGCATCTCCATTCATTTTTGTGTCCTGCACTCAATTGGTGGATTCACAAATACAGTGGCGCCCTATCGGTTGCAGCGTACGGCCAATTATTGACTCCGGGGTCGACACGCAGGTAGGCAACAGCGCACACAAAACTGTCGGGGTTTTAAGTCATGAGCCAATTTCTTATCGGCAATGATTCGAGTGCAAGCGAGAAGGTGATACTAGATCCGAACACCGAATACTGCAATGTATTCGGCCCAGGTATTCACTCATGCACTGATACAGTGCTTTATACACACAAATAGTATCCAACACACATGTTGTGTATCGCGAATCGCTCTCACAACGCGATCACGATTGGCTGGCATGTAACCGTATGCAAATTAAGTCATGCTCTAAGCTTTGTGAACAATATGGCTGCGACCACACGTAGCGCATCTTGATTGCTCGTTTTAGTTTAGCGATGCTCGTGAATGACCACCTTTAAACCTCCAGGACTATACCTTTTTTTTTCTCTCTCTCTTCATTTTTTTCTTCTTACCCCTAGAATCTTCTTCATTCCTATTAGATTGATTCTCTACTTGGGTTATAAAAGTCATGAAATCTCATCATGATTGAGGCCCCTAATAAGAGAAAGGATGGAGTGAAGGTTCTGGGTGTTGTGAGCCTTTGACAGCTTTACTCCAACTCAGTGGACTGCAAGAATCTCCAATCAAAACTAAAAATTCTTGTCAGTATGAATTCACCAAATCTTCAGAACTTTAACATATGACCCCTTTTTAAATGGTCTACACTATTGCCAAATGTATAAGTTTAGGGGAACAGAAACTACCAGGAAAGCTCCCCAAAATTCATCTAAGTCTGTCCAATGTAAGTGTACCTCTCGTACTGTCAAAGAGTGAAAAGTGGGGCATCTGTGTAGTGGAACCCCGCACCACCCCTTCCCTTGATTGATGTCTCTGATGTGTTTATTTTATTAATTAATGTCGTTTCTATCTTACATGTTACGTTTTTTATACAGTGTATCAAAACATGGGTGAATAAAGAAGGAACTTGTCCCATCTGTCGTAAGCACACCCTATTTCCTGAGGATTTTCCAAGACTTCACTAAACCTTGATTCAACTCCTGAGATTTTGCGTAAAAGATGCTATGTAAGTGTAAATATGTGAACTTGAAAAAGAGAAAGTCGTATCTTGAATTTATGCTTCGTTTCTTTTTGAATTAGAAATCTAGAAAATGAAAGTGACCTTGAATGTTTTATGTATATTACAAGGAGACTAAAAAAAAGTGCCAAAATTTCCCTTTAAAATATAGAGGACTTTAAACTTTTTTTGTCTTCTCCATCAGGAATCAAGAAAGAAAAAAAAAAACTTTAAAAAAATTTTCACCTTGAATACGCTTAACTTTGCTCTAAAATGTAGAGCCAAATCTTCATACAATTTATTTGGTTAAAGTCAAAACCAAGTCCTATACAAATGTATGAGAGGGAATATCTGTTATAATGAAAGTTACCTGTATTGTGCAAAGACTGTAAGCTGTTATGTGCCACAAATTTTGCGAGTCGGAGAAGAAACGGTGTCGGTGAAGGATGTTTCCAAAATTTGGAACATGAATTAAACGACACATAAATATGTGGTAGAAGTTGTCAATTGGGAAAAATGTATCGTGTTCATAAGTCTTCTCTTGAAATTGTGCATATTTCTTTTTGAAACTAGAAAAGGAATTAAATGTATTCAACCAGTTCTCTTATCTTCACATCTACTGTACAGTTGAGTCATGTTAAGGACAAAACCAATTACCTAGCTGTACTGAATGTAGATGACTGTTTAAATAGGGACAAGAAAAATTTTCCCATTTGTGACTCAAAACTGCCTAAATTTTCCTTGAAAAATAAGAGGATCTTACAAACAAATATCAAGTGAACTGGGAAAATAAGCAATAGTTTCATGTACAGTAAAAGTTTGCAAACACGAGGGCCCCGTCACACAAAGATATGTGATAAATTATAAATGTGAAAGAATAATTCTTGTTAGCCAGTCTTTTCAACAAAAAGTGTGAAACAAATCAGCCATTGTCATTTTGCAAATCTTTGTGTTACGAAACCCTGATATGAACATTATTATACATTTATAGGATCAATTGGCATCATTTAATCTTCATAGAGTACATTTTCTCTACAAAATATGGGTGATATTACTTCAATTTGCATAAATTCATTGTTTATGAAGTTTACATACGTATCAAAACATTTGGTATTTGCTTTATTTTCATTTTTCGCTTGTAAAAGCTGATAACAAGCTTGCAAAAATTCAGTCACATCTGTAGGTTTCTTTATAAAAATTCAGTCTACTCCTGCTAAATGAGCACAGCTAAAAGTTTGTTATAATGAGGCGATTCCTCCCATGTGCCCATTATGAGATGTCTTAACAAGTATTTGACTTGGTCAAGTTATAATGGGAGTGGATTATTTCTGCTTTGCTAAGACACTTTGACTATTTCAGGGAATGTTAATTAATTGTGATGACAGAACAAATTTCATGTTTTCGTGCATCAAACTGAAATTAGGGTCTTTAAAAGAGGATTTCAGGCTGCAATTCAGATAATTTGAAATATAATGGCCCATTTTTCTTTACAAAGTTGTCCTTAGTTAGCAAGGACTAAATTTTGGGGTTTAACTATGGGTAGCAAAATGTGACACAATCTGTTGTTGATCTTATGTTCTGGAATCATGCTTTAATGGCTTGGGAAACTTTTTAATGAGTTTCTGCTACAAAAATTCTGATAATGTCAAATAAAAAAAAGTGTGTCTTCATTGTTATGTTTGTTACATGCTTAATGTATTCCCAGACAGCTTTTAATAGTTCGGTATCAACTATTCTCACAAATCGAACATCTACTGTTTTAGGCCTGGCGTAATTTGACACCTTTGTGAATATGGCCATTGAGGTAAAACACTGAAAATTTCATCAAAATTGGATGAAAAATAAGAAAGTTATGCATATTCAATGAGCAAGCAGATGATATCATTGATCCGCTTTTATTTTGTTATATGAAATTACAGTTATTCATTTTTTGTACAAATGTATGGGGAAAAAAATGAAATAATATACAATAGAAATAGTGGGTCAATGACATCATAAGCGTGCTCATAGGATATGCACTATACTACCCACAGAACTGGTATATTGAAATAAAATGCAAACTTTGTTTAATTTTTCATGCGAGTTTGATAAATTTCAGCTTGGAGTCCTCCTTTAATGCTAAAGCATATATGTACTGTAAAAATTATATTACAAGGCAACCTACAAATGTGACTAAACAAAAAGAGTAAACCTTGTTTATTTCATTTGTGTTTAAAGAGCATTTTGTCATCATGTACTGATATTTTGTAGTTAGTGTGTCCTATAACATTCAATGTATATATCAAATCATTCAGAAAACAAGAATACAATAAAAATCATTTATGATCAAAATATATTGTTTTTAATTTGTCTTTACTGCATTGACAATTATCTGTAGTCATGATATCAGATTTAGGGAAGTAAATTAAAGAGCATGTTTGTGAATCCAGCTCGATTCATGGGCTGTATGCATAGAAAGTGGTAATAGGATCAGCCTGTGCTTTTCAATTCCATCAATGCAATTCTTCCTTGTTCGTTTGACATTTAAAAAAAAAAAAATATTAAATGCCTTGCTACCTTGGGATTATTTAATTTTAAAAAGATCTTTTCGTAAGTAACAAAATGATTTGACAAAAGAAATATACTTGAGAATGTGGAGAAGAATGGTTCATAAAGGCCCAAGTTCATCTGTGGGTGAAGGAAGATATAGGGCCGTATAACACAAAAGAAAGTAGTTACTCTCTCTCATTCAAGCTAGCAGTTTTATTCTATTGTTCGTCCAAGATGTCTTTTAAAAATGACATTAAAAACACACATTTAAAATGCCTTCTATTTACTATATACATGTACATGATCATTTCATTACCCAAAAAAAAAAAAAAAAAAAAGTTTCTTGTAATGACAAAATTTGGCTTTAAAAAAAAAAATTGTGTCCAGATACTTGAGAATGTTGTAAGTACCATTGGGGTGACTTAATTACAGCACATCATTGGTAAAGATACAGACTTGCCAAGTAAGTTTTTAGAGAGTGCTTGATATATATAAAGAAACTGCTAACATATATTTAAATGGTGTTTTCTGAAACCAAAAGCCATGCAAAATGGGATTATCATTCAAAATCTTTGCAATCTTGCCTTCTTCAGTACACAACAAACCAAGTTCAAGCTGTATATACATAGAATAGCTTTTGCAATGTTATTGTCTGAACAGTGTATATCATATCTTACACAAATATAAAAGAAGATAAAAGGGTAGGACAATTAATGATATATCTATGCTTTTGAGTCTAGATCGTCTTTAGTGACTTGAATAGATGGATCTCCTCCAGACTTGTAGAGGGCGTTGTCAAATCCCACGCTGCCTGGTACATCTGTATTATTACTCATCTTCATGGATAAAGAACCACTTCTAGATTTGATGAAGAATGCAACCAGACTCACGCCACAGATAATGATCAGTCCTGCAATGATGATGCCAACTATAGTTCCGGTGTTTATGACTGGATCTGCGAAAGAGTATGGATGTAAGAAATTATTCAATACCAAATCAAACAATAAAAACAAAATAAAAATTTGTAAAATGAAAAGGTATATGAAATAAAACATTGAATTCCTGAGTGGGGAGCGGCCAAAACGGAATAAGATTCTTGTGAGAAGCTGAACCCATAAATACACATCTTGTTTTAACAAAAGAGTGAAATAAAGTTGTTAGGATAGATCAATGCTGAATTCAAGTGAATTTGTAAACAATGTTACATACATGTAAGTATGTTTGATTGATTTGTAATAGAATAATTGGCAAGTACTGGAACAAATAAATAATAGATCTACTTACTGACAGGTTTAGGTTGCTCTGTATAAACAAAAAGAAGGTGAAAGCAAATATTAGTAAAATAGTCTGTGATCATAATCACCATTTTTATGCCATCATAATGAAATAATTAGCTGGCCTCTATTCTGAACCTGCCTATACAAAATCTTGGTTACTCTTGCTTTTGAGCAAGACCTGGATAAGAATCGGGCAAAAATTTGTAAATATTGCTTACAAAGTTGTGGTCTTATACTGCAAACTATGAAATTAAACAAATCAGCATGCCTCGATGTTCAGGCAAAATTCTGTGGCTGAGATTTACAAGCTTTTTTAATTTTTGCACTAATACCAACATGCATGTTCAAAGTACATTCAACTTCACCTGAGTTAAATCTATTTGAAACATAGGTTTGAAATACAAAGAGAAGATGATTTTAAAAGGTACTGCTACACTTCTAAAAAATATAGATGTTGTTTTAAACATATAGACCCTCTCAGGAGTTGGCAAGCTTCAAATGATTCACTTTATCTTGTGTTTAATATTACCTAGTACACACTTGCTGAGACAGGACCTTTAGAGTAACTGCTTCAAAATTTTGGAACATGCTATCATTAGAAGTTATAGTCTCCGATATTAAAAGAAGGACTTTTGTTTTTTTTATTTTACTATGTGATCTCACAAGTTTCTTATTTGCACAAAATGGGTATAAAAAGCAATTTTGTACACGGAATAATAATGACATGCCCCCCACCCCCCCCCCCCCCCAAAAAAAAAGCTACTGGGTAATGTTAAAGCTGTGCGTTAAGTTTTGTTGATGACCGTTGGGAGAAGTGATTAGTTCTTTGTGCTAAATGTAAAACATGTGATTGGTTATAGCACCCAAGAACATGTTCAAATTATATGTAAATTTACGAAAGACTTGGTGAAACCCCGCCCCCGGTCCTAAAGGCAACTCACCTCCTCCTATCTTGGGCTGTTCACAGACATAGCCCTGGTCTCTGAACAGTCTACATCATTCCATTTGCCAGTGCTGAGGTACATCTCTACACAGTCCTCATAGCCAGGTTGGGTGGCATACGATGGCTCACCAGTGTCCAGTTGGTGTAGTCCACTGGAGTTCATCTGACCATACAAAAACACCTGGGTGTGGAAAAAAAATGAACATGCAAATGTATATCATGACCTCTGTGGAAAGTTAGATTACTGCGGACGATTGGAAATGTGGTTAATGATATATAAACCAGGCAGAACTCCCTATATGATGTGTGCAAACTATCAATCTTCCATTAAAAAAAATGGGTAAAATGATTATACAAGATATTTATGCTAATTTATTTAAATTTAATTTCACGATGAACATAAAAACAACAAATTGCAAGCACTGTAGAAATGGAGGTAGGTATTGAAACAAAACTTTACCTGATTCTCCTCGGGTGAGACCATTCCAGATATCGACGCTTCACTTCCATCAAGTCTATGATAATCTCCATCTCTTGTCTGGTATGAATACTAGCCATAGAACCATTCAGCTGCTCACATTTAAACTGGGCTTCAGGCCATGACATCCTATCGGTACTCTCGCAAACACCTTGTAACAGCCATCGTGATACGCGGGTCCAATCATCAGGCAGTAGCCAGGCATCTCAGGGTGTACTGTAGTGTGACAACTGTAATATACAGAGAGAGAAGGGATTATGCTTACCAATTGCAAATGATATATTTCCTAAAAAGATGTTTACTGTAACACCCAGTGCTCGATCTGCATAACTATGAACAAAAATAAAGTCAGGAAAATCTTGAATCCACACCATCTACTCTATCGGGAGGCACTTAACCAACGTGCCATCCCTGGTCCGTGGAGAAGTCAAAGATTAGGAGTAAATATTCAAGGGCACTTAATTAATTCCTACTAATCTGATGATTCCATTTAACATTTTTAGAATTAATCAAATAAAGATATCAGTTTGTGCAGGTTTATTGCAACAATAACGACTGGTACAATGTTCTTGGGTGCTATACTAATCACATGCTTATAATGTAGTACAAGAAACTGATCACCAGTCATTGGTAAAGTCGTTCGGACTGGTGATCAGTCTTTAAATAACAAGCCCTATTAGTACATCTAAAATTCTGGGCGTCTAGGTGTCACTTACCAGTGCTGTATTTGCAAGAGCTTGAATAGTCCTTGGCAGTTAGTATCGTCCCATCCTCCCTCTGGTAACACGGTAACGCATCCCTCTCCAGGTGCTGCACTAGGCTCACTGGCACCCCAAGCAGTGTGAACCAAACAGGCCATGCATCGCTCCACTTGTACTCACCATCCGCCTGTATTTATTAATACATATATTTACTTCAATAATCACATTCTCTTTCAGAACAGTTCTGACTCCGATCTTATTTGTTCAGCATATTTTCAGGAACATGCATTAAAAAAAATTTTTTCCAGCAGAATTTGTTCATTCCCTTACATTTCTTGAGAATTTAATTACATAAATTGTAAATACAGATCCATGCTGATACCTTGAATAATGTGTAAAATTCAATGAAAGTCAAATACATTATATAATATAGAAAACACTGCTAATTCTAAGTTATAATTCCTGGATATTTGATAAAAAATAGTATTATTCACTGTTCAATATTGAACAGTTCAACTACTCTAGGTTCTTCTTCTGAAGTATTGTCCGAAGGCAGCTAAATTATTTTCTACTCGTAAAGAATCTTATCGATAGATGCCCAAATTCACAGCCTTAGATCTCATGTTCTTTCAAAAAGTATATAAAAACTATCAAATGAGAGCAATATATTCCATCGCTATTCAAGTAACACCACAAGATCTCATACTCACTGGCATAGAGCCGATCCAGAGAGGATCACCGCCATTGGTATGTGACATGGTCTCGGCGAAGCTTCCTCATACCAGCTCATCACACTACTAGATACACATCATCTCCTAGATTTTGCATGCATCCTGGGCTTCAGAGAACACATAGGGACGATCTATCACCTGGTAACATCCTGTATCGTACTGGCTGAAGCCATCCCGACAGTTGTTTGGTTTCTTCGGGTGGTCTGCGCCGTGGGATTCTGCAAGGTGTATGTTTGATGTGTGTATGAAACATAAAGCACATCATTGTGTCTGTTGAGTGGCAGAAAGCCATTTATTCTTTCTTATAAAGGGTTAAACTCCTCTTCTGGCACTAAGCGGATAATAACTAATAATACTTTGAGACATTTTAAGCTTGAATAATTTCAGAATAAAGCAGTTTTGGTGTCTTGGCTTCCTATCCACAGTGAACTGAAATACCCACAGAAATAGAGAAAGGTCTCAATTTCCCAAAAGGACAGAGGTACATAGCTCTATCCATACATTTTCATCTGTACAATTTGCAGTGCACTGTGGAAGTATTAACACCTTATATTCAAATACATTATTTGAAATTTGGACCAGAAAGATTGCATCATAACAAAATCTTGAATCTGTGTCTATTATAATGGAGTGGACTGTAAATTGCAGCAGGATTTCGTGAACCAGCAGACGTTCAATTCTTCAGTCTTATAAGTACGTCAGGCACCAAATTAGCGACGAACTAAAAGACACAGATGGAGTTCTTACCTAATACGCTCTGACAGATGAAACCCAATGACTGATCACAAGAAAGGTCGTTCCAATGACCAGCCTGATTTTCAATGGCTACAATCTCTGTACAATCCTCTACAATGAAAATATAAAGACCAGTATGCTATGTAAGCCATATATTTCACGATTTTGGATTAGTTGGGGGAAATTTGTGATTGGATAATTTCACAATTTTGGTGAAGCTTTATTGCTGTCAGTACATGTAGCATAATGAATGGGCTCGAGTGAAACCCCACTAAATGTATGGCTCATACAGTAGGATAAATGCATCTATGTATTTAAGCAGACTTACTGTAAACTTATATCCAATGAAACATACTTTCAAAAACAGAAAAATAGATTACTTAATTTTCAGTCACAGAATAAATTCATAAGAGCATTTGATATAATGTTCCCAAATTTCACATCAAAATTTCCAAAAGTAAACTTTATCTAAATAAACATATAGCCAACTTACACCGGTGCCATTAATTATTGGGTTCTCCAGGGTTCCGTAGGTGTAATCTACAGATGATCCATCCGTCCAAAGGAAACGTCCATCAATTATGGTATCACTCAAGCCTATCCATAGACCTCCTGAGGTTCCGATCAATTTAGTGTCAGGTATGCTGTGTGTTAGATACAAAAAAAATTTAAAAAATCAGTAATATCATAAAAGAGGTCTGCAAGAACCTCCCACGCAACTGAGGAGTTACATCTAAGTCTACAATAAGAATATAGTTCAGAGATGTGGGGTGGTGCCGCTTTGTGGTGATCAACGCTTGTTTTATCCATTTGCATAGCTTTGCAGGCACAAGGGAGCAAAAATAGTATACAGTCAACCTTGCCTAGGTGGAAGGTTTGCAAATAACTCATCTTCTCTTTATGTTATACTGTTTTAATCCTTGAATTTCAAGTCAAGAGCTATTTCTTCACCAGGTTGGTATTGGCTATGGCTTACAGGTATCCCGAGCCTCCATACCATACCAATACACTGACTAATATCATCCTACACCTATTATCAAACCTCATCCACCCAATACTCACCCTGCAATTCATGGCTGTGTACAGTCACCAGGTTGGTATTGGCTATGGCCTTACAGGTATCATGCGCACATACGCTGGCTTTCATTATCAAACTTATAGCACATGTTATCAACCTCATCCACCCAGTTGACCTCAAGGTGACCCCTATACTCACCTTGCAATTCATGGCTGTGTACAGTCACCAGGTTAGTATTGGCTATGGCCTTACAGGTATCCCGAGCCTCATACCATCCATACGTTGGGTTTCATCATCCAATCCATACACCTTATAGCACCTGTTATCAACCTCATCACCCAAGGTGAACAGTTCCCTATAGGAGGAGACGGTTGGCTGGGGTGTGACGGGAGCTACGCTTTCAAACGGCTTACGGCACATGAAGAAGGTCTCCTTCGCACAGTTGGCATCGTTCCATGATCCGTCTGGTAATAACAGAAAACAAAGTTGATAATGTGGGCACAGCTATTGAGATCCTGACACCTATTGTATGACAATTCCGGTTCTAGGACAACTACCCCCCCCCTGCAAAAATCTACCATTCCACCAGGAAGTTAACCTAATTAGTGACTCTCAAACAAATACCTATGGATGACCTAAGGGGTAGTTATGTTGGCAGGGGGGGGGGGGAGGCTGATAACATTAAAAAAAACGCTTAAAATTGGTCCTTGCAAATTACTTATATGCCACAGTGTGAATGACCACTATTAAAAATACATGAAAAACTCTAATTTTACTGATGTAATAACTGAAAACCCTTTTCTGATTATGGATGTGGTCTTGCAAAAGAAAAATATTTCTTGAATTTTGAGATCATTGGACACAATTTGGCCTTTACTTTGTCCCATGTGTTGCACTCAAAGTGCATTGCACACAAATTTCAAGAAGGTCCTATTTTGTCATAAATTGATTTTCAACCTGACACCACAGTTGACTTTATTAAAAAAGTCCATTGCCATCAAGCAATAATTAATCTCTTTTTTATTGTGATCTCCATTCAGTATGAACTCACCTCCATAGAATTCAGCACATTGTTCTTCTCCATTGTAATCATTTGGTTCACCATCGTTCCAGCTTGTATAGTCCACGGCTGTACCATCACTCCAACTGGATGGGAGAATACATTGAGAAGGAGAGGTGTATATAAGAGATCATGAGAAACAGAAGAATTTTGGATTGCATTTTTAATATGAGAGAGAGGCACTGTACTTCTGACAAAATTTCAATATCACTGACACAAAAACAAACTTTAAATCATCATAATCCTTATCCGACAAATTTTGAAATCGAGCATATATTGTCCGTATCAAAATTTGTTTTCCCTGCAAGTGAAATACGCAATTAAATTTTTAGAAATATATGTTATAAGAGCATTTACCTAAGGAGATTCGTGCCTACCATGTCCTGATTAAGTGATTATAGGAAAGTAATAAACACAGGTAGTTTGCCTCTTGTTTAATATACAAAATCTTCTACTTCTGTTTGAGGGGGTCTTGAAACTATCTTGTCAGAGTACCACATTTCAGAAATGTTTGATTGCCAGAGAATGATTCCAGACAACTTTGGAAAAAGTCTAGCAACCTGTATATAAGGAGTATTCAAAATGGATGTTATCATTGCCCCCCCCCTCGCCAAACTTGTGATCCCTGCCCCCTTTTCAGATAAGTTATCCATCTACTTTTTTTTTTTTTTAAAGAATAGTTTGACTTACGAGAAAACTCCTTCAGTTGTGTATTCCCTTAGGCCTGTCCATGGATGATCATAGCCAGTCGGTGGATCTCCAAATCGTATTATCTAAAAAGAGAATTGCATCATTTCTAAAATAAAAGTTGCTCATATATTTACCCAAAAGCTGGTCTGTGGTTTTCTGACATAGCAACATGTGCTGTATGGAAAGAAAATTTTTATGCATATTTTACCCAGACACATATCCACATCTGCCCTACTCAACCCAGGTGAGCTAAATGGGTACTGTGTAGGAATAAATTCTTGAAATGCTAGATCCCGGCCCATACCATTGTAGGCCTAATAATGGGGCATCAGGAAGGCAAGTTTCTAATCTGATAGACATGTAGTATAAATGATCATCTTTAGTGTTACAATGTATGTATGGAAAATGAATGCATTGCATGACCAGTGTGCCCTGTAGAAAAATTAATTAATTGCAAATTTGAAATAAATATTCAGATTAGTGCATGGAAACAAGGGTCCGAATTGGCTACTTTCAGTTTGTAGTTGATATGTTACAGGGCACTGGCAAGTAAATTACGCATGTATGACTAAAACTCAAAATTTGTACCATAAAAAAAAAGAAAATTACTACCTCATTGACAAAATATCATATTTCTTAATTTCTTATGGAGGGGTGCTGGATCAAAGCTTCAAGAAATAAAATGATAACTCACATATGACTTAATGAAGTCGTTTTCCTCTTGGCTATGTATGGATATAAGATATCCACCACTTGCATGCAGTACTCATTGGCATTCTGCCAACTCTTTAATCCCGCCTCTAAGCTCAAGCCCTGACTGAAGAAGTAGCAGTAATTGTTGGGAGGGTACAAGATCCAGTCTTGACTGGTTCCGCATGGAGGATCTGAATAAGGAAAAGGTTTATCAAAGATCTCCTTTATTTTATTTTTTTTCTCTCCACAGGGATTTTATTTATTTTCAGTCTAAAAAAAATTACATTTTCAAAGCATATAAATCATATAATATGACATAAATCAATAATTTTTTACGATATTCAAAATATGAATGTAATGAATAAACTGTCAAGTATAAGACAAACATAATCATTAAAAAAGTGTTTCAAAAAGGAATGCAAGATAAAAGCACTATATTAAACTTTACTTTAACAATTCTTTGAATTGAAACCATTTTATTCTAAACTTTTAAATCTCCTTTATGATTATACTTATAAAGCATGCAATATTAGAAAGTGTTGATCAAGCCTTGTACATTAGGTTTTGGAAGCATTCACATTGTAAAGCATTTCTCAACAGCAGAAAATTTTGATCTGGGAATTACACATTTAATACGTGAGAGTAGTACAAGTAATGAATGATTGTTGTAGTAGGATAAGATGGGGCAGTAACCAATTTGTAAAGTTTTAAGTCAACATGCACAGATAAAAATGAAACCAAAGATAATTCTTGTTGAAAAGGATAATCATATTAGTAATTTTATTGTGATGCCTTTGATTTAAATTATTTATCAACTTACAAGGTGTAATTGTACTCGGAGGCAATGTTGTTAGGTTGGTGCCACTCCTACGGTAGAAAAGAGAAAGTTGAGGTTAAGGGAAAGAGGAAGAGAGAAAATAAACAGGATAAAATATGAAGATTATAGATACATTGTCTACACACAATAAACCAAAACAATGAATAGATCAACAACATCAAGTACGTCATGATAAATGAGATTTTTTTTTTTTTCATTATAAACTTAATTTAATCTACAATAGTTTGAACTTCAATATTCAACAAAAATTCATAAAAGGAATCAAAATATCAATCCTGAAGTTGACAGTGTACACGTAGCTGCAGGATACACACTAATGAGCCAAATTAACCTTGTTACAACCAGATATTATCAGGATGACAATGGATTAGAGAACTGTCATTCCAGAAAAGATCAACAAATTACTGTATGGTTTAATTTACAGATACTTTTTCATTTAGGTTCTGTTTACAAACTCTCAAATATATATTATTTGAGGACACATGTCTGATGTAACGTATAGATAAAATTGAGATTGGGCTGAGCCTGGACGAAAACTTTTTCTCAAATAATTTTTTCATTTGAAAAAGGGAGATAGACCCAGCAGAAAGTATTGGATTTCCCAAACTGACAAATTTTCAGACACATAACACCTGTTAACATTCATTTCATAATTGATTAATGTCTCTCTCTCTCTAATAAAATCCTCATGTAGTCATAAACAAGAAAATTTCCTATTTCGTTTTAAATCCCAATGTTGATGTAAATGTGAGACATATTTCATGTTCTTGAGAGAAATGCAAAGTTATAATGAGATACTAAGATAATATCTGATATAGAAATCCACACAGAGTGATGATGATGTCTAAATACTTAGGATAATAAAACAGGAATATATTTGATCGCATATCAGGATTTTAAGATTTCTGATTGGTTTAATCTGTTGGATACAGTATACAACTATGGTCACTTTTCTAAAATGATAAACTACACATTAATATGAACATTTTTTTTTTCTCTCTCTCTCTTGCCAGGAGGGGTGTTGTGAAGAGGATCTGTGGTCATATCTCTGTTCTGTGAACATTTAGAATTTCTCTCCAGATTGCCCCCCATTTCCCTAGATTACTGACTCCCAGAGAAGTGTTGAAATGTGACATGATACCCGCTTGGATAAGTAATGAAACTAATTATTATCTGACTGATAGTAATTAGGCTAACACAGAGAACCATGACAAGGGGGCCTTCTTAAAATTTTTAGTTTGAGATGATCTGAGTGCATGCATGTAGACAGTTGTCAAAACTTATACAACTAAAATCATCAATATTTATTTTGAATCAAATACTTGTTTTTCTTAACCTTTTATTCTTGCTGCAGTACAATGTACACCAACATTACTACATGCAATACACAATTTATCATTGTTATGGACATGGTGTCAAAATTCTTACCCCTATCCTTATCCATGCCTGTACCTGACTTTGCATAAGTGGCTACGAGTATAAATCCTTTGTTATATAGGGCAATATACAAATATACAATGACACTAAAAAATCTGTCTAAAACTATTCGCATAGAAGGAACATAGTACTATTCTCCGTTGGCCCTTGAGAGAATAGAGATGCCACTCCCGACTTGAGAAGTTGCGGGGGTGGAGAGTCGGAAAAACAAGTAGTTCACTTTTTTCCAAGTAAAACTTTTCCCAGTAAAACTTTTCTTCTTTTTTTCCCCCTTGTGAACACTTCCAACAATCATAAGACAAGGGATACAATATAGGATATCATCATGCAGTCTCTTACCCAGTGATGAATTGTCTCTCCTCAAAAACTTGTATTTTGTTCTCCTCTTGATGATGTGGATTTTCTTATTACTGCTTGAACTGTTCCAGACATTCTTCTAATAATTGTTTTTAAGATTGCTGTTACATCTAGAAGAATATTTTTTGCTCTGATGTTGAGAATCTTGCAGTCATATTGAGCTGGCATAGGGGTGGATGTTGCATCAACATCAGACTTTATTTGCATATCCTTGTACTGATTGTCATTATTCTCAGCTAGCCTATTGGTAGATGAATTAGATGATGCAGAATCCATAAATGTGGCAGCAACATTGGGCTGTATTTGGGTTTCCAAAAACTGGTTGTCATAACCAGTTTGTCTAGTTGTTGTTGCAACCAAAAGAGAACTTGGAGATGATGTTGCAGCAACATTTGGCTCTACTTGAGTGTCTAGATAATTATCCTTCCTAAAAGCTTGTTTATTTGTGGATGTGGCAACATTGGGCTGTATTTGGGTTTCAAAAGACCCACTGCCATATTTTGCTATTGCAGCTAACAGTGTCTTTGTAGACGATGTTGCTGCAACAATTTTATTGGGCTGTACTTGAGTTTCCAGAAATCGTTTGCCATTAAATTCAGATTTTCTAATCCTTGCAGAAACAGTTACATTTAGCGATGATGAATTATTTTCATCTACTTTAGTTCTTACGTACAGTCTTGTGAATTTTTCCGCCAATTGAGCAGTACTTGTTGATAATGTCACAACATCATTGGGCTCTACCTGAGTTTCTACAGACCGACTTTTATCAAATTGATATCCAGTAGATATGGACATCATAGCGTCTTGCATATTAGTTAACACCCCATCAGGCTGAATTTGCATTTCAAAAAGTTGGATGTTATCGTTGTCATACTCCACTTGTGCGATTGTTGCAACTGACGGTGTGGTATACAACAATGTGTCAGCCACAGTTGAAGCAGTTTGAATCTGTGTCTCCTCACATTGCACCATTGTAAGCAACACAAAGATGGTAACCTGTCTCCATAGCAATCTCAAACTATTAAAAAGATCTTGAGCAATGAATTTCAGTGAGCGTTTGATACCCATGCTTTATAATTCCACTGTTGAATCCTTCAAGCACAATCAATCCAAGACAAGCAAAGAAATGCCGTTGCTGATTTTATGTCACTAAAACACTAAACTCCCATGATTTATACCACACTGCATGGATATTACACTTGCAGTGACACCTGTACTTATATACTATCAGACAATTATAATTGGCTTAACGTGAGTTGTAGATAATGATTGTTTACGAAGCGCATAAACACTTTTAATGAAGAGTTGTTTCCTCACTAGACGTAGGTGATTTAGCTTTCGTGAGAGTGCATGCTGATGTCTAACAGTCTAGCAAACGTAAGTGATAATGTATGAATTAGCTTTCTTAAGAGTCCATGGTGATGTCTTATGGTCTAGCAGTATCTTTAAATCTAATCGTAGACAGTGACTGCTGTTAGACAGGAACCATGATGCATATGACAACCTCAAGTCAAGGGTAAATATCTCTCTTGGGGATGATACCTAGTTTCACTGAAACTGCTAAGAATGAACGAAACTGCTGCAAAATCTTAATTGCAAACATCCTCTGCCCTTATATTTTAATCACCGTGTCATCCACTTTTCTACTGTCAAAATAGATCCTCAGTGCATTTTGTCTCTAAGCTGGTGTGAAAAGCCAAACAAAAAGAAGGTTTATGAATACATTTCTCTGGATCTTGTAAAGTGTAGCAGTCTTTCTTTTAGCACACTACGCAGAGTTGCTTGTTTTATTTGTAGAATAAGCCATGTACCATTTAAGTCTAATACATTATTTAAATGGCTCTGTCTCCTTTCTCTCAACTAGTTTTTTGAAAGTCTATATATACAACAATACCGAATCTCACACGTGAAACATACATCACTCATATTTCTGTCAAACTGAAAAAAGTTGCCATTTTCCGTTTCAGGAACTGAAGTTGAACTTCGTAAAGACGGATTGAAGGTTTGATACCTGTTCCTCAAATCTCTTTCAGCTGCTCAAGTCAGTATACACGACGCACTGAATTAAAACCTCTACAATGTCTATAAGTCTGCCCTAAGATATTGATCCCACTACAGGAAGGGGGACATGACAGAGGGCAATCAAATCCAAAATTAGAAACATCACAGTTCTGATTTATGCCTTCCTCAACTGACCTTTGCATGTATGTATTGCACTCACATAGAGGATATGATCAATTACAGTGGATTAACTGAGCATTGTTTAAATGATAATGCTACATATTCATAACTCTTCCTTTGTTACCCTGTGCTATTAGAGTTTTGTAAATCCTTTTTATCTAAAGTCTAAAGTCACATCATTGCTTGTAAAATTCCCTTCTTTGATCCTTGTTTAATTTTCTGTCAAAGGTACCGTATACATATTAATATTTAACTTATTTTCATATTAAATTGATGTTAATGAACAAAAAACAATATGCTGAAAGTTTTTTTTAATCAAATGTGGCAAATGTTTTAAATCATGACCTAAAAATGCAATTTTTATTATTTGAATTCAAGATATTTTTGTTTTAAATAATATAACACTATCTTTAGCAGGATATTTGTTAAAATAGTAAATAAATCAAAAGAAAAATTAGGTCAGGTGAAGTAATATCCAGATAATTAACCTAGTATGCCTGCATGCAACCTGGATGGTGAACTATAATCTCTCTTCACTCTCTCGGTCTAACACAGGAAGTAACACCTTATTAGGGTTTCCCCAAATCAGTCACCTAGCAACAACATAAACACAGGTTTTTGGCCGTGAACTCAATCTGATTCACCATTACTCATAAAATATTAACTTGAGTGTGAATATGAAATTATATTGTTTTCTTGACAAAAAAATCAACATATGCTTGTTTATACAACCATTAAAGAAAGTAATTCACATTCTTTATGCATTTCTCAGGCGGTTGACAGCAGCATTTTGTTTAAATTCAGTCGAGTTTGATTTGTTTATGGCTGAGAAATCCAGAGCTTGAAAAGAAAAAATAAAAATACTTAAGAAAGGTTGAAATATATTTTAGCATAACTTGCAGTTATTTTATGAAGTATTATAAAGGTGCAGTAAAAAAGTTCAGAAAATAAAATCATACATGTACAATTTATGTCTATGAAAGGCATTTCACGTATCCGCACCGCTGGTATTGGATGCGCGCGGCCATTTTACCCCATTTTGCGAACTTAAATTTCACATTTCCGAGCGTGAAAACGTTCTTTCTCTCTTCTCATCTCATGCATATTCATGTTCCCCTGGGCAACTGTCAAATCAAAAATAGCTATTTCCGATTGTACCTCTAGGTTAAGTTGGTCAAGCTCGTTCCAAATATATATAATTTGTCAACATTTTTTGTTACCAAAATATTCGTAAATTGCTTCGAAAATGGCCTTGTTTCGTACATTTTCCATTGTCAAAATTAAGCTTTTGGGTTTGTTGCTATGGTGATAAAAATGGAATTTTTGGGGGATTCTAATACCTCTATATATGTTTATTATCATTTGATCTTCAAATTGTTCATTTGGTTTTGCAAGTCTAGTGGGGCAGATTTTTTGCTATCGTCCTTCAAAGTTTCAGTACTTTGCTAGGATTTCTTCATCTTACAGACACTCGTCCGAACATTTGGATAAAATCATATGAACCTGAATGAAAGCTCAAGTATGTGTGATTAATTTTCGTAGATTTATATATTGCTAACGATTAGGTAACATTATTTTGTTGATTAAATCTTGTTTTGATGACTTTTTAAGAGTTTGCAATCACCATAAAAGCAGCAGTCTTCAATTTTCAATGAGAGTCGACTGCGCTGTTGGCTGTTTCCACCGGACCAGAACAACTGCCCCATCTCGTTACGCGCGAAGTGTTTTATGCTGGATTCTGCCCGGAAGTCAGAAAAATACCGTCAACATCGGATAGAAATCAATATTAAAATTCCATTTGAATTAATGGTGACTTCATTTTCACAGATTATGTCTTCTAAACTTATCCTTATTACATAATTGAAATGTTACGATTTTTTAATCCCTTAATTTGTGAGAAATAAGTAATTTTAGAGCAAAATCTGTCCTTGGCCAACGTCATGGCCATGAGCCCCACTTTAATACACAGGCGAACAATAGACTTTTTTTTTTCATAATACTTCTCGCGTAACGAGATGGGTCAGTTGTGCTGGTCCGGTGGAAAGGGCCAGCAGCGCAGTCGACTCTCGTTGAAAATTGAAGACTGCTGCTTTTATGGTGATTGCAAACTCTTAAAAAGTCATCAAAACAAGGTTTAATCAACGAAATAATGTTACCTAATCGTTAACAATATAAAAATCTACGAAAAATAATCACACATACTTGAGTTATCATTCGGGTTCATATGATTTTATCCAAATGTTCGGATGAGTGTCTGTAAGATGAAGAAATCCTAGCAAAGTACTGAAACTTTGAAGGACAATAGCAAAAAATCTGCCCAACTAGACTTGCAAAACCAAATGAACAATTTGAAGATCAAATGATAATAAACATATATAGAGATATTATAATCCCCCAAAAATTCCTTTTTTATCACCATAGCAACAAACCCAAAAGCTTAATTTTGACAATGGAAAATGTACGAAACAAGGCCATTTTCGAAGCAATTTACGAATATTTTGGTAACAAAAAATGTTGACAAATTAAATATATTTGGAACGAGCTTGACCAACTGAACCTAGAGGTACAATCAGAAATAGCTATTTTTGATTCGACAGTTACCCAGGGGAACATGAATATGCATGAGAAGAGTCGAAGCAAAAGAACGTATCCACGCTGAAAACATGATATTTTGGGGACAAAATGTCAGCGCACTAGCAATGTTGCAAAGTGCGTGTATAACTGGCGGCGTGCGCAAACGTGATTTGTGTCAGTAAAAAAAAAAAAAAAAATTTTTTTTTAAATCATTCGATTTATTTGTTTTAAAAAAATATATATTTTACAAACCTTTAGGAATTTTGCAGATCCAATCATTCAAGTTGGTGCAATAAATATCATTCCACTTCCTTCCATTTAAGAACACCTCTGTGCAGTCTTCTCCTGGTCCATAGTTATTGGGTTCACCAGTGTTCCAGTTGGTATGTTCTACTGGAGTACCATCAGACCACTCAAACCCTGCAAAATAATACAAACAGTTGAAAAAATAATATTCTTTCATTCTCATGTTCTACCAGCAGGCCATGAAATTGCCCCAATCAAAGGTAGCCATCAATATTCTCAGGAAAAAAATTCCATGCATTTATGACTTATGAGATCTGAAGGGGGGCCTAAAACTAGGCCTTCACTGTAAACTGCTTTAATATGTATCCTTACACATAACTAGAAAAATATCTAGGATATTTATTACTGCATTCTAGTCGAAAACGCAGCCCACTTAGCATTACCATATTTATGCCAGAAGAAAAGCTGGCATAAATATAATAATACACAGGACCAGAATACAGTGTGCAGTTAGTTAGTATGTATTGTTTATCCATTGTTATGCTGATGTATCTATTGATGACATGTTAGCATGAAGTGACTGCAAACCGACCCTGTTTTGCTCACTGCTCACATATGAACATACAGCAAGAGCCACTTATATACCTACCAAATCCATGTGTTCATCTTTTTCCCAGTTACTATTTCAAACTACCCCTCAGCCCAAGAAGGCAGAATCATGCATAAACATTTTCTTTCAATGAATATTGATTAGAAATCTTTAATGTGAGCTTCTACAACAATTGTCCTCTGACAAGAATAAAGCTGCTTACTTTTTATTTATTCAGATTCATTTATGGTTTTTCTTCTAAAAATCTTGGAGCCAAACTATTTAATTCACATGTTTTGTGTGATAGCATATCAATGGATTGGAGCTAAAGAAATACCTGTCTACAAACCTATTCAAATTTTAAGCATACTTTTTAGACAACAATTGTTCTTGACTTCAACATTCATCAATAACAGGTTGATTGACTAAAATCCCAGGAAAGAAACATTCCACACATTTTAATAGCTTCTAGTAAATGGTCTATTGTGTGCATCTACAATTGTTGCTATGTCAGCCAAGCATCTGAATCATTGCAGTGAGGCATGTGATTTGAATGGTTTGTGATTTGCCTTCAGTGGTTGTATTTCACATTTCATTCCATTCCATTCTCTCCACATCCTTTATCCCATCACATACATATATGTATTCAATTCAAACATGAATGATTCTTAGCACCCATTTTTATATATTTATATCTTTCAGTAGTTATAATGCAGGCTGCATACATCTACAATACATAATGAAATGCCTTGTTAGGCAAGCATTCTGCCCAGAAATAACATATTTACTGTGTATAATAAGTTTCTCTGATTTCTTCTACTTGAACTATAATGCACCTCAAAACAGTGAAGATTAATTTGTGAAGTAACATATTCTAAGTTATTAAACTCACCGCCTTCTTCTGACAGGTCATGAAGTCCAACATACAAACTTGCAGTGCTGAAAATTGAACAAAAACAGAAATTTTAAACTATAAATTGATGTTGGTATTAAAGGGCCATGAAATTGTCAGATAGAATGGTATACTGGCCTGATTTCATGAACGCCATACAACTTTAGCCTAGTCTTACATTGTCCAGAGTGCCATTTTCTACACCTGACGTCTTTGTCCATGGTTTATTTAAATGTGAAACAAGTTATCAAAATGGTGGACTTTTCTTTCCTAGGTACCAAGATATTCAATTAATCTCTAGGAGAGACTGGGGTAATTATGGCCCCCTTTTTATGACATTTCCTATTACTATCATTAAATGAAAAGTCCAGTCTACATACCTATAATATACACAAGAAATTATGAGCCTGTGACTTTCTCATTTGCATATTAATTACCATTATGTTAACAACTTTGTGGGGCCATAATTACCCCCACGGGTTGGGGTATTTATGGCCCCTATTGTAATGACTGTATGAATTCAAGGATATTATGCTAATTATGTAAAATAAATGTTGTTGGGTATTCCTAATATACTTATCAACCACCAACAATGATTTAATCAATAATTGGTTCAGCCAAAATGTTGACATTTTGCAGTCATAGCAATACATATATTTATGTAGATAATCATACAAGTTAATGTCCCCATCTATGCTTATACACTGTTTATGCATTGGGGCCATAATTACCCCAAGTTACATTTTCAATTTGATCCCTCTTTACAGCTTTACTATTGAAGATATTCAGGTGGAAGTTTTTATGTTGTGTTTGTTAGTTCCTATTGTTTCTGTTTTAATCAAAATTTTATATCAAATGATTTTAATTCATATCACACCCCAAATAAAAAAGCAGACTTGCCACTTTCCAACGAACAGAATTGTGATTGCCGTACATTTTAGGCTCCCCTAAGCCACAATTTTAAAGTAATGGCTTATTTTTCCCACATGATAGTAGGAAGAGTTTAGCTAGGCATGTGTAAAAAATTAATTATCATTGTGTAATGCAGCAAAGAATTATAAGATGTCAAAGACAAAGGGGCCATAATTACCCCAGTCTGCCCTATATAAAGAATGAAATATAATACTTTAAATACAGTTTGCATTTTTTGTTACTATGACAGACAAGCCTCTAGCTTTCTTTCAGGACGTCAAGAACAATCTTTGATTAAAAATTGTGTAAAAATTAACATGTAGGTTTATTTTCAAGGGTAACTTTTGTTCAAGACGCATTCATAAAATATTAATACTATAGGAAACTGGTCTATTGTTTCTGTTATGATCACCTATATTCATCAACATAATTCACATAAAATATGTGAATACCATCGCAAGAATCAATGAGAAATGTTCTGAAAATTCATAATTCCAAAATTCAGTTACAGTAATTGTTAGTGAACTTGGTGGCTCCGAATTAAAAAAAAAAACAGAGAGGAGAATAAATTCACCTGTCTGGGTATCCAGAAAGTATATAATCCTCCTCTGCCTGACTATGGAAACTTGCTAGGTCCGCTCCTATTGCTAAGCAGTACATACGAGCATCGTCCCAGTTACGACGAGTGGAGCCGCTCACATCAGATATCACAAGCTGGTACACAAAGTAAAACAAGTTGAAATTGTTGCAGAAAGCACTGAAGCAAGAATAGCTTTTAATAAATATAGATTTATTTAACTGCATTGTTCAGATTTTATTTGACTGGTACTTGAATGGTACACATTGGTAAGCAGACTTAGATTTGAGAATAAGATTCTAGGGCTATCTAGATTTCTAACTTTTTACTTTACTCCAGGTCCCTGTTGCATATATCATACCATTTATCTTAACATTACTATGATTCGTAACTACCACAGTAACACTGCTCAATAGGTGATCATATCCAAGGGTCCACAGAAGTTAATATTGATGGTAAAGTTACCATATTAATTCTAATTTTTATGAAAAAAGACACAGATCTAACTTAGGCTCACAACTGAATAATCGTTAATGTGAAAGATAAAGCAAATAATCATCTTTTGGTTAGGTGATGTGATACACTATTACTTCCTCGTTTATCTTTCTTCATCTTTTCCTCCGAAACATAAATAGGTCCTACACCAAGATCCCATTTGGAAATGATAGTTCGTCCTATCACCTTAACCAGCAACCATCATTGGCTTATTACCATGAAACAGTTAGCACCATATCCAATCCATTTATCATCGTAGCAATTGCGGTTGCTAGGCTCGGTGGGGAGTGTTGTTGGTCCAATGGTAGAGGGAGCTGGTTGACCCTCACGACCTCGCTCACATATATATTTGTTGGTAGAAGCACAGTCAATGTTACGCCATAATCCAGCAGTCATACCAGATGTGGATGCCACACAGTTACCCTGTGCATCGTCTTTATATTGGCAAGAAATGATCAATGCAATCTGATAAACATTATATCAACCATATGGATATAAATAGACATAAATGACCTATTTTGAAAATATAATATCAACATTTTATCTGTTAATTATCAACCCAATTCACACATTCATCAAACTTTCTATCAGATCCATCATCTAACTTTACATTTACCAAATATAGTACTTACCATCATCATCATAACCATCATAATCACCACCACCATCGTCTTCATCACCATCATCATCATTTTATAATCGTTATCATCCCCACTATTATCATCATCACCATCCTTACCATCATCACCAACGTCTTCATCATCACCATCATAATCTCCACCCCCACCATTATCATTAATATCATAATCACCACCACTGTCATCATAGTCACCACCATCGTCGTAATCATCATCACCATTATCAACATCATCATCTATCTTCATTATCATCATCGTAATCTCCACAACCATTATCATCATCACCAACACCACCATAATCTTACCTGGTTGGGCATAGTCCCAGTTGGTGACTTGGACTTCGATGTTGTCACTCCAGCGATATTGACCAGGATTGTCTAAATCATTGAGTCCTATCCAGAACAGATTTCCATTTTGTTGGCCCAGTATGCTGGTTAAAACACTCTGCTCATACCTACATCAAAACAAACAACTTTCTTACATCAATGTATTATTTCCTATAATAATCAAACCCCAAAACACAATTTTTTAAATCAAATAGCATTTTATTATCATTTAAGAATAGCATCAAAAGGCACAATTTTTTATATTGACAACATGCATTTAAGCACAATGCTCAGATAAGAACCTCAGATCTACTGAATGAATGTTAAGGATGCAGACCACTACACCACAGTGCTCATACAACAAACGATTTTGGTGGCTTCACTCTTTGAACAAAATTTTTTTATAAAATTGTAATTCCTTTCCTCTTAAACTTTAACCTATCAGAAAATTATGACTTTAGATGAAAATAAAGTGCATACAATCCTAAGTTTTCACAACAATCACATTTTTTTCTAATAGTTGACTTTCTACTGACCTATCACCAATTGACATAAGATTGCCACGTGGGCTGTAGCTCGCACAATCAGCTCTGGCATCCTGCCAATTCTTGGCATTGTCAACCACAAAATAACAGGAAACTCCATTCGCTATCTCTCCCTGTTAAGAAAATGTAGGAGAGAAACAGAGATACATCAATAAACATTATAATTCTTCAAGACATACATGTATACAATTACCGATAGCCCTAATCTGAAAACAATTCTTCCATTCATAGAATCTATCAATCAGGGTATTTGCATTGTATGAATAAGAAATAGCAAGTATTCAACATGATTCTTTTGAATTCCCAGTCTACAATAACTGAACATCACAATTTGAAGGGCTACAGATAAATATATTCCATTTTTTTATCCTGGTATTATTCATTATCCAAAGCTGTGTGATATTAAGAGCATATTAAAGCATCAAATTACATGGCCCGAAATGGCCTTGTTGTTGGATATCAGAATATATTGCCTGCTATAGCATCATGGTAATAACAGTTCTGAAATATTTCATATTAGCAGAGCTTGCTGATACCAAACATCTCCCTTAACTTTACGCAAGTGAGACAAAGGACCATATATGCCCTCATACTGCCTGCTGGTGCATCATCAGTGTAAGCATCACAATATTCAATATGATCATCCCTGTACTACTCACCACACTACATCCAGATGGAACTACAGGTGTGAGAGTAGGACCAAGATTCTCTTTAGGTCTCTTACATGCTCCACTTGCCAGTAAATTACAAAGGTTGTCATTCCAATAGCCCTGTATAGGAGAACATGGTTATAATTTTACATGTCATCAGTCTTATGAGAAGAGCACCTTACTGTATTTATAAGGAGTATATTATAATGAGTCTTTAAAAACTGCATTTGTACTCATTATAAACAGACTTCTCTTAGTAGCTTCTAACATATGCCTACCTTCCATGTCAAGCAGTTGAACTTTTTTTTTACTCAAAGTGAGCTTTATAAAAAATATTTCTCACAGTTTTTTCCCTCAAAATCTGCAACTGCCACAGCGATTCGGCATCAAATTTCGTTCTTTTTTTTCAAACGTCTCCCAACTTTTGAGACCAAAAAATCAGACCATCAGTTGTCGCATTATACAACATTATGTAATTGCATGTCAGGCCAAAATTGACCAAAAATCATCAATTTGCATGCATACAAAATAATGCTTTTCCTAAATTGCTTTCATAACACTGATAATTGTGCCTTCTGAGCCTTTTTATTGATTACTCTTGTCTTTAATCTGATCAAGATATATTTTGAAAGCATAACAAAAATCACAAGAACAACATAGAAATACAAAATAAATATAAAAACAATAGAATACATAAGAAATTCACAAAACAATAGAATACAGAAGAATTAATTTGAAATATCTAAATTTCTCATTTTAATATCGTTGACTATGCTACTCAGCAAATTTTTTTTAATAACTATGTTTTCCAATAAAACATTAAGGAATAAAATTAATTGTAGTCAATTTTAATTTTTTTTGTGTTTTCCAATAAAACATTAAGGAATAAAAATTAATTGTAGTCAATTTTATTTTTTTTTTTTTTTTTTTCAAATAAAAACATGTCAGTGGTACCCTTTACATTTAATGCAAGGTTCATGTAAAATTTTACGGTGATCAAACCATCTGCGGCCGAGATATCAAGGGAGGTCAAATTGACCCTCCCACATAAAATACAAAAATATATATATTTTGTAAATGCTCAACTCACGTTCGAATACATCTCAATGCAGTCCTCATCTGTCCCTTGATAATTGTTTGGCTCCCACTGTTCCATAGTGTGTAGTCTACAGGTGTATTATCTTCCCATTGAAAGGTCTGAGATGCTTGCTGATCGTTCAGTCCAATCCAGATCTTCCCAGTGATCCCGTCTGATGGTCAGTTTATAACATAGAAATTAAACAACATGACACTGTCAAGCTTAGAGATATTAAATATTCTATAAAGTCTGTTAGATAAAGTATTATTGAAGCAAGTTTTTATTGATGCTAGTATTCACATAAGGGCAATTCCATGGTGGATCAGTGGAACCAAAATTGATTTAATTGTATTTTCATGTCATATAAGGAAATAGACTCAATAACAAAATGTGGTGACCTCAGCTGCACATACTAGATCTCTAATCTAAGATGCCTAGATCTAAATCTTTTTGTAAAATCAATCCCTTTGCAGCATAAAATGAAACAATTGTCAAAGATGAAATCTTAATTGTCAGATTTTTGTTTTAGTACTAGTATCAATGTAAAACTCAAAACATAAATCACTACCCAATAATTTCTTTACAATATTCTTTGCTTTATTGCCTAAAGGAAGGAGGAAAAAATCAAAAGATGTAGACCCAAATAAAAGTAGTGCATCTATGTTCTCAAGCAGAACTTCTACTTCTTCTATTTCTAGGTCGTTTCTCATCAAAAGCCTGTTCAGTAAATAGATGAGGATTTGTTGAATGTTGCTTCCAAAAGTGCACGCTTAACATGCTTTTTTTTGTAGTTTAATTTTTTTTTTTTTTCCAATCATTCTTTAAAGTCTGTTGTCAACTAATTGGCTTCCAGGGCTCTTTTGAACTGAGACTACATGCAAGGGATTAATGTCTTACTCTCATATGCCAGGGATAAGATGAAACTGTTTTCATTATCGCTGTGAATAGATGCCAGGTTGCCTCCAAGATCCTGACATTTTGATTGCATATCGGAGTAGCTGAGTTGAGATTGAGAATACATGAAGTAGCAATCGGTTCCAAAGCCAGCCCAACCGGAGGGGCATCGATAACCAGGTCCTAGGGTGGTGACAGGTGGATCCACTTCGTTCATCACTGCATGTTGTGTGGAAGGATGGATGGAAAGAAGGGGGATTAATGTAGTATCCTTCAATGTAGATAAGTCCACCAATGTGCACAACATTATATTTGGTAGACAGGAGATTAGGCGGTAGAAACTTTATTTTTTCTCAAATTTTATTGATATTCTTCAATGTAATAGTAATGATAGGAGACATATGCTAAAATGTGGCTTTTTAAAATTATTTTTTAAGACATAGAGTGAGAGATTGCTTTCGCTGTCTGATTTATTCACCAACAATAACAACATATCTACAATATCCAATATACCATCATTTAACAAAAATTTACACCCCTGGTGACATCTCTAACAAAACCCTAACATTTACATGTGCATCACTACATGTATATCCCTCTTATCAAGAAAATTTTAGCATCCTATAAAGGACATCATTCCGTGATACTATCACTGCATAATTCTCATAAACGTACGAGACATGCTGCTCTCTCTGGGAGACAAAGAATCCAACTAGCCTTCAAATCGCTGCTTGAAGTCTCTCAGTGCTTCCTTATCAAAACCTTTCACTCATGGCAAAGAACTTACATCTCTGATAGTAGTCGCTGTTGCCATCTGACGTAGGGGTAGAGGTTGTCCCAGTGTTGAATGTACACTCAGCGTAACTCGATTGTAGTTAAATGACTGGCATATGAAGTCGCGTCATCTTTACGCAACGAGAAGCGCACTCATCAGGGTAGACACCTGATATGACCAACTCACCCGGACCATTCAGGAATGAGTGCGGTGATACAGTGAAATGGGTTGTTAGATATCCTGTGGATAAAAGACAAAATGGGAAGACTGGAATTGTTAACCCAGTTCATTAATAACCTTAAGAAAGAATACTTGGTGTACAGTGAAACATTCCACTGCTAACAAGTTTCATTCCATTGGTTTTACCAAATTAAATAACCTTTTCCAAAGCCTTCTCCGATCCCATGTTTCCTTGTAGAATTCTGGATGATGCCATTTTTAATGGTGTGAAAGCTCACTATGAACTTACCTGTATTTCTTTCAAACAAAAAAGGTAACTATTGTATAATTCAAAGAAAATTGTACAATTTTCCTACCCTTGCATAGAAACAAAGGGTTGAATGAATATCTATAGAAAATTTTAGCCAAGGGAAATTCAAAACTACATGTACTTGAAATGACTGCCGTATTATCAAGTCATGACTTTCAATAAAATTGTTTTAAAAAAAATCTACATCATCAATACAGTACACAAGAACACTTAAAGAAATTTTCATTTCATTATGCATGGATGTCAAACAATTTTGTCTGATAAGTATTCCTTCACTGGATTCTAACCATAGGCTCATAATAATAATACACTTTATGTAATATGATAGTCATATATATGTATACCAGAATAACACAAGTGATGCACATTATTCTTTTTGGTACATGACAGAACGCTGAGATCATTGGAATTAATCTCACCATTTTTCTTGCAGATGTATCCTCTTGTTCTAGTACAGTAGTTGTCATTCCATGTGTCTATATCTGTAAAGATTTCCATGCAATGTTCACCGCTTCCTGCATTATTGGGTTCATCTGAAGAAATAACCAAAGAACAGAATAGGTTAGTAAAAAAAAATGCAATCATCAAGTAGCATCTACACAAGAAGTTCTGTTTTATGTTTAATGGCAAGTATATTAGGCAAATTATCATTGTTGGTTAAGGTGATGGTATGATTTATCATTTCTGGGGCTATCTGGGAGTATCAACTTTTCCAAGGTGACGAGGAAATATGGCGTGATATTCAGATTGCCTAGAAGTGAAAATTCATCTCATCACCTGACACCAAAAGGTGATATTTTGTATTATCTTCCTATTATTTGCCAATTACTCAACTATAACTCAGAATAGAACTAACGAGTAACTTTGAGAACTAATTTAGATTGAACTGTAAACAACCATTTACAGGAAGCAACAGTAACTAAACAACACATGCAGCATACAACCTATTAATAGGCATGCTCCAAATACTCTGGATTTCATATGTGTGCACATAGATATGGTCGGTGAGCTTGGTGATAGATGATACTATCTAAACAGTGCAACACACTTTTCCATTTGGGTGATTGATGGGCCAAATACTAACAGTTAAACATGACAAAGTTTTGAACAATCATAAGGCAAGATAATTAGGTTGTGGAAAATAAAGATCATTATCCCTATCACTTTCATGGCGGATAGGAAGTACTGAACTTACCGTTCATTCCAGTTGAGATAGCCCAATCCTGATCCATCGCTCCATTCCCAGCCTCCCTCTCGGTTCTCATCTGTTCCTCCAATCCACATTTCATTCTCAGATGTAAAGAGGAGACGGCCTGGACATACACAGAGAATCAATAATCATTGAAAGTGAATTCCTAAATTATACCAGTTCCTCTCCCAAGTTGGACATGGCAATTAAGTTAAAGTTCCTGCCCCTAAATACAAAGATGAAGCTAGGTTATTAGTTTGGGTATATCTAAAAATATTAACCTGTCAAATTTTGAGTTATTTTATAAACCTTATAAAATATACAGTATTACAGGGTTCCCAGCATTTCAGGAAAACAAAATTCCCTGAGTTTTCCCTTGATGAAATCTAAAAATTCCCTGATAATTATTAAAACCCATTCCAGTTTCGCGTGTTTTCTTTTTGTCGCTGTGAAATATTTGCAGTGTAAATTACTATTCTGACTGACTACCGAACTTTCGATTTTTAAGCCAATAAAAATTCCCGGATTTTTCCCGGATTTCGAAGCATTATTATCGAATTCCCTGACTTTTCCTGACTGGAAAAAAGTAAAATAATTTCCCTGATTTCCCTGATGGGCTGGGAACCCTGATATACATAATATTACTTTAAGAATATTCTTATATCATTAGTTTAGATCCTGGTAAATAAACTGTATCTTCTTTTAAAAATAAAAACAATAATACAGGGCTGGTACAATTTTGAAGAAAAATATCAGAGTCGAGGGCAAATTCATAGTGACTAATCCATATAATACACATGCCTGCTTATACTTACCATTAACGTAAGCTTGTTCTGCTGGACTGGTTATACTTGCCAAGTCTCCACCTTGCACACGACAGTACTCTCTGGCATCCCACCAGTTGAGATAGTCACTGTACCTGAATAGGTAACAGTTCTGACTAGTCACATCAAAGTCCCATCCATTTCCACATCGGGCGTCAATGTTGCTAGAAATAATGGGGATAGGTCAAAATACTTTGTTTAACCTGTTGGAGATGAGCTGATTTTGGCTATAACACACGATTTCCATAGACCTCAGCCCAAATATACTCATGGCTCAGTCCTCAATGGGTTAATATCTTTTCCCAGAATATACAAGCAGCTTCCAACTGTGATACATGTATGAAGGGGGTTCATAAAGCTACGCACTTAGTTTTTGACAATTTAGAAGTCATAGAATTATAATATTTATTTATTACTATTTTTATACCATCTTTTGCTACATTTTCTGAGGATTAACTTGGTGCAAAGAACACGGAATAAAACTAACAGTAATTACGAAAATCGCGGCAAGATCAAACCCTCTCCTTCGTTGCCGTCAGAACAGGACGGATCATAAGTCTACGCACTCACTTTGAAGTTTGATTTAACACTTTTACTTATATGTTTTCTTCCAAATTTTCATGAAAGGTTATGAAATAGTAAAAAAATAATTTATAATTTTTACCTTTTTAGCATGTTGCTTCTATGTTTAGCCATAAAAGTGGAATTTGAACTTTGAAATGAAACACTATTTTGCTATGACAGCGCCTGTATTTTGCGCGTGCATATTTGTGCCCCATTCATTTTAGCGCGTATTTTGCAAGTGCGTAGCTTTATGAACCGCGTAGCTTTATGAACCCTACCATACTAGCTAGCATATTTATTTCAATTCAATGTTCCTTGTTAAGGACCATGGTGGGAATTGTATCTAAAACACTTGACAAGGGACCTTCAAGATGACATTTCATTGTGATACGTTTGAAATTCATATAAAATTCAATAAAGAAGAACAGTACTTCAATTGAATTAAAAAAAAAAAAAAGATACCTAATAAAAGGAACATATTTATGCTTTATATACAAGAAAAAACAACTTAAACTTTTATTTGTATGAGGATGGCCCCAGCAAAACATATGCTGAAAGTTACACATAAATTGCTTCTTTAGAATCTCTTTTTCAAAATTGATACAAAATGATATTCAATATTCCAAATTATGCTTGAAGATGTTCATGTTATTGTGTAAATTGTTAGTAGAAAGTCCGTCAATCCTTTAATTTCAGTTATATCTTCTGTTCTTTCTCCAGGTACATCATAAGCGCGTAGGGACTGAAAAGTGATATGTGCTTGATAAGAATTGTTTTATTTATGCTCCAAATGCTCCAAATTTTATTGTCCGGAAAAGGATATTTATTTTGCCCCTTTTCTCGTGGGCCCGGCAGCCGCTGAGCAGCGCCAGAAGGACGTTGCTCTATCCCCCTCTGTTGAACGCCAAACAGGGAAGCAGCAACTACCACTTTTTAACGTCTTTTGGTATGACGCGCGCGGGCTCGAACCCATGACCTCCCGATTATGAGGCGGACGCTCTATCCACTGAGCCAACACATCCGGTATTATTATTACTATCTTTATTATTTCGTTAAGGAGACAATATGCAGGTGATCTTCGGAGAGGTGGCCAATTATATTAATGATCGCCATTGCTATCTACTGCAGAAACCAGTTGGTTACTTACGTGTTGGAATCACAGGAGGATCCACAGGTGTACCACCCTCTACAAATGAGAAAGATTTTTTAAAAAAAATAAAACTTAATAAGAGTGATTTATTGAGAAAACAAGCTTATCATCATCATCGTATTATTCTCTCTATCCTTTATTTTAAATAATTCCCAAGTTGAATTGAAACACCTCTGTCTCTAGATCAATAGCAGAAAAATCTCAGATTACATGAACCTTGTCAGTTTGTTACTTGGTTTTGATCAATGTAACTGAGGTATAAATGCTCATTCTCTAGTCTTCTATATCTTCCTGTTAAGACAGATCATTGTAATTATCAAACCAAACATACATCTACATGTAGTTTTATACTAATTTTGTCCCATGTTCCTGTTTCTTAATTTCAAAAGTAATTCGAAAAGGGAGAATGATCGTTTAGGCGGTTAGACCGGTAGAAAAAGGGTGGTGGCTTTATAATGACTTACGGCTGCCCTTCTTGCAAACGGATTGGAACTTTGAGTTAGCGCATTGATATCGTTCCACATTCCAGCTTGAGACACAGATGATCTCATATGAACATGATCCTCGCCACTTTGCCAGTCATCAGGCTGGTTAGGTGCCCAGTTTGTATAGTCAAACTGCAATTGAAAATGTTATTTTCAGTTTACTCGTCTTCATTTGCTATACTTTACCCAGTTAGGGGAAATAGGTACCGGTAGGAAGAATTCCTTAATGGCTTTAGGGCGATTTCATGCTGTGTCATACTGGGCATTTTAAAAACAGGAAAATAAAAGAATATATCTTGAATGACGTAGATCCTCAAGTAGTACCAGAAAGAACCAAGACTTAACTTGACTTGATTGCACATCCTTTACAACTGACATGAAAAACAATACCATGGCCTTCAGGACACAAAATTAACCGAAAAAACAAAATACAACAAAAGCATGGAATAGCCCTTTAGCATCTTATCAGGGAAGGTCAGATGTTGCCAGGGTACCAACACTGCACCTCTATAGTAATAGTAAAATAAAATATGTTGAACAATGGGCTCAATAGTTATATTCATGTATCTCATACTCACTGTTGTTCCATCTGTCCAAAGAAATACATCTTCTGTTGTCAAATCATGGAGTCCAATCCAGAGATAAGCACCTCCTGTTAATGCACGCACTGCAATAGATAAAGCATAAATATTACCCCCATCTATGCTACTTAGTTTCTACAAAATCCATCTTTTTCTAAAGAAAGTATATTGCTAAAACTACCAGAGTCTAGCACTTAAATAAACAAATCCCTTGAAAAGTGCAAACAAATATAATATACACACAATGAATGCAATATTATTTTAACATTTTAAAGATGTATGCCTAATGTAATGTACAAGAGGGGGGGTCCAACCATGAAAAACCTTAGTGAGATCAACCTTACTTGCGAGAAAATTCTGTTCTCCCTGAGAGTGCTATACTGGTGAGGTGACCCCCTAAGGTAATGCAGTTGGTCTCAGCATCGTCGTAAATGCGGGTCTTGCCATCAAAATAGTAAACAAGATAGGTCATTCAGAGTCCAGCCATCATCACAGGTACGCACACCTAAAAAGAAATTATTCATTCATTCAAGCAATTGGTCAGTTATCATTGCCTGGGGGGAGGGGGGGCGGGTTCACAAGTGACTTTACGAACAATTGGAACAAGTTCGTGGGTGTTATAATCATATTCTCCATCATTTAGCACAAGAACCAATCACTATAGTCATTTGTAAAGTTTTGTTTTAAATTTTTGGTGAATAACCTTGTGGATCATCCCGACAAGCCACTTCGCTTTTTTTTATTCCCCCATTCTTTTACATTGTACCAAATGATTATATATGTTTATTATTTAAAATGTATTGTAAATATTTTTGTTCTTCTTCTTATGAAAAGTATAGAAATAAATGAATTGAATTGAATTGAATTGAAAGTTATTCGTGATTTGCAAGTGATAGTGATCGCTTCATCCACTGGTACCCCACTAACAAAGACTACACAGTACGTTCCAAAAAAAAAAGGTATATATAATGTACTTAGATTCTGTTCATGCTTGTTTATTTGGGCTTCATGTTCATTTTTGCTGTTCACTCTGATGAATAAAGTCAGAAACAATCCAGGATCATTCAATGAAATCTTTTTAAAACACAATGAAACTGTTACTTGATTGGAGTATGTATGAAGTTTCCCATGAAGGGTTTTTAACTGGAAGTACATATGAGTGCTTTAAAGAGTCATAACAGTTTCAATCAGAGGTACACAAAATGAGTGGACTTCTTATAAAGGGAGTCTATAAATTTATCTGATTTCATATTCATCAAGAATTTTCATCGTACATCTGAAATACACTTTGATATATTTACATCACTGTTTTCTGCTTCATGCAGCTATTTCATTATTGAGCTAAATACTTTTACTTAAATGATGTGCACTATGTTGATTATCTTTCTTCAAACAGATGGGGGTGGTAAGCTACGTTTCATTCATACAAGTACATAAGTGTACTCAGGATAAGAGAACTGTTGCATTTATTTTCCATTTACAAAACTTATATCAATTACAATGTATATCAAAAGTAAGTGTGTCAAAGATGTACAGAAATATAACTGTGATAACCTACCAACTTGAGGATCTAGGGCATTAATTGGTTGATCTGTGAACAAACAAGAAATATTATCAATAACTAAATTATTTTTCAAAATCTCTGACCAAACCACATATCATTTATACTCGAGAATAGTCTGAAAAACATATTTAACTTTTTTTAAAATTTAACTTTTAGCTTGAAGAAACTACGTTTAAATAGGAAAGAATGATAGTTATATATGGTGTTAGAGTCATATTAGTTAAGGTTTGACATCACTTCTTTAAATATTCTAAATTGTCTCCATCAGTTATGTACTCATTCAAACCAGTCCCAGATTATAATCTCTACAAATGCAATAGTGAATTGACATATTTGATATCAGTCCTATAATAGAGCTGCTTACTTAATCAAAATCTATAATGGTGGGATAGTTTTATACAGGGTTTTCCTGATTTCCATGCATGGAAGGGTCTTAAGACCACATATCTTGATTACCGGTATACAAGTTACAATTACATGCAACATTAAGACTAGGCCAAAAAAAAAAATTGTTTGGTTGTCCTCGACCGACCGAACCCTCTGAAAACGGCCCGACCCGACCAACCTCTTTTTTCTTTTTTTTCTTTTTTCACCCAAACGCCGAAAATACACAGCTCATATTTATTTGTATATATTTTTCATAAAAACAGTATTATAACATGTGTTATTTTTCCATGCAGTCCCATTTTACATAACTCAATAAAACGTAAAAGTGATCTCAAAAATGGAAGTCATTCGTTTCTTTGTTTTCTTTGTTTTTCAATGGGAGAAAAAAAAAAAAAAAAAAAAACCCGACTTTTGACAAAAGGCATTCATTGGACAACCAAACAATTTTTTGGGGGGCCCCTAAATTCCACAGTCTGTACTAGTCCATTTTCCAGTGCCATCACCTAGAATTTAAAAAAAAAATAAATAAAAAAAAATAAGGTGAAGGCCATAAACTGTCTGGCCTCTTCAGGCTATACTGCAGGTAGAACCTCAAATGACCTTTGACCCTATCAACATGTGACGGTCTACATACCGCATCTTCCACCTACGTTTGGTTAGCATCAGACTGATACCAGCAGAGTAATTTGACATTTCAGAAATTTTCATGTAAAATAAAACATTTGAATGCCACTTTCATGAGAGGTAGTGGGGGAAAAACACAATGTGATCTAACTCCATAATTAGACATCAATTTGGGACTTCATTTTCCCTCTAATGGATGGATCCTAAAATGAAAATATGGCAAAATACGTCCATATCTACCTTAGATGATAATAAGCCCTTATTTTTACCCGGGGTTTATTTCTGCAAAATTTTCAAGTCAGAAAACAAAACCAAATTAAACACCATAAAATTGGGAGAAGCATGGATTTAATGGAAACAACTTATTATAAAGGGATGATATTCACTCTTCAAAAGAAAAAAGAAAAATTGACCTCAGGTCTGCAGTGGGGTTCAGATGGTATAGCCTCTCAAAGCTCCTGATTTTAGATATTTCATATCTATATTAAAATATCTTTTAAAAGTAATTTGTAAAGTTTCAGATTTTTAAAAAAAATATCCTTTTTTTTTTTTAAAAGATTTGTTCAAAAAAAAATGACCTTTTTTTTTTTTTTTACAAATTGAAAAAAAAATTGGAATTCTGATTTAAATCTGGAAAATATCATGCCTGTTATCAAAAGGTATATAATCGCTGAAATGAAGAATCGAGATGCAGTACTGTTCAACTGTCATCTTCAACACATTTCTCAAATATGATTTGTACATACTTTCTACTAAAGTTCGGGATACATAATGTCTGAACCAAAGTGAAAGTACATGAATAAACGATGTCAATGTCTGAGAGTTAACTGTAGAACAATAGTACAGTCCTGTTCATTGCTCTGTTGACTGGTTCACTGGTCGCCCAGTTGGAGTAGCTTAGAGAGCTACCCTCCACCCAGGTAAAGCTTCCATCAGTTACAATATCTAGCACAACAAAGATTACTGAACAAAATCAACAAAACTACATGTAAGTAAAGACCGTAGAATTCATTAACTCATTATGGAGCTGTTTGATGGCATGTTTACACTGTGCACATTTATTAAACAATTAAAGATTGCACTTACAGTAACCATTGCAGGGCTACAGCCCGATAGACCGGTAGGGCGATAGCCCGCGCAGGATGACACCGGTAATGATTACCCTGGGATAAAAGGGTCGTGATGGTGTGTTATAGCACCTGTGGTATTATTAGTGCTTGGACTATAGGGATCCCCCCATTCATGTAAATCCATATCCACTTTAAAACAAACCCTTATTGCAACCTCATGCATACATGTACTTAATCTCAGTGTGTACTGTAGTCAATAAAACTATTACCAAGATTCCTTTGTTTGACAGATTCAGTGTTTATTTCGTAAAATAATTAGGTTGTAAATTTCATCCTGCCTGAGTGTAAATTTCACTGATTTGATTGCACAGGTGGAATGTTTATAATTAATTTGCTGTTAATTTCTTGTTCATTTCTATGACACTCAAATTCATTGCTGGTGAGCTTACATTCATTCTGTGCTCCACCTGTGTAATGTAGATTTCAATATTCCTAATATGGATAGTGAAGGCCATTATTCCTCCTAAGATAAGAAACCATTTTCATTTACATATTCTCATATAAGTTTTTTGACAGAATTTTTCATAATCAAGTTTCTTGACGACAGTACCAAAGGCATTGTTTTACAGTTGTTCTTTGGCAATAATGAGAAACATTACATAACTTATTGTCTCTTCAAGTTCTGTTAAAAGGTTGAAAGTAATGTTTCTCATATTGAGTGTAGAAGTGCAAGAAATTATTACTTGGTCTTAAGGCTGCCGGTGTTTATAGGTTTCGGTTAAATATGAGGAATCAGATAAAACCGAACAAATTATATTATACTTTTTTTTTTTTGGGGAGGGGGGGGTGAGGGGAGTTCACTTAATTAAAAGGTTAGTTTACATTACCAAATAATACACCTTCATGAGTATTGTTCTGTATTCTGTGAAAAAATATTATGCGGTATACACAAATTAATCCACAATTTTTTATGAAATGCTAAAGTTAAGAGAAACATAATAGTTAAAAGGTGTTCACTACAGGTAAACCTCTATTCCTGGATGCTCACCTGAAAGACCTATCCATGTGTTGTCTATTCCAACATCAGTATAAATCTGCATATATAATTTGTAACATAGATGTTCTCTGCAGAGCTGAGGCTGGTCAGGAGGTAGGCACTTCTGTGCCTCACAGGTAAACTTGGCCGTTTCCATGTGGTAGGTGTGTGGATGTTGTATTGGTAGCAGTAACCACGGTAAAGATGCCATCCAGTGGGGCAAGAAACCTGGGATTTGAAAGCAGATATAGCTTCATTGTAACATATCAATCTTATTAGATATTAAAGCAAAACTTGTTTTATCCTGGAAATGTATTGGTTATGAACTTACAAAGAGGAAATCACATAGACATGACTTTTCATTGTTCAAATTGGTCAAATTACCATATAGACACATTGTACAGCATGTATATTATAGGTATGGGTAATTCCATGATTAGTTTCGTTAACATTTAGGTACGCTGTAGTCTAATGTTTGCTTCTACATGAAAACGCTTTGATATTATTTTTCAAATTTGGTAGTGTCTGCTGATACCTATAGATATAACCTCATCAAAAGAATCATGAGGCATATTTCAATAAGTAATAAAACAGGTATTCAAACTTTGGTTAGTTACGTTCGAAAAGTGGACGCGGTTTTTTTGAGGGCTGACTTTTGACCATTAAGTTTCTGAGGAACTATACGTTCAACTAAAACAAACTGTGACATTCATGTATTGCTAATGAGTTGGCGAGTCATGTGATATATCATATCTTCTTGAATAGTATGATACTTTTCTATAGAACAACAAAAATTGGTTAGTTACGTTACATTTTGTCTAGTGAACTCAAGTGGTCTTTTCACCCCTTGTAACCGCATAACATAGCTCATATGGCCCACATAGCTTACATATAGATGGTTTCTTTACCTTTTAGTGAAATTTGTGAGAAGAAATATTAAACAAATCTTGTGTAATTTGCATTTTATTGTCCCCAGCCCCACTGTATAGATCAATTTTATGTGTTGAGATCTTGCAGAAGTCAACGATGTTTTTTCTTTTTTTCAATTGAATATGAAATTAGACGTATGTCATTTATGAACATCTATGGCATTATATTGTGATATCGAATTAATGAAGTTAGGAGACATTGACTTCTTTTTTGAAAAATTCCAATAATTCATGGAATTTGCCCAGAAGGATGTTGTCTTACAGGGGTGTTTCACAAGTCGTCATGAAGTTGTAAACGCAGAGCGACTTGAAAGTATAAAGAGAACAAGTTAGGATGGACAAATACTTTTAAGTTTCATTGGCTAATTTTAAAATGGAGATATCGGATAATCCGCATGCACATCAAATCAGACACAAGTCGCAAAGCAAATTCAGGCACAGTGTCGAAGAAATCGGCAGACTTATAAAAATTGTACTAATTTGGGGAAATATTTCTTTGATTTTCTGAGATTTTCCGCAGTGTTTCTTGTTGCTCTGTAAATAAAAAAAAAGATGAGTAGAAAGGATTAGGGGAAAGCCTTTAAAAATGGATTGTTTTGTTATAATCTTTGACTCTTTTCTGGCGACTTGTGTCTGATTTCGATATGACGAGTCACATATTATCAACTAATATTTATTACTTAATATCATCATTTAAGTACACAATAATGAGATTATTGGAAAAATAAACAGTCAAACCTTTATGAGAATTTTGGGCATCATATTTGGCTTCTCATATGTAAAGTCATTCAAAAAATTGCTTGTAGCTTACAAACAACGTGGTGAAACATAGTAACCATGATCAATGTGCTATTCATGTATTGCAGCACAGTTGAGGGTGAAACACCAATGCATGTGTTGGATATTCTGGGGGGTGTTTCCCAAAGATTTAAGTAGATTAAAAAAATTGCACTTAAATCCGTAGTTGCGTATGGTATATTACGCATCACTTCATTGGTCATGACAAGGGGATGAGCACCATTGAGAAGTTTATAGATTAAATTGCGGATACAGGATGCACATAGAAGTTAAGTGCGAATTTAAGTCTACTTAATTCTTTGTGAAACACCCCATGCAGGTCCATAATCTCACCTTCTGGTCTTTCACACATGTAAGCCTTTGATGAGGTGCAGACTGCTGTACTCCATTGTCCATCTGTAGCTGATTGTAGAATCTCTGCACAGTCGCCCCCAGATGTGTAGAACCTAGACAAAAACAATGGACAAAGACAGATTATTTAACGAGTATGTTAATTTCTTTCACTTTACCCCTTTTATGTACATGAATGCACTACATTTAGTTTCAATAATCAGTTGCAACCACATTATGCAAAAACAAAATTTTTTTTGAATAATTTTAAAATGTAGGCATATGATTTATGCAAATCCCATTCAACTTTTCAACACAAATACATGTATGTCTGCTTTCAATAGCCTCCCTCATCACTTGATCAAAAGACAATTTCTAAATCTAGATCAGATTTCCTACTACAATTCTCAGTCATACTGATCATAAGTATCAAACCCTATCTATTGAATCACAGCACAATCACAAACTTCTTGATTAATGTTGTCAAACTGACCGGTTATCTGGTTGGCCACTGGCCCAATTGGTGTATACTAGAGACTCTCCATCGGACCATTTGTAGTTCCCAGCAGCTCCGCCAACCTATCAAAGAAAGACAATACACAGTTTGTTAGTAATTTTTTTTTTTCATTCTTCATACAAATGAAGAGAGTCAGGACGCATATGAATGATAAACAAAAATTTGAGCATTATCATATTTCAACACTTTCAACATTATTTCTATAATTAACTTTTCATTTTTATCTCTAAAAATACAGCTCCATTATCTCAACTCAATAAAAGCTGCAATCAAATTAGGTACCCACTACCCTTACCCTTAATATTATAGGCAAATCCATGACATTTGCTTCACTCTAAATTCAATACCCTAATCGAATGACTAATTCAAACCCTGAACTTAACATTATACCAGTGAAAAAAAATTACATGGGGCTCTGGGCTATTTAGCAACCCGTAAGGCTGGACAGAGCCTCCATCAACCAACTTATTACCATTGAAAACATTAAACACAGGGCAACTTTCTCCAAAGGGATTGAAAAGAACCCCTATGAAGAAATTTATTTTTACCTTACCCTAAACATAAACCTAACACAAAATCATATTGCAACCTATTACCCTCACCCTTCATCTGAAGGCCACCGCACACCTTACGACTGGTCTACGATCCGATTTTGGAACAAAAGTATGAATGAATAGAATCTTATCATTAGAGATTTAAATTAACTGTAAGAATACCGATATCGAATTTCGGAAAATTGCAAGCCTTTATTTAGGAGTAAAGGGCAATTTGGTTTGAAATTGTAGCCAATCGTGCGATTGCTATGACGTCATTACGATTAGATATTCAATTCGCTTTTATTTCAATAAGGAGGTTACATAGTCACTGATTCGAATATATAAGTATTCCTACGATGATTTAGAACTCTGCACAGTATGATGTTCTATTTCTAAATATCCATATCAATGTTATGACGTTTTATTACACAATCAGGTCGCAGACCAATCATAAGGTGTGTGGTGGCCTTTAGACAAAATAAAGCCTTGAGCAATAATTGTTGCTGGAGCAAATTATGTGTCACCCGAGAGGCACATTTAAACCAAGTACCTCCATGTGTGTAGCTGCGGAGGATCACCATTAGATCCTGTAACAATAAACTAAACAGCATTGGTTTATTGGAGTACCCTTCATAATTCAAGAAGACATCTACTTACGGTATCGCTCAAGCCGAGCCATACGGCGACCTGGGCCACACCAACCCGAGTAGCAACCATAGCCTGCTCGTCGTCAGTACCAACCGAGATGAGATTTCCCCCAACACCGATGCAAGCGTTGTCTGCATTCTGCCAGGTCTTTGCGCTACTATAGTACTTGAAGCACTTGCCATTGGCACCATACCATTGATCACTCTCGTCACATGCAAGAGGGAGATCTATAGGTGGACAAGGAGAAAGAAGCAAAGAGTTTCACTTTAATAACATGCAAGTTGGAAGAGTTGAAAATGAACTAAGCCACACATTGAAATGTTGTGTCTTTAAATACAACACATGTTATAAGGATTTGTGTACTGATTACAATACACTTTTGGCCCAAAACCTTTCCATATGAGGTTTACTTTGTCATAAGAAACTACGACAGTAATCACAATAATCTGTATATGTGTAAAAGAAATGAGCCTGAGGCTATATGAAATTTTTTATTCCTATACTAGGTCCCATCTTCATTTTCTATGATCACTATATCACTACTTTACCAAAAATAAAATTGCAATAAAGCACTGCCCTACATTTCTCATCTTATCTGAATTGAATAGCAACGATCTAAAGTTCACTAAGCACAATTTATCAAAAACATGTCCGATTGTGTACAATGTCATAAAAATTTATGTACAAGCCTTCCATATCTAATCTTTATGATGGACATTACAGATTTTTGATTTCCATGCACATCACTATTGTCAACATATGTTATCAATGCAAACAATATTTTTATAAAGATTGCATCAGCACAATATGAAGAAATACAAGTTACATCCACAATGTATATTGGCCTGCGGATGAACTTTGGAAATAATTTTTGTTTTCTATATTTTTTTTTTTTTTTTTTTTTTTTTTTTTGCTTTCACCATTTCAAACAGGAAATAATTTCCTTTCAGCAAATCCTAGCCATATATCGGTGAATATTTATTTCTATTGTCTCTGTTCATGACAGTTTATCTTTGCCAAAAAATCAATCTTTCAGCCCCCAATCCACATTTTTTTTTTTTAATATAAGACATACAATTATTAAACATCACTGGGTTCCAGGAATTCCCCCATACAACTACCCCCAAACCCACTACACCTACATTTGTAACACTACCCCAAAACCCAATTTCCCTGTTGTTGTTGTTGTCCTAAGGGTAATTATCAGGGGGTAGTTGTTGTGATACAAAATCTGGGGTGCATTTGAAAGGATGGAAGAACTACACACTATGAACAATATTTTGGGAATCTATTCTACTAATGTTGCCAGTATATTGTAAGAATCAGTGTTGGGCTGTAATAAAATGAATACTATTATCATAATCTTCATTATGGTATAGGATAAATACTACACACCATAAAATGAATACTATTATCAGGATCTTCATTATGGTATAGGATAAATACTACACACTATAAAATGAATACTATTATCATAATATTCATTATGGCATAGGATAAATACTACACACCATAAAATGAATACTATTATCATAATCTTCATTATGGTATGATAAATACTACACACAATAAAATGAATACTATTATCAAAATCTTCATTATGGTATAGGATAAATACTACACACAATAAAATGAATACTATTATCATAATCTTCATTATGGTATAGGATAAATACTACACACATAAAATGAATACTATTATCATAATCTTCATTATGGTATAGGATAAATACTACACACAATAAAATGAATAGTATTATCATAATCTTCATTTTGGTATAGGATAAATACTACACACTAATAAAAGCATACATGCATTGTGAATATGTAGATATAATCCATTAAGTGTTTTGATTTATAAGTTGTAAATATATTGTAAAATTCAGCCTCAAGACTGCAAAAAGTATTATCATAACCTGGACTATTTGTTGTGATATAGGATGAATAAACAGCCACAAAAATAGGATTTTGTTAAAATATGTTGGAATCTATGAGTATGTCCATATAATAAGTTTGTGGTCTTTATTCTATTATAACCAGTAATCCATGAATACTGTGTATAATTATTCAGTATATCATATGAATTCTGAATACATAACTGCTATATCATATGCATAGATCTATTTAAACACTGTGTAGTGCAATATATCATATAAATATGGAATATCATATAAATTCAGGTTATCATAGAATCTTAATGTCTATATAAATAAGCAATAGAAGGTTGTCCGCAGCAACATAAAGAAATCTACCCACTGTACACCATCAATTTAATGACTAAATTTGTAAAAAACATGAAATTCTGATTCATACATAATTTAAGGATAAAAACGTACCACTCCATATAAACATACAGATTGATATAAATCCAATACAACAATACACAAATGTATACATTTAGCTCCCTTTCCTTTCCTGTAGGTCAAAACAAAACCATTTAAAATGATAAAGACAGACATGAAAGTAACTCAGACAAAATAAACAGACATAAAATGCAATCCCTGCCCAAACACAACATAAGTTGAAAGTTTTAAAGTTTTGTTTTGAAAGAAAACAACAAGAGGAACATATCACCAGAAAAATCTGACATGTAGTTATAAGCCTCTAAATACTTTTTAATATAACACAGAAAACAGAGATCTGTAAAATTTACCACATAAAAATCCTTGAGGACCAGCACGCACTGACCAATGTGAGAATACAGAAGCCTCAAAAGTCAGTTGGCAATTTCCAGCATACATCTGCTCTTAGTATTTTTATTTTTTTTTACCACGCTTAAACGAAGTAAATCACTTATATTATTTCAATTCAATTCAATTTCATTTTAAAAGGTACAAAAAGAAGGAAAACACATGCACACATTTCAGTAATCCACACACTAATACGGGCAGAGTTGAACCCCAAAATATAATATAAGTATAAAATGAGCAAGTAAATAGGAAGCTATTAACACACGGAAAAAACCATTAAGAAAATGTTAATTCTCATTATTCAATGGTTGTGCTCTTTCTGTTGATGTGTATTTTGTAATTCTTTTCTACGTTCAAAGATAATTTGAAGGGTTAAAAGGGGGAAAGACGTCAAATCATTCTAAACTAAATGCACATCAAGTGGGCTTACTTTAATGTTTAAAATTCAATATATGGATATCTGGAAATCTCAGATGGTCTACCGACCGGTATAGACAGAAATGTTTTCTATGTGACATGTACATAATGATGCAACAAAAAAGTGATGAACTATCTGATTTGCTGTTGATGATTTCTAGAAAGAAATAAGATAAACGCCAGGAATACATCAAAAACTATGATCAATAAATAGGCATTGTCCATATCCATCAATGGATTAAAGAAAATAAGCAAGAAAGTAATTAAGATACGACTGTTCTCCCATCTTTGAGCAAGAGATGAACATACATTACTCCTTTCACAAATGGATGCATAACTGTAAGTACAAGGTGCATCATTCCATCGACCTGAGTCCCACAGGGTTACGCAATCTTCAATCGAATTCCAATCATTAGCTCTCCTGGGTTCCATTGTCTGTGATACCGAGCAAGAAGGCAAGAAATTCACTTGAAGGACGATTTTCCAGACCTCACAACCAGGATATACAAGCAGGTAAATGTTTAGTCCGATACAAGTTCAAATAAAGGAATGAAAATGATTTGTATGAGCTGCAGTTCAACACATATAACATGTGTGGGATATATGTTTGGGTTATATATAAATACATATATCCTAAATATATATATATCCTAAATTAGGATATATGTTTGGAATATATGTCTGGGATACATGCTTTGGGAATATATGTCAGGGATATAAGTTGGAATATATGTCTGAATATATGTTTGGAATACATGTTGGAGATATAGGTTTGGAATATATGTTGGAGATATAATGTCTAGATGATGGCAATAAAATGAGCTAAGAAACACACAACAGCACATTTAAAGCATGTGAAAGATTACAATAGGATCACATCAATACATTTCAAGAGCATTCCTAGATATTGCTTCTGAAACACTGCAACAAGGATAAATTATAGATTCACAGCGAAAACATGGATCAAGTTGGCACAGTAAAAACAAAAACTTTTTGATACTACTTAGCTAAAAACTGTCAAGTTGAGCCAGGTTCTTGCAACACAAGCTAAATACATGAAGTATAAAGGAGTTAGCACAATTTTCAAACTTGAAAAATAAGCAAAGGATAATATACATTTATTATACAGCTTGGAGAGATTTGTTCAGAGCAGAGATGCAATTCTGGGCAGTTCGATTGTTATATCAAGGAATCAATTCCATGGCAAATATATATCACTGGCTAGTTCATCAGGCAGGGATTCTAAATGACTTCTGGAATGAGAGAGTCTGTGCAAAGGTTATCTGGAACTGCAGAGAATGTCCAAAATATGAGGATAACTGGGACTTTGCATGTCAGGGGAGGTCGATGTGGAGTCATGCTGCTTCTGCGATGTAGGTCACAAATCAGGGAAAGCAGTGTGTTTTATTTCCAGCCTGGACATACTGATGCTAGGTAGCACAGTGACTTTGTCGTTGGCAAGGTCTGATTTTGCGCTTGAAAAAGGCATTTACAGAGCTGGCTTTGATGTGATCTGTCTATTTTAGGTTATTCTTGAGATAGACAGGCAAGACATTTAGCAGAGTCTGCTGTCTTGAGTCTGTTGTCTTGAGTCTGTAATCAAACAGACGGCACAGCCCTGTTAAAGTATAATCAGGTAGCTTTGATAGTCCAATGATGCTCCCTAGCTGTACTCCGGTGAACTTTGGCTGTCTCTGACTTAGATCCTTCAAGAACTACTTGTTGGCTTTGATTGTTGAGGAAGTCTGGTAGGTAGTTCTGCATATGAATGTGTTGCAGCTTGTACAGCATCCTTTGTTGCTTGATTATAATTATGAATATCCCGTGAACTTTGTGGATGAGCAGATAGGGTCTTCCACGCACGAGGCCAGGGTCCACAAATCGATTATTTCACCAGGCCGAGTATTTTTCCCACGAGTCAAGTATTTTTCCACAAGGCCGAGGGTCCACGAGGCCAATAGTATATTGCAAAATACAATATGAGAAAATCGGCCTCGTGGGAAAATACTCGGACTCATGGACCCTCCCCGAGCAGATAAGGTCATTTGCACTTAAATCGGAAAACTCTTAAAGACGTGCAATGTATACCTGCTAACCTGCTTTAAAAAAGTTAGGTAAGCCCAAATCATTGCATGCTTAACATGTGGAAGTTTAAAAAAAGAAACAAGTTATTATAAAGCCTTTCTATCTTTTGACTTTGAGCATAATTTTTATATAGATACAAAAAATGGAATTGCTCCATTATTAAATCATGTACATTATGTACCGGGCTGATGGCTGATATTCTTTCAAAATGCGAGTTGGACAGGGTAATATTTGATATTTAGATATTGTCAAAAATATATTTCATAAGATATCTGGAAGTCGAAACAATAAAACTGTCACATTTTTGCAAAAACATGAAAAAATCATAATAATTTTTCTCACAAGCTTAGAACAAGGTGGTTCGCGAACCACAAGTCTTGCCTGATTTCGATAACAATAAAACACGCAATATGACCTTTTGACCCCTAGATGACCTCCGACCTCATCAACATACTTTTTTAACCAAGGATAATTTATACCAGGGGGTAAACAAAACTGCTATAAAAAATGAAGTGAAAGTTAAACAAAAAGTTTAAGAAAAGTCGACCTTAAGTTGACCTCGTGACCCCCATATTATCTTTGATCTCATCATCCTCATCAACAAACATGTGATATTACCAAGAATCATTTGTACCAAGTGTGAACACACTTGATGGAGAAATAAAGAAAACAAAAGTTTAAGAAAAGTTGACCTTTGAGATGGCTTTTGACCCCTATATGACCTTTGATCTAATCATCCTCATCACTAATCTGTCACATTTTAATTCTGAAAGGGTGACAAATCTAATTCACTTGCTTTGTGACAAAATATAACACTATCTTGTCTTAATAATGAAATCTGTACAATTCATACTTTTTCAACATTCAACATTTCCACATAATTCACAAGCCACTGCATAAACATTGTAATACTCAGAAACAATTTACAAAATATCAATTCATAAAATAACAGTCAACTTCTGGACTTTGTGAAATATTTTTCATCTCTGCCTTTAAAATATTTCCAGAGGAGGGTCACAAAAGTTAAAAAACTAGATGGTATTCATTGAACGGCTTGTAATCTACATGTAGATATTTTTTATCAAAATCGAAAATCACTCACGGTGAAATCTCATGTCACAGAGATGTCTCCATACTTGGACACTCTGAGACGTCACCAAAACTCTGATGCATCTCAACAACGTCTCAAAGACTCTGAGGCATCTCCGAACCATCTCAGAGAAGTCTCCGCGATGAAAAAAAAATCCCTCACAGATCTGCAATTGCCGAGGAGACCCATGAGACATATCCACGACTTGTCTGAAACCCGTCTTATAAGATAAAACCATAAATCCAAGCGGTGGACCGAATTTGAAACAAAAATTGTACCTGTCAAACTGTAGTCTCACTATCACAAAATATATAAACCATATTTCCTGACTATATATATATATATATATATATATATAATATATATCTATATGCAGCAATGGAAATACCCACATGACAAACAACCCGGGGTTGGCACCCCGGGGTGACCAACCCGGGTAGACAAGGAAACTTAAGTCATTTTTCGCATGTATACAGTATCATTACACAGTAGCATGATTATATTACAATAGGGCCTGCTAGTTTTCCATCGTAATCTCCATAAGCATTTGTAGTCATTGCCTTCATGATATCAATTTCGTCAACTACAAAAGCTGTACAAGCTGTCAAGCAAATGTAGTTTAAATGAATTCAGTTGCTTTGAATGTCGAATTCAATGTTTGATCAAAATTCCTCCGTTTGATTGCTCTTCTCTTGTTGGTCAATACAATAATGAAAATAACATAAGGGAGGAATTTTGGTTATTGGAACAGCCGAAAAGTTGGTATAGCCCTTATCAAAGGCGATAACTTTAAGTAATATACGTCTACCCTGGGTTGACAAAATGGCCCCATAGACAACTCTGGGTTGACAACAAACTAAAATCTAACGTTAGATGTGATATTGACAGTTGGCATTGTTGTCTACCCTGGTTGACCAAATGGCATCATAGATAACCCTGGGTTGACAACAAACTAAAATCTAACGTTAGATGTGATATTGACAGTTGGCATTGTGTCTACCCTGGGTTGACCAAATGGCATCATAGACAACCCTGGGTTGACAACAAACGAAAATCTAGAAGATGCTTGTGATACAGACAGTTGGCATTGTGTGTCTACCCTGGGTTGACCAAATGGCATCATAGACCACTCTGGTTTGACAACAAACTAAAATCGTCATCCTTAGAGCAGTGTGCCATTTTTAGTTTCACGTAAGTTAAAGACTAGCTTTCATATGTCCCTGTTCAAGCTGTAACGGTAGATTCAGTCGATGGCTTGCTTCAAAAAAAAATCCAGTTCTGGAAAACTAAAGTTAGATGCAGCTACACAGCGCAGTACACACGGCCACATTCTGCACAACACACTCAGTCACGAGCTCGCAAGCTCAGCTAGCTAGCTAGAACTACGGTACCGTACCACTAGCAAAGAACCTGCATAGCACTATCGCTGCTAGCGCGAGCATGCAACCCATCTAGCTCCTTGCTGGAATTAGTCTACAATGTACGTATAAATAAGCGCGCAATGTCCAATCGCTACTTATAGCGCCTTTGAATAAGGCTATATCGTTTACGGATACCTTTTTCGGCTGTTCTAATAACCGAAATTGCCCCTTAATGCTATTTTCGTATATATCGACCATGAAGCGAAGAGCAATCGCACATTGAATTAGACATTCAAAGCAACTGAAAAATTCATTCCAACTAAAGTTCTTGTCATCTTGTACAGCCACATCAAATAATAGATCTATGCAGTTGATGAAATTTGATATCATGAAGGTGATGACTACCAAATGCTTTTGGAGATTACGATGAAAACTAGCATGCCCTATTGTAATGCTACTGCATGTGTAATGCTACCTGTATATACATCAGAAAAATGACTTAAGTTCCCTAGTCTACCCAGGGTTGGTCATCCCGGGGGTGCCCAACCCCAGGTTGTCTGTCATGTGGGTATTTCCATTGCTGCATACAGTGCGTCCCAGATAAAAGTATACCCAACTTTGAGAGCTTCATATTAAAATTGTATGACTTATGTGTAATTCATTTTAATTTCATGACAAAGAGTAACTCATATTCTATCGAATGATACCAAAATCATTCTGATAGTGTCATGGATGACTGAACACTCGAGTGCTTAAAAACATTGGTCAAAAGTGATCTGTACCAAGTTGTCTGAGAAGCAGCCCTGGCCTTCTGATCAATCATTGTTTGTTAGAGGTCAGCCTTCCTGAGTCCATTCATTAGGCACAAAGGCTTACTTGATCTATTGAAATGCAAAGGCTGGTTTTCTTTTTACGCTTGTTTTTTAAAGCCCAACTGCTTAGTCATCCGTCACAACACAGGTATAAGTTTGGTATCATTGAAAAGAATATGAGTTGTTCCTTATCATGATATATATTTCAAGGTCACACAAGCTATAATATTTTAATATGAGGCTCTCAAGTTTGGGTATACTTTTTTTCTGGGACGCACTGTATATATATATATAGCACCCCCCCCCCCACCTGCTTTAAACTTAAGATGGAGATGGACATAAACATACCGTTGCTCCTTTCACAAATGTATTTGAAACTTTTAGTGCACTTTACATCATTCCATCCAGCTGTGTTACGCTGCAGAGTTGCACAATCCTCTCCGGCAGTACCGTAATCATTAGGTTCTCCTGGGTTCCACAGTCTAAGATCATATAAAGCAAGGAGGCAAATGCAACATTTATGGGCACCTAGGTTGGTAAATTCTGAAAATCTCATAAGTATCTGATTAACATACACTTAAGTTCCTTATTTAATTTACCACTAATTAAATCTGGGTTAAATTTTGGTAAATTTCAAACTATCCTCTTTCAAATTTTGGGTTCTAATCATTATAAATGTGCATACCGGTAATATTATTTTAAATTTGGATATGCATTTTCTTTTTAAATATAAAACAAGCTCCACAAGCATGAATTGGGAGGAGAATTTCAGGATTTCTTTGTACATACCTCCTTGACATGGATTACCGAAATCCATGAAATTATCATTCCTATTTTAAATGAAATAGTATAAAATCGGCCAAAGGGTGCCAGAACTGCTCTACTGCTCAAATTCTGATTTTCACAGAGATTATCATTCCTTTGATGGTTTTGTAGTTGGAGTGTTTCAAAAGAGTACAATGTAATCAATATTTTACAATTGTACAAACACTACAAAACCCAGCTTTAAGCTATACATGTAAACTGGTATTCTGAAAACCAAATTAGAGACCTGTTGAATAAGTCTTGCCAATCATTTGTCATAAATTCTATCAACAACAAAAAAACATTTATAAAAAAACAAGGAAAACAAAAAATGTTTAATTTCAGCTCATGTTTTGAAGCAATGCACGATTTCCACATTACAAATTACTATTCTGTGACAATTTGCCTTTTTTCATTAGCTTTTACCCTTAAATGCTGCGAAGTTTGTGACTTGTATATTTTTATCTGTATATTTCAATCTTTCATGTACTCAATAAATATTAAACTTTTACTATAAAGAACTTTGTTTTATCTTGCATAAAACAAAGACCTCCCACTGCTAACCGTTCTACCACCAGTGAAACCTTCAAAGAATATAAAGCTTACCTAAATCTTACGCGCATTATTAAACCTTAAGTAAGTTAATTGATATTTTTACTTGGGAGACTTTTCAGAATACCAATTTCTAATGAAAAGCTAATTACGCTTTCAGATTACCATCTCTGCCCATATTTCCAAGTCTGAGAGTAAAAACTCACACGTAAATGTTGGTATAATCCAGGAATGGAAATGATTAGCATGCATAAGCTGCATTTTGATCTTGATTGTGATACTTGTCTGGGATATTATGGTCTAGATAGAACAGTGATAACATTGAGATAATGATGCCACAGCAAATGTGAAAAGCGCCAAGATGTTGGATTGAACAAAATGGGATCATATGGGAACACATTTTAAGAGCAATCCTCACAATGGCTTCTGAATAAGTAGCAACAATGATGAAGTATACACTTATACAGGGATTCCATTGACAAGAGATCAATGATGTTGCGCTGGTATCAGGCATAGAAATAACATCAAGAAATACAAAGAGAACAGCATTTTTTATGATTTATAAAACAATGTAGTGTAGCTCTCCTGGATGGAACATATGAAAATTGGTCAACAATTAGGGAAAGAGCGTATGCTGTGATTATATAATACATTTCTTATGATTTAGCAGCAAAATCTAAATTACCATAAATACAAAGTATGTGAAATTTGAGTACAAAATTCAAAATTATTTGAACAAATTCTACAGCTTTACAAGATGATTGTTTCTTAAATGGGTCAACAAATGAAAGTGCCTTTTTTTTTGGGGGGGGGGTGCATGAATTAGCATAGTTCATGAATTCTACATTATGAATCCCCCACCAAGTACAAGCAGAGAAAAGCAAATAGAATTGAAATAAAAAATAAAAGGAGCATTTTAAAATTGCAGACAGATAGCTGACGCCTCATCACAGCATAAGGCTCATCTTACCTATATGGTCAAAATGAGCTGAAACCAACTTTTTAAAGACTCCCTTAATAGTATAAACTACGAGTATAAATGGTTTTTGTTTAAGATGGTAAATATATTCTTAATATCTATTTATAAATATAAATACACACTTTTAAACACACATAATACTTACATGTATGTACTTACCAAATGAAATATACAGTTTATTTTCACATATTTTACAAATATGTATAATACTTCTACATCTACTATAGATATATGGGGTATACTTTATAGGATTAGTATTTGAGATACAATACACGCAGACAGACTATATTTACAGTTACAGTGCATTAAAATAGGGACTGCTTGCCCACATGTATAGAACCTACCATTGCTTCTTTCACAGAAGTAGGACCGAGCATTTACCGTACATAAATTGTCAATCCAAAACCCATTTTTATTGAGTTCAATACAATCCTCTGACCCCGTAACGTCACTTGGTTCACCAGCATCCCAATGACTAAAGAAAGTTAGGGTTAGGATACAATTAGGATTGGAATTTTAATTGAATACTGGAGGGGATGTTGGAATCTGTGAAAGAAACATATCTGTCAAATAATAAGACAAAATTATGATACTGTCAGGAAAAAAAAATACTCTCTGGAAATTTAGGCTGAAAAAAAAAATCACCTAGAATTACTGTTAAGTAAAACATATTCGTGAATTAAGATCCCCTTCTTTTATTTGATGCAATGTGTATTTCAAACATGAAGTGAGTGAAGACAACTTTTATAGAGAAAGGAAACTCGACAATCTAGAAAGTTCAATTTCTACCTACAGATAATATGACTTCTCAATCAGGGAAAGCCAGTAATAATAAATGTTTGTTTACTTAAAGTAGACCTCATACTTGTATTCCAATAATTTTGTGAAATAAATTCTTTTTCTGGTTGCCTGCTGTACCAAACAGAATTGACCAAACACTACTCACAACTCTTCTTTCTTTTTTTTAAAAAATCCTTTTGTGACTAGTGCTCTTGAAATTCAGACACCTTCTGCCAAATGACCTTTTGTGTTCCTTTTTTTTTTTCAATTTGTTTTTACTCACTCATGCATGAAATATTCATCATAATGAGTTGCATGAAATAAAAGATGAGGATATAAATGACAGTCGGCCATGCAGATTGCAAAATGCATTGGAAAAGAACAAAGTAAGAGATGAAAATGGATGCTTCTTTCTTTCTTTTATTATTAAGAATGTGAATATGAATTGGACCATTATTGGCAACTGCATTGAAAAGATTATTAGCTGTTGTTAAAGGGGAAGTTCACCCTGGAATTTTATTGGTTTTAAAAAATGGAGAAAAATAAAAGAAAAATATGAGTGAAGGTTTGGAGAAAATCGACCAAAAAATAACAAAGTTATGAATATTTAAAGTTTTAATTTTGTGACGTCACATGCGAGCAGTTCTCCTATGTGTTATATGATGTAAATTCAATAAAGTGTCATTTTTTCAGAAGAAGATTAATTATTTCACCTGTGCGGTCGATACATCATTAAACTTATGTTAATATACATGCCCGTATCAAATTGACCAATTGCTTTATAAAGTACCATGAAAAAAGACAAATTTATGGAATTTACGTACACAACACATGGGAGTGCTGCTCGCACATGACGTTACAGAATCAAAAATTTAAATATTCATAACTTCGCTATTTTTTGGTCGATTTTCTTCAAACTTTCATTCATATTTTTCTTTTATTTTTCTGCATTTTTTAAAACCAATAAAATTCCAGGGTGAACTTCCCCTTTAATACATGTACATTGTACCTTTCATGCATTTGAAGATATTTTCATCCATTTCATTTGATGTTTCATTTTAATGAATCCAATGACCGGGCAATAATATACTATGACCACTCTGGTCTTAAGAGGTAAAGCGGTTTATAAGAAACCAATATTATTATTTTTATTATTAATGATATTTTCAATAAAGTGCAGTGTGAAGTGATTTGTGCTCTCCAGCTGTACAGAGATTTTGGTTGACACCAGGTGATGACAACCCTTTAACAAAAGGTCATGTTATCTTACGATTATATTCTACTGCATGCCCTAACCCTAACAATACAATATTTATAGCCCCCTCGGTCTATCCGCCCTGCGAAATATGGAGATGCCCCCAAGATTTTTTTTTGGGGGGGGGGTTTCCTTAGAGACCCTTGCTTTCTATTATATTTAGCAATTCAATACAAATCTTTAAAATGTGTTTGTTAATGAATGTTTCAGCAGCTTTGTGTATTTAAAGGTACAATTTTACTTAAAATAAATTGCTCACAAACTGCTCACAAAGTCAAAAATATGAAAGTACATGTTATTTTAAACGTGAAATTCAGAATTAATTCATTTGCAGTTTCTTTCTTTTTTTTCTTCACAAAGTGATAATGATATTGAAGTGAAAACAGATTCTGAAATTAAATTTAGTTGAGTCAATTGTGAAAAGGATAGTGCACCTTGCAAATATAATGTATGCGGAGAGGTCTTGCTTTTTTTGTGTTTTTTGTGTTTTTTTGTTTTTTTTTGTGAAAATGAGATGAAAACAAATTCAGATGTTAATATGAGTCCAATGTAAATAGAACATCATAAGCTAACCATGCAAAAACAAGATTTGTTTTTAAATCCAAATACATAAAAAGTACATTATAATACAAACCAATATACTGTAATCATAATATTGAATAATGCTTAAAAATGAACTCATTTAGTATTAAAAAAAATTTCTTGACTATAATAACTAAACTTTAAAAGTTCAAAAAAATATTTAATTTAAATCATATTTTGAAATTATGTACACCTACATACATATCCTGATTCTTAGATGAACTTTCAACAAAAAACATATTCTTCTTACGATTGAGCAGTTGTAAGTGCTGAACCATCAACCCAGTAAAATGCATCTTCGTCGGCCAAGTCATGAAGTCCAATCAGCGCAGCCCAAACGCCTGCATCAGTAAGCATATTTGTCAGGAGTTCCTGTTTTCAAGAACAGTAATTTAATTTTAATAGTGGATATGAATAGAAGTGTAGGAATACATTGTTATATTTGAGCCACATTTCATGCTCAAACAGCCCTACTGGCTACCTTAAAGCTAAATTTGAGTTTAACATAGCCAAAATAATTTTGAAAGAAATTGTTATATTTTGTATTCATATTGTTCCATGAACATATATATAGATATACCTGCACCAAATATGCTCGTGTTCCATCAATGGTATCACATACAATTTTGAGAAATTATCTCAAAACAGTCAGTCAAATTGAGGCTTGGAGTATGCCACTATCTCGCCAGCTGTTGCGGTGCTATGTATCACACAATTCTGGTGCATATCGCAGGCACTTGATTAACCTACAGATTTACCACATGGCTGTGCAATTATGCAATCATTACAGCTATTAATGTCCATGCTTTTGCAAAAAAGGTTTTAAAAAAAAACCAAAGAAAAGAAACAAAATTTGCCAAAGATTTAAAAGAGCATCAAAATATAATAATTTTAAATAAAGGGGTAGATCTGTTCCTTATTTCGTCACTTGGAAATTTATACGATGTTAAATGGCACATATCCTTTTACAACTACGATTATTTAACTTAAAGGGGTAGATTAGTGTTGGGTACGACAGAGAAATTCTGCTGAATATTAAGGTAGACTTATGTTATTATTTTATATGTTTAAAAGATAAGTGTGTAAGATTGTGTGACATTCTTCACATGAACTCTGGTGAATTTTAGTGTTTTTGTCCGAGAGGAATGCAATACCTTTCAAGCTGAGCATCAAGCTCACTGTTCCTCCATGCCCACATGTACAAGCAAGGCATTAACACACAACATGCTTCCATTGTGCATCATGGGAAAATGGAAGTAAAATGAGCAAAACCCATGTCAAGATAGTCTATTACATGTAGGTTTGTTTTTCTTATAATTCAGCCATTTCTTAAAGAAATTTCCTCAAATAAATGAAATATTATAAAAGGTGGTTCGCAAACCACGAGTCTCGCCTGATTTCGCTATCAATAAAACATGCAATATGACCTTTTGATCCCTAGATGACCTCTGACCTCATCATCCTCATCAACACACAAGTGGTATTACGCAAGGATAATATATACCAGGGGTGAACAAAACTGAAGCTATAAAAAAATGAATGAAATTTAAACAAAAATTTTGAGAAAAGTCAACCTTTATGTTGACCTTTTGACCCCTATATGACCTTTGATCTCCTCATCCTCATCAAAACACAAGTGGTATTACCCAAGAATCATTTGTACCAAGTGTGAACACTATTGATGGAGAAATAAAGAAAACAAAAAGTTTAAGAAAAGTTTCCCTTTAAGTTGACCTTTTGACCCCTATATGACCTTTGATCTCATCATCCTCATCAACACACATGTGGTATTACCCAAGAATCATTTGTACCAAGTATGGACACAATTGAAGGAGAAATAAAGAAATGAGAGCAAGTTAAACAAACATAAAAAACTTAAACATTTTCGTAACAGACCAACAGGAAAAGTGATTACTAGGTCTCTGCCGAACTTCGTTCAGGCGATTTCATTCCAGCTTCCAAGGTAATTAAACATCCAATTTGTCATCTCTCCCACTACTGATCAATCCCTTTTAGTTTGAATACACAATAAAGTAAAACCATGGTCAACTCACATTGACAGCTGTTGTCTTGACCATTGCCAGGTCACCACCCATTTGTATACAGATCTGTTGAGCTTCATAATATGTCTTGGAGTCTGAGGATAGCCTGTAGCAACTATCATCATGGAGAGACCAGCCTGAAGGGCACAGCTGGCAGAAAACTGTGGAATCAAAAACAAAATGTTATGTTTTGAAAAAATATATGAGATTTTTTTCAAATGTGAGTCTCTGGTTGTACACATGTCTTGTACGTCAACAGTCCATATATCTTGGAGTACATACCCTTCGAAATATATCAAACCCTGATTTAAAAGAAGAATTTATTCAAAAGAGGCACATTCTCCTCCTTGTCAGTGTCCAATTTCCTACACTTAGGAAAGCTGTGGTCCTAAACAAATTATATATGTATAACGAAAATAAAATGTAAAATAACAGCAACAATATTGTACTACTATAGTCTCGTTTGCATTTTTCTAATAGAGTAGAAACACAACCGTGTACAAATATGTATGTCTAGTAATAAGACATTTGTTAACGATCTATAAAAATAAAAAAATCTGCAGAATATCACATTTTACTGTAACAAATAATTCAACAGTTCTAGATACCACTACATCTTATACCTAAACACAACACACAGTAGTAACATAACTTGTATACCACATTGCATAACTATAAGATAAATTATTTACCCATCAAAGGTTGTAGTACAAGAAGGAGAAAAACTTTCAGATGCATGGTTGGCCTACTATCATGCAACTCGTCAGAATTCAAATTGAAAAACTTGGATTTTTAATTTTTAATTTTTTTTAATTTTCTAACTAAATATCTGCCTGTACTTCGAGGTAGGTAAACAAACATGTGACATGAAGAATAAATCCTGAGAAATCCTACTGAAATTGATAATTTTATATCAAGATTTGACGAGATGGAAGCTGAACTTGTAACACGTCCCCATCCATCGATCAGTCCAGAACAAAATGGTGTTAATTTCATCAGGATCGTCTTTCTAAAACAGACAGATACACCCACTTTTGTTTAATGGGTAATATGGATCCATAAATAAACTCTACACATCATAAATGCATCTCTCCCCCTTGCACAAGTACCATAAATATTTGAATAATCAAAAGTTCAAAACAATATTGGAGTACCTCTGTACCTAGAATGTATTTTCCGATATTGATGCAATTTGCAAAGGTTATGTAAAGTTTCATAGTTCAGTTTTAATGTTTGCTTCCATTTGGACAAAGCACTGTACAAGCAACTAGCTGATTCCAAGTGGTACAAAGAGGGGTAGTTTATGATTCTGAATACAGGATGAAAAGTTTGAGCATTCATTAAATCATAAAAAAATATGTGAACATTTCAAATGAGAATGTGGAAGCCAGCCAATTAAGAATCCTTATCATCTACATTAAACATTCTTTTATTGATCAATAAAAAGAAATATGCAAGAAGATATTTTTGAATGTCACAAATGTATATCTTGCATGCAACTCCCTCTTTAGAAATTTACCTGTTAGTACCAACCCCTAAATCAAAAACAAATGTTTGGAAAAAAATAATAAAGATGAGATTATTGAAAAAACAATAACATACTAATATCTAACTCTAAGTTATTATTTATATTTTTAGGTAGTTTTTTTTTTTTTTTTTTGGTAGGGATAGGCACTAACAGGAACTCAGTGACCATGGAGCCATAAATTTAAATTGCTGACTCCCATTGAACTGTTTAAATGTCAATGGTGGGCCTTCATTGCAGCATATTCAAAGGCAAACATAACCAAATGCAATCTAGACACTAAATGAAAAATATTGGCATTATTTAACATCCGTCTTATTTTCAAAGAACCTAAAATTATTTTACATAAATCTGTCCAAATCCTTTTCACTTCCTCTTTTTCTTTTTCACCTCAAATAACCTGAAAGAAAACAGGAGCCACTACAGTCCTCTGGTCTCAAGAAATATTTAAGAGGTCATGAACACATTATAGTTTATAGATTAGAAAAGGCACATCGCTGAAAAGTTTGCAAAAATTACTGAAGTATTACAATAATTGAATTGCTGATGATTTAGAAAATCATGCATTGCAGCATTGTTAATGCAGTCACACTATTTGATAAAGAACTCTCGAGTCTCTCATTGGTATACCAAAAAAATATTCAAAACATTTTTTCCTCTTAATAATCTATTAGAACTTACGAATTTTCTTTCCTCCCATCAAAAGAATCTCTGCTTTCTTTCACCAAAAGATGATTTTTTTTTAGAGGAGTGTCCAAAAAGAAGAGAGAAAGTTTCTAAAGAATGACATCGCATATCATACTCACATACAAAAAAAGTGTCTTCTGCATCATTGGTAAAGTAAAATTTTTAATTGCATACATTATTATCATTCACTGCTTGCTTATTTGAAAACTGTTAGTTGTATTCTCTGAAAGAAAAAGGAATTCATCCCTTAGAATCCTGATGCAAAGCCTGTAATATCTTTCTTCCGCATGTCTCACAGATTAAAGGTAAATATTTGACAATGGTAAACTGATCCATAGGAAAACAATTTACAAAATTTAAGCTAGATTATAGCACAAATAGCTCAGTTTGTATTGAATTAACATTGTGGACAGTGTGCTATTAATATTATGCATGTGTACAAGCTCACTTTATGTCACCAACCTAATGAAGTTACTGGCTAGCAGATCCATTAAAAAAAAAATAATAACAAATGTTGAACTTGTTTTCTTTTAATCAACTTAAAAACACGTTTCAGTTGTTGTTTGCATATCAATGCCCATGAATATCTGCTTATGGATACCCTCTGATCTAGTCTATGGATCCCTCCCCGTCCCCTCCATGGTCAGCATGGTCAGGATCCTCTCCTTTATGAGTCTGTAAACCCCTCCCCACCCCACCACAGCTGTGTTGACCTAAGAATAAATTCAACATCTACCACTATACTAGTAGCACTTACAAACAAGAAAATGGCACTTAACATCGACATAAACTGCCTCTTACCTTCCAATATTACAATGACATGGTGGATTGTACTATAATGCCTAATACTGGTGCGGCGCCGTGGTGGTCAGTCACAGGACAACTACCAGTACCAGGTGGTGGTGGTATTTCTACCCCGAAGCTTCGGCTGTAATGCGGTCAGCAACCTCCTGTTCTTCGGCCAAGTACCCCTTCTAGCTTCCAGCTACCCCAAGGGTTATTATCAATTACTAGCCGTGTTTTATTTGGTGGTAGGGTAAGTGCTGCAAAAACAAAAGCGAGATCTGCATGTCTATAATATACCTCATAACGAATATTCCACATTAAACCTCAAGCTAAATCTGTCGTGTGAGACATAAATTAGAAAGTCCCCAAAACACAGGACAGGTTCCTGAGGACCTGCCCAGGCTGCATGAAGCATCGCTTGAAGAGCTAAACTAAATGATGCAGTCCACGGCCGGGATGCGCGCCAGTGGGTGGTGCGGATGTATGATGCATGCAGGGAAGAGGCGAGGACGTGTGTTCGACCCAATCGATTCATAGGCTTATACATATTCTTACAAGTCCCCCCCCCCCCCCCCTTTTTTTTTTTTTCTTCAAATCTTGGATCCATCATATTAAGCCCTATACTCTAGGTCGTAGGCCTACTAACTCCATGTGTTCTTCGAGTCAAATCTGTCAAATTAGAACTACAATTGGATAAAAGGCTTTCTTAATTATATGGCTTCAGCCGTGAGCAAAGTATAATTAGTTTCCCGCCTACCACCCCCCCTCCCTCTCAGGCGGTCAAACATACACGTATGCATGTATGCTTGTTCCCGATTGCTCCGGAAAAGGGTTATATTCTAGGGGCTCATAGGGGAAAAAATCCTGACTGGAAATCATTGCAATAGGGGTCTTTTAGCATTTTTTCCCCTGAATTATTTTTAATTATAGGGCCGGGGTATATTTTTCTTTCAAAATAAAAAAAAAATTCTTTCAAAAGCGACCATTGTGCAGCAAAGACTTAAAAAAAAGAGAGGAAAAAAAAGACGAAGGTCTGAGTTAGAGAGAGATTATGAGAAGAAAAGGAAGAGGGTATCAAAATACTGTATAAGAGCGATAAAGAAGAGGGGAATATGCGAAAGTGGTGTATAACGAACCACTAAAATAGGTCACAACTCAAAAATGAAAAAAAAAAATGCTAGTAGATTTTTATTTACAATTGACTGCATTTGGGAAAAAAAACTATTCAAAAAAGAGAGCTAATAATTAAAACCTAAATCAACTGTTAGCACGAGAAATGTCATTGGGTCAAAACGGAAATTTGTCATTGTCTCAACAATTTTGACGCAGCTCAAGAGGTCTTATCCTGAGAGACGGGCCTAGAGGGAGAGAGATAGGAAGAGGGGGAGGGAGGGGGTTAGAGTTGGGGTTTGATAGGAAATACGAGAAAGAGAGAGAGAGAGGGAGAGAGATGATGTGGATAATAGACGTTTAACGTTTTGTGTAATGATAGTGATTATAGTAACAAACATTATTTATTCAACGCAAATTACAAACATAAATAGCAAAAGCGCGCAAAGACAAAGAGAACAGACAAGATAATGATTTGACATAATGTGGTACATAGTGCAATCCGTGGAGCGCTGCAAGGTGGGGGAGGGGTGGGATGAACAGGCTATCTATGATCTTTTTCTGAAGCCTCCACCCCCATCCCCGGCTCCATGCCCCATGTTTGATAAATTACATTATTCACTCACTGATTATTGAGTTTATGATTTTTGCTTCAAAATAATAAGTAAACTACAATGACGGATCCAGTTGGCGTAAAAGAAGCCCTCCCCTATTATTTTTATTCATTTATTTATTTTAATGACACCTCACATTGAACGTCCTACATGTTGATGTAGGAAAATTGGCACCTGCGCATCCTTTATTTTTCCGTGCACCTAATTCTAAATGCTGGCCATTTTGTTAAAATTAGGCTACTCCACAATTTATACAGATCCAAAGAGCAAGTGCTATTAAACTCCCGTTTACTTGTCCAAGGGTGTTTGAATTATGAACTTAAATTTCATAAATATTTTACGATATGGTCTGACAGATAAGAAAGTGGCTTTTTAAATATGAATTTGGTTTATCACAGTGTTGCTTATGTTATCAAGTTTATCATTAATTACAAACCGTTGTAGGCTACTGATAAAATACATCTTTATTATCATTAACAACTTCCAGTGGCGTAGACAGGTCCTCGAATGTTGGGGGGGGGGGGATGATTCGTGGTCCAGAGACTCATATTGCCCAAAATTTTGAGGTAAACGAAAGGTGTTTTTTGTATCTATACACACAAAGAAAGGGCAAAAATGTCACGGGGGGGGGTGCGCGCCGAATTTCCTCAGCAAATATATACAATTCCAGGCGAGCGCGAAGCGCGAGCGGAAAATTTTGAGGTAAACAAGTTTGTTTTTTTGTTTCTATACACACAAAGAAGGAGCAACAAAAAAAAAGGCCGATTTTGGGGGTTGCGCCGAATTACCTTAGCAAATATACAAGGCTTGCATAATAAAATTAAGAAATTAAACAATCATGCCGTACCAGAATGGTTTATGTACCAACTTTTTATTTCCTCTAAGCGAGCGCAAAGCGCGAGCTAAAACAAAAAAGCAATTTAGGGGCCTGAGCCCGATTTCGTATCCACAAAGGGGAAAATGTAATAATTTATTCCAGGAGAGCGCAAAGCGCGAGCGGAAAGCCAGTGTGTTTTTTGTTGTATCTATACACACAAAGAAGGGCCAGAAAAGGCCGATTTTAGGGGTTACATCCAATTTCCTCAGCAAATATATACAATTCCATGCGAGCGGAAAATTTTGAGGTAAACAAGAGGGGTTATTTAGTATCTATACACACAAAGAAGAGGCAAAAAAAGGGCCGATTTAGGGGGTTGCACGCCGAATTTTCTTAGCGAACATACAATTCCAGGCAAGCGCATAGCGCGAGCGAAAAATTTTGAGGTAAACGAGAGGTGTTTTTGTATCTGTACACACAAAGAAGGGGCAAAAAAGGGCCGATTTGGGGGGTTGCGCCGAATTACCTCAGCAAATATACAAGGCTTGCATAAGAAAAATAAGAAAAACTAACATGCCGTACCAGAAGGGTTTGTGTGCCAACTTTTTATTTCCTCTAAGCGAGCGCGAGCTAAAATAAGAGAGGCAATTTGGGTGCCCGAGCCCGATTTCGTATCCACAAAGGGGTTATTATGCAAAATATACCGAGAGCTGCACAGGCCTATACCTCTAATACACCTCTGCAAATATTATTATATTAAAAATACAATTATAAGTATGAATACAATTAAAATAAACATATAGGGTAAACAGACTAATATAAATAGAGCTCTAGGATGAAAAACAAAATAATTTACCTGGAAATAATAAAATAAGTATAGGCCTAAATATAAATAAATATATAATAGATATAGAAATAATTAATCTGGATTTAATAATGATAATAATAATAATAATAATAATAATAATAACAACAATAATAATAATAATAATAACAATGATAATAATAATAATAATAATGATAATAATGATAATAATAATAATAATAATAATAATAATAATAATGATAATAATAATAATAATAATAATAATAATAATAATAATAATAATAATAATAATAATAATGCGAGCGCGAAGCGCAAGCGAATTTTTTTAGAGCTCCATGGAAGAAAAAGGAGTGTGCAAAGAATATTTCATCCTTTAAAAAATACATATCACCCGTGAAAAGTGGGGGGATGATTGTACATGCCATCCCCCACCTTTTGAGTTGGGGGGGGGGATGCATCCCCCCCCCCCCCCCCCCCCCCCCCCCCCCGCTGTCTACGCTTCACAACTTCGATACTGGTGTGCAGAACTTTTCCAAAATATACTTTGCTTCAACTTGGATTGAATGTTGTATAAATATTGTTTATGCATTGTTTATAAATGGGTAAGTAAAGTTATATCGATAAAGTTTATTAGAAAAATATGTTCATAATGATATAACTCGTCCTAACTTATGAAGATTATTAGAATATTGATTCAATTAAGATAGAGATAATTAAGATCCAGTAAATGGGTTGTAATGATCTGAGATAAATTCATTTTACATCATCAAAGTATGTTTCTTTTTTTAATTTTTTTTAAAACTCACAAACAACTTTGCACGGCTTGTCTCGAAAGTGGTGATATTGTAAAGTAAATTGATTTGTGATCCCTAGATTAGACTTTATTACAGATAAACAATAGTGTCATAAAATATAAAGACATCAGTACCATGATGGAAGTGTCTGTATCAGTTTGTGAGTCTCGAAAGATCAACAACAGAAAAGGGGGCGTGTCTTTTTAGTACTTTTAGACTTTTATCTTTGTTTACGACCACTTTGTGTAGAGAGCGAAATATAAGTGTGTTTCAGAGGAGGGTAGAACTTGATTTTTGCACCATACAGCGGCCACGATCCACCATTGTTGATAGTTGATAGGATGACATAAATACAGCTAAAACTTGATAGACCTATTTATTCAGATAGAAAGGTTTGTCTCCTTTGTATATAAACACAACACAAAAAGAAAGTTCCCCCAATTTCAAATATCAATATTTTTTAAAATAGGAGGAGTTCAAAAAATCTAATTATATGTCCACGTAGGGAATTTAATTAGCTACCAAGGGAGCGAATTTTAGGGAATATCATGAAGTCATGCTTCAGTGAGCAATGGTTGAATGCAAAAATGTCATTTTTTGAAGTTCGCAAGCCTAAAATCACAACTTTGATTCAATGATATCGGACCAAATTTTTAGATTTTAAACATTTCACGCATCAGAATGTACGCAAAACGTGCTTCCAAACATACGCAAAGGCTATTTGCGTAAAATTTCACGGTTGAGTAAGCATGCAGCAAAAAATGCCAAAACTGCGATTTTTACATTTTATCATATCCATGGTGAAATTGATCAAATATGATGAGATTCATGTCTAGGAAGAGTGTTTTTAACTTTTGCAAAATTTTTAAATCAATTCACGGTTGAATGAACACCATAAAATACCATGTGAAAACACTAAGTAAGTATTCTTTCCATTTTGAACACTAAAAATCATGTGAATATCTGTTTTTGTATTATTTTTATGACCGTTGCACGTGTGGACATGATCATATTGCATTTATTAAAACTTTCATGCTTCAGTGAGCACGTGGCACTGGAAAAGCTGTTTTTTGATTCAGAAACCAAAATTAAATTGCTTACTTTGCTTAACCGTAACAATTCGTTTGAAAGTATTCATTTAATTTCATTTTCGCAAAAATCCCGATTTTTCATGCTTCAGTGAACACAAGATATGAGAAAAACATGAAAAAAGGAAGAAAGTTTACGGCCCTGGCACGGCCTAATGGTACGTCCGATTCTCAATTTGACCAAAGTTTCTGTTAGTTTATGACTTCCTAAAAATTTGTGCCAAGTTTCAGGAATTAACTCACAGTATAACGAACAAAAAATTGACAATGAAAATGGGCAATATTTGACGTTTGTTCACTTTTTGTTCAAACTCTATACGTAAAGTCAATGGGACGAAATCAATAGTGAACAAACGTCAAATATTGCCCATTTTCATCGTAATTCTTTTGGTCGTTATACTCTGAGTTAATTCTTGAAACTTGGCACAAATCTTTAAGAAGTCATTAACTAACAAGAATTTTTGTCAAATTGACAATCGGACGTACCATTAGGCCGTACCAGGGCCGTAAACTTTCTTCCTTTTTTCATGTTTTTCTCATATCTTGTGTTCACTGAAGCATAAAAAATCGGGGTTTTTGCGAAACTGAAATCAAATGAATACTTTCAAACGAATTGTTATGGTTAAGCAAAGTAAGCAATTAATTTTTTGTCTCGACATCAAAAAACAGCTTTTCCAATGCCACGTGCTCACTGAAGCATGAAAGTTTTAATAAATGCAATAGGATCATGTACACACGTGCACCGGTCATAAAAATAATACAAAAACAGATATTCACATGATTTTTAGTGTGCAAAATGGAAAGAATACTTCTTTAGTGTTTTTCACGAGGTATTTTCTGGTGTTCATTCAACCGTAAATTGATTTAAATTTTTCGCAAAAGTTAAAAACACTCTTCTTAGACATGAATCTCATCATATTTGATCAATTTCACCATGGATAAAATGTAAAAATCGCAGTTTTGGCATTTTTTGCTGCATGCTCACTCAACCGTGAAATTTTACGCAAATGTCCTTTGCGTATGTTTGGAAGCACGTTTTGCGTACATTCTGATGCGTGAAATGTTTAAAATCTAAAAATTTGGTCCGATATCATTGAATCAAAGTTGTGATTTTAGGCTTGCGAACTTCAAAAAATGACATTTTTGCATTCAACCATTGCTCACTGAAGCATGACTTCATGATATTCCCTAAAATTCGCTCCCATGGTAGCTAATTAAATTCCCTACATGGACATATAATTAGATTTTTTGAACTCCTCCTATTTAAAAAAACATTGATATTTGAAATAGGGGGAACTTTCTTTTTGTGTTTTGTTTATATACAGTGGTGGCCAAAATTATTAGAACACCTGAACCTACACAAAGTCTATGGGATAATCAATGCCCTAGTTCATTTGCCGAAATCAGATTAAAGATATCTTTTGTGTGCCATGAGCTTTCATGACTTTTTAGCATAGGGTCTTACGTATATTATGTTGATACCACATTTATATAGTTCCGACCACCTGGTAATGCGCAGCATTAAAAATAGTTGCGCTTTGCGCTTTTGGTTTCCCTATAGACTTGTGTATTAAACAAAAAAGTAAAATGCCAATTACATATGCCGATTTCTCAAAAAGTATTTGAGGTAGAAGTATGAAACTTAGCAGGCTTATTTATTCTAATATACCTCAAATACATGCTTAGGGAAAATTTGGTCAAATGGGGAGGGTGGATTCGCCCCCACTCTTGGGGTTGAGATGACCAAAATAACCATGCCCATTGAAGGTTAAGACTTTTTTTTTTTTTCATTTCATAAAGACACTCCTTGTAAATGTATATTTTTTGAAAGGAAATTTCATGAGAAATTCAAATATGTTGAAATATTAAGGGTCATTGGAACGGGGGACTTAAATAGGGGCACTGAATTAAAAATTTGGGGCCCTTAAAAATAATTTAAAATCGCCACATAAGATGTAACTACTTCACCCTGTGTTGTTGTGAATGCCATTTTTGGCATCCTCAGGAAATTTTCTTTCAGAATATATATACTTTTGTAGGGAGAGGCTTAAAATGTTTACCGTTATGACACTTTGATCCTGAAAAGGGCAAGATTTTGAGATTTTTCAATTGGTGGTGTAACATAAAAAAAAGGGCGGCTTGGGGGCGAGTTCCCAACGCATGGCTTTCTTATTTAGTTTTTAAAGCATAATGATGATATTCGGAGACATTCCAACCATTTTAAAGGTATTTAAATGGTCAACTGAATAAAAATTACTAAAATCATTTAAATATGCTTGGTGTTCTAATAATTTTGGCCACCACTGTATATATATATATATATATATATATATATATATATATATATATATATATATATATATATATATATATATATATATATATATATATATATACTGTATTCAAGAATAATGTCTGAAAAAACATTTTCCGCTCAATAAATACTGTAACATGAAAAGATTTGAAGATGTTTTAAATTTGGGTTTTAGAAATCCAAAAATTTCAACCACCTTAATATTTTTTTTCTTCCAGATTTAGCATAAATACGCTTCAATTTCTCACCCTTTTACCTAGGAAATCAAGGAAATACTATATACTGGTGCAGTAGCGGATCCAGATGGGGGCGCATAGGATGCGCCCCCCTATAATTTGAAAACCACTCATTGACTGTACATGTTAAAATCTGAAAAATTTTGGTGGTGCCCCCCCCCCTATCCTGAAATCCTGTATCCGCCACTGCTGGTGAAACTTTTTGTTAAAAAAAGAAAAACAAAATCCATTGGATATTTTTTTCCTTCATTTGCCGATTAATAACTAACTTTGACTTTTAAAGATTATATTAATGCAGAATACAGTCCACACCCATAACAATGAGAACGTATACAATGTTATAAGGAAGCAATTCTCCCTGTCCAAATTCCAACAATGGACCCCGGCCCAAAAAATGTGTTCAGTAAAACAACATTTTGTTATAACAAGGTTTGGCTAGTCCATATCATATTTACACAATGGTTGTGGATTGCACTTCATAAACCAGTACCAAAGGAAATAATCACTGTTATAGGAAAGAGCATAAGAGAGGAGCAATTAAAAAAAAAATCATCAAAATCGGTTACAAAATATGATATTTATGGAAGTTTGAAAAGTCTTGTTGTTAACTTCTATGGGTATCCTCAAATTGGCAACATCGGCTTCAAAATGGCCGATTTTGTGAACAACTCTAAATTCGCTTTGTACACAAATTTTCAGATTTTGTAAATTTTCTTACAAAATATATCTTATTCCTTGGTGTTGTAATCGATGAATATTTGACATGGGGGTGTCATTTGAAAAACGTGTGGGTAAAAATTTCTCGAAGTGTTGGTGTTCTTTCAAAATTAAGATATGTGCTACCCAAAAGAGTTTTAATGACCTTGTATAATAGTATCATCTTACCTCATTTATTATATTGTAATGTTGCTTGGGGCCATACTTTTAAAACTCACATTTCAAAACTACAAGTTGTACAGAAGAAAGCGATTCGAGTAATTACAAATTCTCACTACAGACATCCAAGTAACCCTATGTTTTTACAGCTACAGATCTTACCTTTCGATCAACTTGTTTCTTTAAATTGCCATGTATTCATGTATAAACTCTTTTCCAGGCCACAACCTTGCTTATTGACAGATTTATTCGTCCAAAACTCTGAAATTCACAATCACAACACAAGACGCAAAAAATAATTTGCATCAGCCTTTTGTCAGAACTCAAGTTGCTCATAATTCATTTTATATATATCGTATTAAGCAGTGGGATTCGTTACCACAGAACATAAAAAGTAAGACCACCCTGTTCAGCTTAAAGGTCTATTGTAGGAAATATCTCTTTCACCAACTCGAATCTCATTAGCAGCAAGGAACATTTTTGTGGCCAGTCTGTTATTTGTCCTTGTTTTGTCTGTCATTTGTTTTTTGTGTAAACTCATTTCACTCTTGTTCCCCCTTCTCTCTTGCTCTTGTTCTGTCCCTAACCTCTGCTCTCTCTCTCTCTTTAATATGTCTATTTCATATACCTCACCCCTGTATACGTCTTTGCCCTCAGTTGACTCACCTTGCCTGGATTTTTTTTTTATTACTACCCTCTGCATGTATATATATTCGTTTTTTTTTCTCTTTCTGTCCCATGTAAGTTAGTTTTTCATGTATATAATGTATCCCCCCTCTCTCTTTCTCTTGCCATTAGTATTAGCTCATTATTTTTAGTTGTTGTGTGAGGGACCAAATTTACAAGCGTTGCTTCTCCTGGTCACCTCGTCTTTCTTCTCCATGATATGTTATGAAATGTTCTACTGTATGGATTATTTTATTATTTTCATTATGATCTTGTAAAATGTCCATGTGATTTTTTTTCTGAAGAAAGACAAATAAATATCAATATCAATACCTCCTTCTAATCTTCATATATGTTTTGTGAAATATATTTTCCCATGACATGTTTTGAGCTCAGAAGTAAATAAGACATATTTTGAAAAACATCTTTTTATTTTAAAATCAATAACAACACAGGTCAAAACTTGATTCTATTTTACTGCACAAGAAGAATATTTATTCAAATAGATGAATTTGACATAAAAGCATTATAAAATTCCTGCACAAATTTACAGATTTCAACGATAAATTGTCTATCTATCTATCTATTTAATCATTTAAAAAGTATATACAAATCAGAGTCAATGACAAACGTTGCTCCACTTAAGATGTTGTACAATTCAAATTTGATCATAAAGTTGGAAGAAGAAAAATACAATAAAAAATATACATGAATGTATTCACCAAACATATTTGCCACATACTCGGGAGTCATCATTCGATTTGAAAAACTGTACACATGAAATATTGCACGCAACAGTTATTTATCAACAAAAAGCAGGGGCACAAATATTAACTTGCCAACAAATTTTATGGGCGATTCCATGTGTTAAAAATATTTCTTTGTACTGCTTTCACTTTACAAAACTCATTATAACAGCAAAACTCATTATAACAGCAACATTATAGTTCTGGTATTTCTATTCATATATATATATATATAGTAAATAGTGGTAGGAAAATACGCGTTGCCATTGGCTAGGTCAGTACCACATGACCTACCTTCAATTTGTTACATTGTACATATCTACAATATAACTTTCGGTTTTTGGAGGGTAAAGCCTGTGTTAAATGAATGGGGAGAGTATCGATTCTATCAATTGCCTTGTGCGCTGGCGCGTAATAACAGTAAAATGGTGCGCCCAAAAGTTAATAACAATGGATACGCGGAGCAACAATATACATTACAATAGCTTAATTAGCACCAAAGAATTGGCAAACAGAAAACCAGATTAGGTAAGGCCAAAGCTCTAGGGGTCTATTTACTATAAAAAATAGTGAACGCTCCATCTTGCAACATTACTGGACTATATGACCTCCAAATACTAAATGATCCCTCGTGCATATCTATTTCACCTCGGCCTGTGGCCTCGGAGAAACAAATCTGCACTTGGAATAATTTAGTATTTGTCGTACTTATAATGCAGTATATTGCATGATAGATTGTACACTATTTATATAATGTATATATATATATATATATATATATATATATATATATATATATATCACTATCATTTATATTCATTTCTTGGAATTTTCTCTCATAGACAGAAAGTGTTAAAAGCCAACACTTTTTCATTCAAATAATTTCTATAATATGAAAAACAACTGTTTAACCTGAATAAACTCTGTCTCTCCGGCTTAGAAAAAAAAAATCAACATTATCTTTATTTTCTCCGAATTATGACAGGAGAACAAGAAAATAGGGCATGATAGAGGCACAAAAACAACCTCTGACATTATGAAACAATAATTCATAGTATATAATTATGAAAATTAAGTTACAATGAAACATATAATAGAACAATACTGCTTTTAAACATATGTATATGAGATATATATCATTCTTCTTGTATTTATAGGATCATCTGTGTTTGGACCCGACAAAAACCAAATCAGGACAATAAAATTGTTAGGTTATTTAGAATTTAATGAGGTAACATTGTACAGGGGACAAACTTAATTACAGTTATAGCAAAAACTATATAAATACTATATCAACACAAACATTATGCATTTGTTTCAAACGCTGAAAGCTTTGTACCGTCTTTCTCATTGTACACTACATTCTCAAAGCCTGTGCTTGAGGGAATCTCTGGGGTTTTTAAAGGAGCCTTGCTCTTAGATGAATACAAGAAGAACACCAGGACACCGGTGACGCAGATGATGAGAACAGCGGCGATGACGATACCAGCGATGGCACCAGTTGAAACACCTAAAATGGGAAAAGGGCATGTAAAAAGACATAATTATCAAGTGAGTTACTTTCTTAAACTTAACATCTTGATTCTAATTTGGTATGGTCTAGGGGTGATAACTCAGTTGGTAGAGCAGTGGTTTTGTATCAAAGAGATAGCTGGTTTGGAAAAAAGTTGATGCACTAGTGCCTTTTGGTAAAACATTCATCCTCAATATACCAAATTCTTTGGATCAGACAAAACTCAGTAAATGTAAGCGCTTCCTAAGCAGTAGGGTAAAATAAACCAAATCAATCAATCAATCAATCAATTAATAATTTTGAGTGGTGGTTTCATACTAAACAACTTTAAATTTTGAAAAATCCATTGTGTTTGGTTATATCTGAGACAAACTTAACTCAGCATGATACGTAAATAACGTTTGTGTGGTTTCAGAGGATAGAGATCGAAGTTTTATTTGCAATTTTCGTCTGTCTAAATTGACATAGCAGTTTATGTGAATGCCAGTAGGTTGGTCCCAAAACTTAAACTAGAGTAAAAATAAAATTGTGTGAATTGACCTACTAAATATTTCACAAGGGGATTTCAGATCACTGTTGAAAATTAATCATCTGTCTTGTTTACATTCACTCAAATTTCTGGACAGAATGCATTGATAATGAAATTATAAAAGTATTTATTCTGTTTCAGTCCAGTCGTTACCAGAACTGACATTTATATTAAAAAGAATTAGAAATAATATTCTCAGTTCGCTAAATATCAAGAGAGGAATCCCAACAGATCAATCTGTTACTAGAAGATGGGAATGACAAGAGAAAGACTTACCACTTGAAATTGGAGCACTGTTTGTAGGAGTGTCCTTTGTATTTTCTGTTTACAAAGAAGGAAAGGGAGGAAAAAGACATATTAAGATATTTTCAGGTTTGAATAATGAAAATGATGAGAGGGAATCTTGCTCAACATAAATCTTGAATGTAAGAACAAACCTAGCAAAGTGTACTCCTGTTATAATGCATGGATCAACAAGATTTTTTTAAAAACAAGGCAGTTAACCCAATTCCAACCTAAACATGTGCACATGTTTGTAAGTGCTAAAAATAACAAAGCAAAATTATGACGTAATTAGTTTGGTCCCAAGCACCTCATATTACGGGACTGGAATTTATGTTATGATATTTATTATCATGTTATTCTTAACTTCTAATATCATTTTTCATTTCATCTCATTATGCTCTGGCATTGGCCTGTGTTTGTTTGTTTGGTTTTTTTTTATGGATATACATGTATATGTACAAAGTCTAATTCATAAAAGCTGGGCTTGAGCCTTGCAATGAATTTTGAATTAAAATCAAATTGAAGGAACTTACCTTGGGATTTTGTTGTTTGTCCTGGAGCTAGGGTATTTGGAGGGGGTAATGTAGGCTGGCCTGACAGAGGGGCTAAATAAGAAAGAGGACATAGATTGTTTTTAAAAAGGTGTATCACAATGAAAACTCTTCATAACACGGTCCTTTTATATATCAAATAATCTGGCCTGAAAGACGACCTAAATCACAAAGAAAACAAAACTTATTTTAAAGAGGTATAAATCTACAAATTGTTTTTGAATACATGTTGACGATATCATTTCCTCATTATTTGAATACACAGTAATCGCATGTCATAAATATTATGTAATTAATGTATTTTCGTAACTGATATGTAAATATTTTCTGAATGATTTGCATATAACAATACTAATTATTTCAAAAGTGTTAAATTACAAGCTTGAAAGGTATCATTTAGTTAATATAAAAGATAGCTCGCACATCCTTAGGTTTGGTTGCAATCAAACAAGTTAATCATTCCTGACTGATTTAGAACATGTAGAGTTCAGCAGTAATATCAAGCAATTAGAAAATCACTACAAGAAGCATTTAGGTTTCCCAAGATTCCATGAAACCAGAGAAACTTTTTCATTTCTCTTTAAAGACTAATATGACATGACATAAATTTATATTTTAAGATTTTCATCTTTCATCTTTCATGAGAATGTATCGAGCTTTTATTCCAGGCTTTTTGTCTGGTTAAACAAGCCTATATATTACAAAAAAACATCCAGACTCACTTTTAGGTGTTTTACAGACGTATCCTTGAAGTGTAAGACAGTCCAAATCATTCCATTTTCCTGTCTCTAGGTACATCTCAGCACAGTCCTCATCCCCAAGGAAGTTAGAGTTAGGTTCACCTGGGTTCCAGTTGGTGTAGTCTACGGGTGTGTCATCAGTCCAAGCAAAGGCAGCTGTCAATCAAGGATTGTAATGAGATGATTGAGGTTTAGATGGAATCTTTCCAGTTGGTGTAGTCTACAATACATCCATTTACAGTCCTTTCATTGCAATGCATGATGGGACAGAAATATAGTCGATCGGCTGAGTACAGGGCTTATCGCTGTGTGATAACGCTATGATCGCAATTTGACAATTTCATTTTCACCTATGTCCTACAACTTATACACAAATCCTTTCTTATAAAATAGATAATTAAAATTGCATGAAAATAGTTTTGTATTAAACTGATCCACACAATGAGTACGGAAAAAACAATGAATTTCTCATAGCGTTTACAATATTATTGGATGCAACTATGATAATAATATCTGTCAAAGGAACAGATAATGTGAGTCAAGGATAATCAACTTTTTCCATACAAAGGCAGCCTCTACTGCCCTACATGTAATTTGACAAACGGAAGCAAGTGACATATAGGCTATCAATTTTGTGTTTTTGAAGATGTCATATTTCATTTAGTACCATTTTACTTCTGGCCAAATTTCAGGGAGAAAAGTTAATCCAGTTAAAGATTCAAGGTGAGGCATTATATATAATATAATATTGAAATGAATGTAAATGATGGATACATTTTGCTTTTTTACAGGAAATGTCACTTTTGGTACATGCTTCCTTTTGTCAAAAGTAGGGCAGTATAATTGATTGATACTCTATATGCCATACATTTCGAGTTCATATATTTTTGAGATATTGCTTCAAGGCAGGGAATTTGCAAGAGCATATTTTCACAAATTTATTGTATTTGCATTCACAGAAATATCAGGAAGTGAAATTTTTTGCGTTCAGTATGACACAAAATTCATGAAAATAAAACCACAATGAAATATTCAGTGTATACAGTAATTCATACACATAGGAATCTGCCTTATAATTAGATAATAATAATAATGATGATGATAAAAGCGGCTTTTGAAACGTACTTGATGGTGTAGCCTCAAATCCGATCCAGACGTCTGTGAATTCCTGTTCCAGCCTGGCCTTGATCCATTCATTCTCTTGCTTGGAATGTATACTGGCCAGATGTCCTCCAGCCTGCTTGCAGATATACTCTGCTGTAGGCCATGACACCCTGTCCGTTTCAGCGGAAGAGAAGAGGTAGCAATCAGAGCCATAGGTGATCCAGGAATCAGGGCAGGTACCTGGTATGTCTGGGTGGTTGGTTGGGATAGGCACTGTAAAGAAGAATAGAAGAAACTGTCAAGCAAAGGACCAATTTCCATCTAGATTTCAGGTACTAATTGTATACACAGTTCAAGACTGTCAAAATGATATGTTGAGACGATTGATTCCATGGCAAACTAGTATGTTTATTGTTTTTGGATAAGTTAAAAATGTCACCTGAATACTTTCACTTACATAGCCCTCTGCCCCCACCCCACGGCAACATACTAGTATATGGCTTCACAGAACAAGACTATAGGAGAAAAGATTGAAGTTAATATGAAAAAATCACATCAACATTTGTCATAGACTTTTTCTTCATATCATATTTTGTTAGAAAGTGTGTTCAAGAAACTCATGAAATAGGATAATACTCTGAATAATAGGGTAAAGTAAAGTTCACTTACCTAAGCTGTATTTACAGAGAGCCCCTAACATGTCATCACATGAATGATCATCCCATCCACCAAGACCTATAGCTGAACATCCTTCACCAGCACCCTGGCTAGGTTCTCCTTGGGCCCAGTTAGTATAGTAGACAGGATGACTGTCAACCCACCTGTACTGGCCACTTGCCTGATGATGAAAATACAGTATATTAAAGTTGGAAATGATAGTGCTCTCCTGAGGATACCCAGTTTATATAGTACGGCATTACATAAGGTCTGGCTGTGGTGATAAAACTTTAGATGATGGACAACACCTGTTACTGGGTAAGCATCCATGGTGTCAAATTATCCATGAAAGCCCATGATTCACCCTCTTTAACATATTACTTGATGATCGCATCGAGACCTACCTTATCATCAAGCAGACCAAGCCAGAGCATGGCATCCCCGTTATAGTGAATCAAGGTCTCTGCGTACGCATTCTCATAAACATCTATGATGCTAGCAAGGTTGGTATCTGCACCAGCGTTGCGACAGGACTGGATGGCATCGGAGTAAGACATTGCCCTGTTGACTACCTTGAAGCAGCTGTCTCCGTACTGGGTGAAGCCACTCCGACATGAGTTGGGTTCCGAAGGGGGAGTGGCTGCATTGGGGTCTAAAGTAGAGAGTAATACATGACATATGAAATAGCTGCATTTAAATATTTAAATTTAGATATTCAAATATTTTCATCATGATATGGTATAGTAGCATTGGGCTCTGTCAAGAGATAGAAAGTGTAGATAGCTTTGCCTTATCCTCTACAGCAGATGCTAGGTCAAGCAGTGCCACGCATAAACAGATATCCTTGATGACTGTTAAGAAAAACTATGAAATGTGAGTTTGTAATAGGGTAATGTTTACATGCTTTTTCATTCACTTAATTTTTTTGCATTTAATATTTTTTGGGGGAAAATTTTAGAGGCAACAGGAATATATGGGATACTAAAGTGTTTTGGGGAGGGGGGGGGGAGCATTGTCACATATGTGTCTGTCTAGAGATTGAAAGTACAATAAAACTTACATTGTGGTCAACATGGAGTAACGTATTCCTTGAAGAGAAGGAGTGGATAATCATATAGAGGAATGCAGAAAAGGCTTGTTATAAAATTTTGTTATAATAGGACCGGACTATGATGAAAAAAAAATGTGGGTTTGATACAATTTCTCATTCCTTGACTCCTTTTTTCTTTGGTATAAATGTAATTTAAATTATATTCACTATGTACAAAGGAAAATATCGTTATCAAAATTTGAGAGATGCTACATGATAGATTTCTTACAGGTAGATAAAAAACAAACCATGTGTCTTCTTAAATAGCTTTATGCATGCAAACCAAAGACTAAAAATCCTACCTAGTGATTGTTGACAGACGAAAGCATTATAATCATTGCAGGTCATGTCATTCCACTTGCCAGCTCGTTCAACATTCTCTACCATCTCTACACAGTCTTCCTGAAATACAGATAAAACATCAACAATCAAGTTACTATGAAATACAGATTGTTACATTTTACCTTGGTGGTGGTTTTCCATGGGGTCCTATTTTATTTATGAAGTTGCACATGTCTATGGACCTTTTTTTTTTCTTTCTAGTCTGTTAGAAAAAAGGGTTTGGATTTCGAATATTATGCAAATAACATGTAGGCCTACTAGGTGTTATATTTTTCTTGGACACTTTTGAACAATAATAACTCAAAAGTTGAACTCCTATCAGAAAAGTTAAATGAATTTTATTTACATACAATGTACTCTATAACAATATTTGATCTTGATAGACTTGTCATCCAATATTTTTCAACAAAATTGTAATCAAAAAGTGTAATTTACTTTAAACACCTACATCTAGTAATTGAGAAAAGTAGGAGACATATAATTTTCAAATCCTATGCAAGGGACTGGGTGAATATTTGACTCATGTGTCATCTGTTCTAAGAAATGAACCATTATCGCATGAGTGTGTGCAACAATTACTGTGATAGCTCAGTGATAAAGCAGTGTAAGTCATGTAAATGGAAGGTCCTAAGTTTAAAATCAAAGTGATACCTTGGTGTTCTTTGGTAAGATTTAAAACATCAATTACTAAACTCCTCTGACAAAACTTGAGGTCACAAGTCTTCATATTGATACATACAAGCATATACTTGCTTTTGTAATAAAATTTTAAAAATGTATATAATATTACACCATCACAGTTGAACTTACATCACCATTATGATCATTAGGCTCATCGGCATTCCAGTTGGTAAAGTCAACTGCTGAGCCATCGGTCCATCTGAATTTGCCATTGTTGAGAGAGTCACTCAGTCCAATATAGTGCTGGTAGTCAATACCCTTCATTTGAGTGACAAAGAATGCTGTTCAAAATGTGCACAGGAAAAAGTGTTAATTAATTTATCATCTTCAATGAAATGGTTGACACAAGTTACGTTAAGTTATTACGCACAAGCATATCGATTCCACGGAATGGTAAAAACAAAATGAGCTCTATTTTTTCCTTCAATACTTTCAACTAGGGGATTATTTGACAAAGAGTAATAAAGTTAAACTTAAATTCTAAGCAAATCCTGTATTTAACGCATAATCTCATTGATAGACTTCTCAATCGCACGCATCCCCTGAGCATATTCTGAAAAATGAGGTGATGCTTGAATTGGTGCAACAAGTTTAAGTATATATAACTCTTTGTGAAACACCCCCACGCAGGTACATCTTGGTTGAGAATGGCAAAAGTATGTTAATGTCCTACCATAGAGCATTAGTCCAGTGGCTAGAAATGTTCTCGTTAAGCCCAGTTAGAGAGTACAAGGCATAACGTTTCATAACATGGATGGAGTATAAATGTAGAAGAAATAGTACTTACATTGCAGTGCTTGACTGTGTATCGTTGCCAGATCCCCGTTGTATGAGTTCCTGCAGATGTCTCTGGCGTTGTACCATGTGTTTCGGTCAGCAGAGTTTGAACCAATCAAACGGTAGCACATGTTGTCAAAGCGCAAGGTTCCCAATGGGCAGTTACCTTCAGGGACTGGGGTAGGGGCATTGGTGACAGGTACGATGAATTTACTACCTTCTTGCAGACAAATGTCAGCTTGTCACCACAGTTCAAATCATTCCAGGATCGTCTGATAGTATATACGATAAAATGAAAATTTACATCTGTATGCTGTCATGAAAGGAATTATAATTCACAAATGAAAATATGCAGGTAACACCTAAAGACAAACCATAGATATGTCACCATAGTTTTTCCTATTTTTCCTCCAATTTTCATCAGAAATTGATATTTTAGTTTGTTTTTAATGATATCATATGTATTTTATTAATGAGAGAAAGGATAATTTCACTACACCTATTATTGACAGGAACAACAAATTAAACATTGTACATTCTTCATTTCAAAAGAATATTCCCTGGAAGGAACATTATTACCTATATAAGGTGTTTTTCTGTTGCAATCATTTTCCATATTTTGCGTTCTCTGATATTGCAGCGGCAGTATCATACATATTTTCTCTCTTCAAGTTTTCCTGTTGACTTTGTGTGTTAATTCCGCAGCGGGCAATATTCGTGAAATCCAGTTGAACCGTGTGTGAAGCAACGCAATGTGATAATGCGCAGCGCGGCCCTATGATACACGTAATGTAGAATGAAGAGCATTAAATTACAAAGATTGAGACAATGGATGCGCACACAAACATTATACGTCACAAAGGTTTAGCATTATGAAAAGACTTGACGCGCTTGAATAATTACGTCACAATGGTTCAGCTCAGATTGCTAAATATAAACATATCGAGAGAAATACCCAATTTAATTCAAGCATACTTGTATTGTTTTTAAAATGTGCTGATATTGAGGTAATAATAAAGCATTGACTGTCTTTACTTCGGGAGATGCCAGCACATAATATATTATTTCCTCACACCCATATTGCCTCGTATTTTCGACTCGTAGCAATATGATACTTGTTTGGAAATATATGCGTTATTTCTCAAGGCCAGTCAATATCATATTATTAATTTGATTTGTCTTGATATGATTTACTGGTAGAACTCAGCACATTCCTCTTCTCCATTAGCATCGTTAGGTTCATTAGGATTCCAGGCCTGGAAGTCTAAAGGAGAGCATCAGACCACCTAGGAGAGAGAAGAAGACATAAAATGTAAGTGTAATGAATATGGTAGAGAAAGAGGGGCAGGGATGGGGTAAGAAGAAGAAACAAATGTAAGAGAGAGAGAGAGAGAGAGAGAGGGGGGGGGGAAGATACTCTATGTTTCTCAATAGTTAAATAACCTCAATGCATACATAAAATATCATGTGCGGGGGCGGGGGAAGCATGCAGCTCTATAATTTGAAAGCCACTCATTGGCTGTACATGTTAAGATCGAAAAATTTGGTAGCTCACCCCTTATCAGGCCAGGGCCCCTCTATTTCAAAATCCTGGATCCTCAACTGGAATTACAATTTCTGATTTGTTATTATTTATTGCATCATTCAAATTGTAAACCATGTATGCATCATTATCAATGCTCCTTTTGTTGAGAACAAAGTAATTAAAAACACAATTCTAAAATTTTAAGGATGAACAACAGTTTTCTGACATGCATGCTGTTAAATTTTTTTACTATCAGATTGACTTACTCATAAATCCAGAACCACCGTAAGTCCTCAAGCCAATCCAGTCATTGCTGTCTGGATCTGGTGAGCTGCAATTACAACGTATAAGATAAATTGATGATGCATTCAAACTTACATGGTAACTGAATTTATTCTTTAATTTAACCCTTTGAATCCTAAAGACACGCTTGCGGGCCTGCTAGAGACAGTAAAATATCCGAAAGGCCACTGTCCATTTGCCTTTTAACATTCCTGTTTTATTCATGTGAATAAAATGTTAAAATTCGTGGCCCTATTGCATAAAAATTCATTCATTTTAATAGTAACATGCCATCAGTGGTAACCTGCTAGCATGGTATCATTGCTTAACAGCCAATAAAATCCAGGTTCCTACAGATATTACCACTGATAGCAAAATAATACCAACTAGTAAGATTTTGTGCTATTAGACACTGTGCGGCCAAACGTTGAGCTATCCAGGATGACATGAACCAATTTATACCCATATGGTTTTTCAAAATATCTATAAATATCTTTCAAAATGACATGAAAGGTGGGGAGATATAAAAAAACCCAATCATTCAATCTCAATTACCATGGATTGCAGGAAGCTATTCTCATTGGTAGAATGCAGAGAGACCAAGTAACCACCGCGTTCCATACAGTAAGCATTAGAATCAGCCCAGCCTCTTGTACGGTCAGAGCTACTCAGACCACCGCTGAAGAAGTAGCAATAGTTCTCAAACAGGACCCAGTCTGGATCCGTGGGGCATTGGGGCCCTAGGATAGCAATATGAAAAGAGATAATTCAATCAATAAAAAAATAATTGCAATATATTCATTATTAGATCTATTGTATTTCCTAATACATCTGGGTATGTGGGGCACAGGGGCCCTAGGATAGCAAGATGAAAAGAGATATGTACAGTTGAACAATTCAATAAATAATTCATGGCTATATATTCATTATTATGTATTGCTCAATATAGTTTACACTTATTCTTTGTGGAAGTAATTTGGAGGGTAGATAAGGTCCTAGGACAACTAACCCTAAGACAATCACCCCTGTACAACTACCTCCTGCCAAATACCCTAAACCTAACCCTATATTTCTATGGGGTAGTTGTCTTAGAGGTAATTGTCCGGGGTGGTTTTCCTGATACAGGCAGATTTGAAGTATAGGTTAATTGATCTGACCTTGTAGATTTTACATGCAAGCAGGTTTAAGCAAAGGTGCATATACATACTGTTTGTAAACATTTAGACATAATTATAAATAAAAAATCAAATATATATTTATTGACAACTTTCATACAATTTAATTTAGCTGGATACTTACATGGAGTAACTGTTGATGGGCCCAGGGTTGATCGAGGCCTCATACCTATAATGATAGAAGAGAAAGCGTAACAAAATAATTATAATTATTTCTTTTGATTCAGGAAAAGCATAATTTTTCTTCATACATGTACATTAATAAAGTAATAACATTACCATATATATATATATATATTATTATATTAATATAATAATACTAATATATATATATATATATATATATATATCATTACTAAAACGCGGCTTAAGGGGAACTGAAAGAATAGCTTATTCAGTCAGAATTCCCTTAGCGACTTCTTATAGGCGAATAATTCCCCTTATACGCCAATTCTATAGTGGTTATGGGTAGGGTTAGTTGGGGCGATATAAAAGGAGGAAACAAAGAATTCGCCTTAAGGACGAAAATAGGTATATATATATATATATATATATATAATATATATATATATATATAATAATATATCTTACTAAAACGGGCCTTAAGGGGAACTGAGAAGAATAGCTCTATTCAGTCACGATTCCCCTTAGCGACTTTCTATAGCGAAAATTCCCCTTAACGCCAATTCAATAGGTTAGGGATAGGGTTCGGGGGCAATATAAAAGGAGGAAACAAAGAATTCGCCTTAAAGACGAAAAATAAGGTTAGTATATTATATATATAGTATATAATATTATATATATATATATATATATATTATAAACAAATATTAACATTTCTATCTATCTTCTATATATCTAGTGTCAGGACAAGTCAATAGCAACAAGAGTTTTTTTTCTTCAAATATATGAAAGTGCAGGTCTATAATGCCAATTTCTCTCAATTCCAGCCTGTTAGTAGTTGTGCTGCTTTTCTTATACAATGATGATATATGAATGATTGAATACACCATTATTTGAAATGAAAGCATACCCTTTTCAATCTTGCAGACCCAGTTCCTAAGACTTGAGCATTCAATATCATTCCAGTTCCTTACACCACCAAACATCTCTACACAATCCTCTCCTAGGTTACCAGCATTGTTAGGTTCACCCTCCCACCAGTTGGTGTAGTCCACAGGGGTCCTGTCGCTCCACTCAAAACCTGATAGAAAAGGCATGCAAGCAGTAATTAAGATACAAAGGGGATAGTAGTGGATCCAGCCTTACGTCACAAACAATATAGTTACCAAAGCAATTAATTAGCTGTCATCTGTTTCATTATTGTACAAGCTGACGACAAAACAACTGAAACTTTGTTACCATTTCATCCAAACGACATCCAGAGGTTTTATTTTCATCAAACCAATATCTATATGGGACCACACCTTAAGAATCTCATCAAAAGAAGACTTACTGGAAATATACAGGATGAAATCATTCTTTACATGAAATTCCCTATTTAGAGAGCCTCAAATTGATCATGACCATGTTGATTATTAAGCGAGACAACACAGTACACATGCTTTCTGTAACCTTATACACAAAAATTTTAAACATGACATGGCAATAAAACATTAATAATACTAATAGTGGCTACATCTATAGCACACAGGTCTGCCTTTCAGGGCTCAGGGCGCTTAAACAACAATGATTCTCTTGGACTTAAAACAGATTTGTCTTAAGTTGTGTTTTGAAGGGTTCAACTGATTATAATTGACGCAATTTCAGGGGAGTTCGTTCCAGAGTTATGTACCCATTATGATATGAATTTAAAAAAATAATACTCACCACTTTCAACTGATCTATCATGAAGACCAACCCAGTAACCATCATCTCTGCACAAAAGATTAACAAATTATATTTTCATTTCAATTTCATTACCAGTACTTATGAGTATCAACAATGAAAAAGTAGAAAAATTAAAATAACAAAACTGAGGGAAAGGAACAAGTTTTCAATGACTACTGACTTTGATAAAACTCAAAACTCCTACACAAATTATTATCCAACTAAATTTTACAGAATGTGAAAGATGTGGAAGACACTGTCTTTAAGTGCTTTGGAAAGGTTACAAACAATTCGCCTAAGCATTATTGTGTGTTGTCAGGTTTTAGAATTACTAAAATGATAAGAAATTCACCCAATTCTGCTTAGATTCACATGCACTGCACATAGAAATACATGGATGAGACTACAAAAATTATTTGACCCAGACATCTCAGCCGTTTTGGGTCAGAGTAAAGCTTAAAGGGCAATTGAAGAGCAATCCTCCTCAGTGGACCTTTTTACTATGATATTCTTCCTAAATGACATGAAAATAATTGGAAAGCTCACAATAGTTTTATTAATCTTTTCCAACAAACTAGATTTTCTTTAAAATCTTTCAGCAAAAGAGCAAATTAAATCTCCTCCATACAGGTTTCCCCATGGAGGTATGTTATAGGAGGAAACTTACGGCATTGGAATAAATGTCTTGATGTAGGCTTCTTCATCAGCATCATGGAAACTTGCAAGTTCAGCTCCATCAGAAACGCAGGCATCACGAGCTGTGCCCCAAGTACGCTTGATCTTATCCTCGGGATTCTGTTCTATGTCTACACCAGTCTCGATCTGACACGGAACAAACGATGATAATCAGAATAATAATGAACAATTTCTATAGTGCATTTCTGTGCCTAAAAGACTCTAAAGGCGAATATTCAAAAAGAATTGTTTTTGTCAACTTTATACACGAAACATAATAGGCCACCTGAAAGATGAATAATACACAGGGGGTGTATATTAAAAAATGAGCATTATCTTGAGTACCTTGTAGCACCATCCTCCATAACCGATCCAGTCATAGTAGCAACCATTATCATTGGGAGGGGTTGGGGGTCCAGGAGCAGGAACAGTAGGACGTGCAGTGTAACCGGTCCTGACCTTCTCACATACATATTTAGCCTCCGCATCACATTGAATGTTCCTCCATAGACCAGCAGTGCTGCCGGATGTTGAAGCCACACAATAGCCACCAGAGTCATCTGAACATACAGGACAAAATGACAGAAATTAAAAAAAAAAAGCCGTCGAATGTACGTCTGCTGTAGGGTCATGCAGGAAATATATCTTGTTCATGTTTACATTTGGGGTGATAACCCAGTTTGTATTTTATCTTTATAAATATTATATGTCATTTATGAATTATTTAATATTACATAGGGCCTAAAACCATTCATAACAGTATAGATCTAGGGTACAATGTTACTTTCTGTCTGTAAATGACTGCCATGTACATCAGCAAGTGAAAATGCATCAAAGAGTAAAGGGGAAAGCTATTTATGACCACTCTGTTCATTTTAGCCTGGTTGTCCTATATCTTAGTGAGTAAAAGTTACTGCTGTCTTCACTCCAGTAGTAATCTCCAAACTTACATGTATGTCTATAAAGTGTAATACAATACTGTATACACTGTTATTTTTCGTGCTTCGAGGCCTCAAAACATATTCATGGGTTCTTAAATTTGCGCTGCATTTTAACATTAACAAACAAGATTTAAGCCATTCAAAATATGCATTAGAAAGCATGCTCTTACATTCTTGTTTTTAAATTTGCCTCTGCCAATCTTTGGGTGAAATACGTGAAAATTAATGTACCGCGAATATTTCCACGAGTACAGTAGTTAAGATTTAAGCCCTGATCGAACTATTCTTACCAGGTTGTCCCACATCCCAGTGAATAAAAGAGACAGCTGTCATGTCACTCCAGCTGTATTCTCCAAAGTTATGTGTGTCACTCAATTTAATCCAATTCAACTAGTTTAATCTAATAGTTTACAAATAAGGTTTACAGCAATCTCTTACCAGGTTGTCCTACATCCCAGTGAGTAAAAGATACTGCTGTCATGTCACTCCAGCTGTATTCTCCATAGTTCTCAATGTCACTCAATCCAATCCAGAACAGGGTTCCATCTTGAAGACCAAGTAAGCTGGATACTACAGACTGCTCAAACCTGCATTCAAAAACATAACCAAACTCAATCTTGGCTTCTTTGAAAGCACCAAATGTGTAAGTTAAGAGTAAAATTCTCTACTCTCTCAATATGATAACCCATTATTATAGAGTACAGCAGTGTGAAGTCATCAAATAACAGATTTTGCATTTCAGTATTTTTTATATCATATCTTGGAGAAGCATGATGAAAATATTCATAGCCCGAATTTGATAGGAATTGGCTCAGCAGGGGCTGAAATATGGCCATAAGAATACATTTAGGTAATTGGCCCCATTGAGTCAATGTATTATTATTGGCAAAGAAAGTGGATGCAACAACCAAATTTAAACCCTAACCATCTGGATTTAAGTCAAGTGAATGAACTGATACACCCAATGTATCCACATTCATGACGTAGAAGAATAAAGGAACAGCATTTCAAGAGAGGTTCAGTAGACAACACAACAATCTGAAGGCCTGTGGTCCAAAAATATTCTTAAGCATAAGACATGTCCCACAATCATAACTATAATCACAGGCATTTGCAACTTTATTGTTATTTGACCAACTTGGAAAAGAAGATTAATTCTTCATCTTGAAAAACAGATGAGGCCCTGGTCAGAGTTACCTTAATAAAGAAGTGAAAATTCATATCAATTTGCATATAAATGTGATCTAAAACTAAAGATTACATTACTATGCCCTACTGCCTTCAATAAACGCACATTACCATGGGGTAATCTGAATGTTTATTTGATGCTTTACCTGTCAGCAATGGATACCAAGTTTCCACCCCTGTTAGAACAATCAGTCTGTGCATCGGTCCAAGACATTGGTGTGGTCACTGCCATAAAGCAAGATCCTCCATAAGCAACCTCGCCCTAAGAATTAAAAAAGTATTTATATAACATATAACCATTTTTCCTGTGTTGGACATCAAAAAGTCCTTATTAAGTATCTTATTTTCAGATTTATGTCTTCTTACATTACCTTATAATAGGATAACTGTAGAAAGTGATTTCCAAATTGTGGAAAATAGGCCTTATTTTTATTTTATTTTTATTCTTATTTTTGAAAATATTCAGTGAATGTGAATTGATAAACATAGAGGTGTACAATGTACATGTAGGTTAGTGTTATTAGATTGTTAGTATTATTAGGTTCATTTCTCATTTTAGAATGATAAAGTGATATATGCATGGTCATGTGACATTGGGTCTTTAACTTTTTGTTGTCAGGTGATATCTGATCATGTGATCTTACCAGTGTACATCCTGAGGGTGTGATTGGTTGGTCTGTAGGTGGGAGATCTTCCCTTGTCAGCTTGCAAACGGAAGGGATGGTACTGCTGCAGGCGATATCATTCCAAGCTCCCTGAAAAGAAGAAGTATTCACAGTCATCATCATCACCATCATTTTTATTTAGCGTCAATTTTCCCCTTACTATGGGGTGGGACATGGTTCTTTCATTACAGCAGGCCTTTTCCCTCCAGTCCAATACATATAATACCATGTTACAATAAAAGACATTTATTTGTACGTGCTGTTTGGCTAAATTAAGAATAGTAGCATATGCTGCCTATGAAACACAAAGATTCAATCTAACTGCAAGTAGAGACCGCTGAGCTGGGGGGGGGGGGCCTCTCCCACATTTTTTCTGAAGAAATGTTAAAAAGTTCAAATTACAACAGACTAATCATTTTTCCTGTTCGCCCACCCCCCTTTAAAAAAATGCTATGCTGCCCCTGTATATTTACATTAGAATAAATTTAAATGACTACTTGGTAAATGTATTGATCAGTACACACTATTGAATTTTATTAGAAAAAATTGATTGATGCAAAAAAATTTGATAAATTTCTTACATTATTGTACATCTCGACACAGTCTTCTTGTTATCACCGTAGTTATTGGGCTCTGCAGCATTCCAGAATGTGTAGTCCACTGGGGTTCCGTCACTCCATTCAAACAACATCTGAACTCTGAGGTCATTCCATTCCTATCCATACAGCACTGTGATACCAGCTACAGAAGTGGGTTGAATGCATAAGTGCAACTTTATTTAAACAACTTCTATAGATCATGGAATTTACCTTGTGACAGTGAAATAGGACCCTGTTATATGAAAACGTACAATTTATGGTATTAAACCTGGCATACATGGTAACACTTCCCAAAATAATAATAATAATAATTATAATAATAATGTGATTTGTATTGCGCACGTATCCACTCTGTAGAGGTCAAGGCGCATTATCATATTATATTACCTCGGCTTAGCTAGGCTACCCGAAAGGCGCTCACAGCATTCAACGAATTCTTCCTACGGTACCATTTACCTCACTTGGTCAAGTACGGCAATTTGCGGCAGTGTGGCACCTTGCCGAAGGATGCTAGTGGTATAGGACGGGATTCGAACCGCGTACCTTGTGATCGTAAGTCGCCCGACTTATCCACTCGACTCACACCACTCCCACCCTTAAGCAATCAATGGAAGTTACCAAAGTTATCATCAATTATAGCTTTTAAGCAATGCAGCCCAGTCATATTCCGGTTAAATACAATAATTTACAAATAATGAGACATGCAAAATTGTTACGTGAGAAGATGTTTTGATATTGATGATATTCCCACTGCAGAGTCAACTAATGATTACAGAAATATTTATGGTTGTTTAATCTCTTTTAAAAATTTCCAACAAATTCAACAATTCTGAAATTCATGCAAATTCAAACTCCATGTACATGCAATATAATCATCTCTATAGCTAAATTAAGCAGCCTCTAAAAATCTTCTGCAACCACATACTTTGAAGTCGAAGATATAAACTTCCCCACTGCTACAAGAAACGGGTAGATCCAAGATAAAATCCTGCGGATACAAAATGATTTGACTGATTAATAACAACCTGAAGCATAAAGAGAACTGAACGATAGCTGTTTTCATTGGCATCATGGATCGAGACCAGTTCAGCTCCAAGGGCCCTAACTGAGACACAGGCCTGGTTGTAATTTCCTGTAGCCGATCTGTACGTAGTAGCAGTTGTCCCGTAGGATGCCCAGCCAGTACTGGCATCGGTAACTAGGTGGGAGGGTTGCTGGTACTGGGTCCACAACGCTGTTACTGTTCATGAGGGGAGAAGATGATTAAAGCCATTATGAAATCATGTTACTTGTTGGTACTTCACAGGACATGCTATATATTTGAGAGCTCCTACAAATTTTTTCAAAATATCTTTCTACCAGGTGAAATATTCAAATATATCTCAGTGTCTTGCCCAAGGACAATCTGTAAGTTACAGTCTACTCTGTTATTAATGAGCATGATTAGAAGAGGCTATTTTCATAGTCCCGACTTCAAAGATACAGACTTGTGTTTATGTGCCTATGCCTCAGTATGATGAGATTTCATCATGATGACATGTATTTAGCTAGGACACCAAGCTCGTCATATAAAACGGAAGTGGAGTGTATATCATCTGCCGATAACGCAGGAATATCTTTATATTCAATTTAATTAGCGTAAATGACAGCAATCGACACAAAAATATAGGAGTTGACTATCTCTTTAAAACGTAGTGTCTTCTAAAATCATTATTATTCTTACATCGTTGGTAGTAATCTCTGCCGGTGCTCCTCTCAGCATGGCTCCCATATCCTTGGTCATGTCACTGAGGGCGCACTCCAGGGTCTCGTTGTAATCGAAAGAGAGACAGGTGAGTCTGTGATGGAGATGCAAGCCTGGGCACAGTCTCGGGGAACGTGTTCTGTAGGATGATCACATCGTTGCCGTCCAGGTAGGAGCTTGGTTCACCCACTTACCATAATGCCATAGCTGTTCTTAAGAGTTGTGTCATATGCCACAAATCCGAAACAAAGGAAATTGTGGATATAGTAGTTATCCATGTAGCAAGAAACGCTGGTTCATACAAGCAACCTGTAAATAAATTAATGGTGATATGTTCTCCTTATATCTAACGTCTAAAGTCGTCTCCCCAGGTATTATGTTTCTTGATGGACCGCTATTACACAAAGATTTATGTTTTAGATAAACGCATTAAGTAACCCGTCAAATGGGAGGCATAGACTTAAATGCCATTATGTAGATTTATCCCTGACATTGAGAATCACAATAAATCGTGGATACGACTACATCTAATAAAAGCAACAACACCTGACACTGCTAACTTCTGAAAGTTTAGTTTGAAATAAGTACACATACATAGAACTGAAGTAAAAATCAATTCTAAAGATTCTTACCATATCCGAGTTTTGATAATATAAGCTTAAGAACCAACTCATATAATAGTATATGAATTATATACGTCTTTATCTTGCAGTTGTAGTATTTTATGATAATTGCTGTGTTTTTTTTACTCATTTATTTACAATTGATAAGTTTAAAAATAATGCAAGATATACGGTACCATGTTCCTGGATACGCAACACAAGACAAAATCTATTAAAGCCAATAACAAAAAAACAATAACAATAATCTGCCAGGAAATGACACATAAGGTCACTGAATAAATAAAAAGGGATAGTATAATAGAGTGAAATGAGAAGATGAGCGAAATATATCTGATAGAAATAAGATCGAGCGAACATATGAATGATATTTTGTATATTGTACTCCAATAATCATCTCGTTACCATATCTAGAGCAGAGAGTCCGTTAACCAATCTCAGTCTATTTGCAACATGAATGACAAGTAACATTCACTGTGCGCTTTGATAGTAGCAATCAGTCGCTTAGAGTGCCTCTACCAATCGCAATAGTCTCGCCCTAAGAGGCTGTGAGTGTATTAAGAGGCTTCATCTTGTATAAAACACCAAAACAATAAACTGAGATATGACTCATCCATAGGTCTTCTTTACTCTTGTCTATCCCTTATCTCCCTGCCATCCTCTTCCTCCTTCCCTCATCTATGATGTCAAGAATGTAGTTTGTGAGTGAACTAGATAATTACACATCATCAATGAAATATCTATGCTATCTGAAATTAAAAATGATCGACAGAATAATATATGTGAGAATAATATAGCTATCTAAAAAATATAAAAAGATATAATATCATCGTGAGAAGATATTTTATCTTTACATTGTCTATCTAACAATGAGTTATATTATCTATATAATATTTTAATAATTGAAATTAATAATACCTTTTAGAATGAATCCTCTATTTGAATTTAAGTACTACAGATAATGTGACATAATTCCATAATCATCCATAACAATAAGAGATTAGAGCTTAGATCAAGTCTCATTCAGATAAGAAAGAAATAATTGCGTATTAGAACGACACTCACAGAGCAACCCGATGATAATACATAGATATCCAACCACCATCACGGCCACTTGCCATCCTCCCCAATAATGTAGACTCATGGCTCCTAATCACAGACGGCCTGAGTTAGCATTACAAGACGACAGTATCAAAGGAGGTGTAAGAAAAAAGTATTATTTATTAAATGTGTGATAAAATTATACAATAACATTAATATCCGGTCATATCAACACAAACCCTTTATCATTATATTTTCATGCATCTCTCAGAGTTCTCTCTAGTGGACACAATGCTCCGTAATAACAAATCTTCTACAATCAGTTTCAACGTTAGAAGTTTCATGAAATGTTTTCTTGTGTTTTAATATATACAATAGTGCAGCTAGCGAGTGCAACTATACCAATAATATGAGTATCCATAAATTTCACAATCTCGCTGGCGCTCTCAATCTACTCAAACGAAGGCCGATAGCCGAGTTTAAAGATAAACGCCACTAAGGAATTGACAAATTCATGGACACGTATATGATATTAAGTGGTATAACTATGACACAATAAGCATGTGCTATCTAAGTATATTCATGATGGGAACAGAAATCTGTATCAAAGTTATATCTGAACTTACATGTGTACCTTACTATTTTATAATGATGATCCTCTCTACCAAGAGACTGAAAATCCCTTCACGTATAAAAACAGAGGAGTTTATTAAACCTTGAAAGTTAAATGTAACGGTGAACTAGTCTATGATTGAATCCATCCTTCTAGCTTACCTGAATTATTAGATGTATTTAGTAGACTCTAATTATGTAATTTTTGGAATGTTCACATAGTCAAGAATAGATGCATTGGATCAAAATAACTAGTATGGACCTCTTAAATTGCAGTCTACGCTTATGCCTAGTGTATTAGTAAACTTAGTACTGCGCTAATAATTCGATGCTCGTATATTGGTTTGGTATTTGAACACAATAATACGTCCAATACTTTAATGCGCAAAGGTTTAAGCTATTGAGAATAAAACAGATCATACTATTGTTATAGCTACACTCAAAGTGTGCGCACCATTTTTTTTATTGCCGCAAACAAGGGCAGTGCAGAAATCTGCGCGTTATATTGCACGCGTGCATAATATATATACCCGAATTACGGCCATTTGCAACAAATATAGGGCAATTGACCAATCAGAAGCCTTCTCTCATATCCACCCATTTTAATAAATATATTATATACTTGACCACCACATCAGATTATGATAAGGGCGGCAACTTTCCACCATGATATAAGTCTGTTCTGTTGAGGTCTGCCTATGCAGTAAAGTAAGTTCTCCTCCGCCCAGTTACATCTGCATTCTTGCATTCATCCCAGTTCTTGTAATCGGTGTGTCTTGAACAGGTAGCCAGTTACTGAGAGTGTGTCGTATTCCCACCCAGTACCACATCGAGGATCAAACACAGCTGGAGGAGGGAGAAGAGCGTAAGGAAATGGAAGTGAAAATATTTATCCATACACAAGTACTTGTTCCATCATTTCCAAAAGTTTTAAAGACAACTCTGGAAATTTGTGTGTATACATGTAAAAATTGGAATACATTGTGCATAAGTATTAATATGGACTGACTGAATACAGAATTTTGATGTTGACTTTATGTTTGATTGAATTGTTAAAGGGTAGTTAATCTAAAGAAATTATCCAGTACTTTGACTAATTATATTGCTTTTAAATGTATTTTTTAATTCAAAAGTACTTTTAAAATAATTTCAACAAATTATGTGGAATAGATATCAAATTACAATTTTGAAATTGAACTATGCCTAATATACATTCTTTGTCAAAAGAACAAAAATAAGAGATCTTACGTGTTGCACAACTGCTGGAGGCTGACCTTTGTCCTGGAGCTTGCTGTGAAAATAATAAAATAATGATGATTACTTAAATAACCAGTTGTAGGCTACATATAGCAGTTTTTCCAATGGATTATGAAGATATATATATTATATATATAACATTATTAAAAAAAACAATACTTCTCATTAATAAACTTTAAAAAAGAGCAAACAATATTCAACAATGAATATCAGCAACTTATCAAAACAATGTATAAATCTGGTCCCCCTAATTCATCTTCAAAATAGAGAGAGAGAGAGAGAGAGAGAGAAAAAAGACAGAGAGCACAAGTATTGGGCATACTAAACTCACTCTTAGGCTTCTGCAGATGTAGGCTAAGCGACTGTTATCACAATTGTAATCATCCCAAAGGCCTTCTTCATCTTCACCCCACCTAACATTGGTACAATCCTGGCCATCATCACTCTCCAATCATTCAGGCTGGTTTGGTGCCCAGTTTGTGAAGCGTCACCTACATCACAAATTATCTTGTACATCATTTTATTTTGTCTTATGTGCAATCCGACTAGGTTATTTTTTATTTTTATTTAATTTTAATTATTTAAGTACTTTTGATTAATTTTTATTCATGTAAAAAAACACAAAAAAACACTAGCAAAAAACAACAAAAAAGAAAATATATGTAAGTGTCTAGAATCAAATATGAAGGGATCTGATAACTGTCAGTTTATACCTGTATATTAAACATTTTTCAAGGAAAGTCTAAATGGTTCAGTGTTTTCTTTTCGCAGTCATTATTTTCAATGAATCTCATTGGAAAATAACCAATTCATCCTTTACGTGTACTTATATCATTAACAAAATGTTTTCATAAAATAGAACCAAAAACTATATTTGTAAAAGCGGAAGGTACATTTACTTGGAAAATGGCACATTAAATCTTTAAAATCAGTTGTACTACGATGAATGCAAAACATGCATCTTGAAAAAAAAATAGTTACAACACAATTGCATCTTAATCAAGTAAATATACATGAATTCAATTAAGAACCCTTGAAACTCAATGAAGGAATCTTATAACCTATCACTACACTTTGGGTGATACTTGATATATCACTTCTCATATTTTGATAAGTTGTTCAAGATATACTTACTGCTGATCCATCTGTCCATTCAAAGTTGTTCTCACTGGACATGTCATGAAAACCAATATAAAAGATTACGTTCAGCCATTGCAGCACGCACTGTCAGAACAAGAAAATAAAGAGTACAGTAGTCAAAGAAGGTTTATTTCATCCCTATCTATATATGCAGAGCTATCTCTCGAATGAAGCAAGAAAAAAAATGAAAACGGGCATTGTATTTTATGTTACACTAACCTTACCCTCTCATAAAATCCTGGAATCAATTTTGATTTTTCTTGATAGTTCTGAGAAGATCTCATATCCCGTATAAGCCACACAACAAGTCCAGATATATTGATTCTTTTTCATATTTTTTTCCTTTCTCCATTCTTAGGCCCAATTCACAAGATGTCCTAGGTTAAGCCATAGCTTAAATCTGTGGTCTAATTTACGGGTAGCAAAATGTGACATAATCTGTCTAAGTTGCATGTTCCTTAAACATTTACTGGATTCTGGAATTGTCTATAATGGTTAGGAAAACTTTAGTACTTATCATTCCAAGGCAGTTTTAAAATAGTTGCAGCCACCAAAAAATTCTGATAAATCGAACATCTACTTTTCGAGATCATGCCACTTTTGGCTACCCATAAATAAACCACAGATTTAAGCTAATGGTTTAACTTAGGACACCACCTTTTTGAATGCAGGCCTTAGTTTTTAAACAGGCATTGTAAACAATTATTTTGACAAGATAATTAAGGCACATAACATGTATAAATAGTCTTGTGGTTTTTCCTTTAAAACTAATATTCATACTACCACAGACAGTTAAAAAAAATGCAAGTGAACTAGTAATACAGTGAAAGGTGTATATCGTCTGTTGAGAGCCATAAGGGCGTTATTGCATCTTAAAGATGTTCCGTTGAGAACCAGAAGGGCGCTATTGCAGTACAAAGTCAATGGTAATAGCCCTTTGTTCCAACGGAACATCTTTGATCTGTATATAGCGCCCTTCTGGTTCTCAGCTGACGGTATAAAGACTATTGAAGGAAGACAAGAACTCTTTTATGGCATATAGTGTTTAAGAGAAGTTCTTTTAACTTTATAGCATGAATTTTGCACTCGTGAACTCTCAGCAGCCCATGAACATTGCATTTTACTCAATTTAAACACTCCCGATATGTTGGCTCAGTGGATAGGGGCATCCGCCTCATTATCTGGAGGTCATGGGTTCGAATCCGGCCGCTTCATACCAAAAGACGTTAAAAAAATGGTAGTTGCCTGCTACCCTGTTTGGTGTTCAACAAGGAGGGGATAGAGCAATGTTCATCTGCGCTGCTCAGCAGCTGCCAGGCCACGAGAAAAGGGGCAAAAAGAATTTTCGTTCACCTTGTTTCGGACAATAAAATTTGGAGGCATTTTGGAGCAAATAAAAATAAAAATATCCATGGAATGGCTAAAGGTGAGGACTTACTGGAGATAAATGATTGTTCTTCTTGGTCTAAGATGCTAGTTAGAGATGTCCACACCATTGTAAACACAGTCAGCCTCAGCATCATCAAAATATGCAGCATTCCACACGGTCTTGTAACAGTTACTCTGTTCAATGTCCACCCAGCACCAGGAACCAATAGGCTGATTGTTACAGGTGAAAAAAAAAAAACGGAAGCTTATTACAGTTAGTTTCATGAAATACATGATGATCTAATTGTATTGTAGGTACATGTATGTCTAATACGTATATAGTATGCAATCTGATAATTGAACAAGAAATGCTTCTACACATATATATATATATATATATGTTTAAAAGAGGTAAAGAGAGGTTGAAAAATAAGTACAGATGAAAAAGAATAAATATTGAGAGTAGGTGAACATCCCGACAGAATTTTTAATTCTTTTAGGCTATCCTCAGCATTGCTGAAGCTTTTTTCCCCCTATTATTTTGTTTTGTTTAAATCTGTTGTTTTGTCATGATTGCTTTGTAATGTATGTTTCATTTTTGTTGCCTGGAATTTAATCAATAAAATAAAATAATATAAATAAACAGGCAAGCCACCAATTATATACATTCATACATTTTCTGGCTATTCCATTGTTTCTCCAACAAGGAAAATTACCAAACACCCTATATATGATTAATTGGTACATGCTCATCTGAAATTTTGAGGTAAATTATTACAAGGATTATAATTATAATTTAATTTCTACCTCTCTCTACAGACCAGACAATAGAACTAAGACTTCCCCTAAATCTAAGCTCCAATTGCATATATAAATCTAACGTTACGTTCTACAGTCTATGACACAATAAAGCCTTGGGAAAATGTGAATGTCTGAACACCTCCCCCAAAACATAATTTTGTTCACACATTTTTGTGTATGCTTATTTCAATGTATACATGCATGTTTGAGAAATTTTTGAGCAGAATGTGTTTTATCACACAATATCAAAGTATCTAATTTTCACTTTGTCTTACACTTACATATTAGTACATGTACATTGCATTCAAATATTCTTAACAAGAATAGGAAAGTAAAATGAGGATAAACTTACGAAACATTGGGGTCAAGAGGAAGATTGGCTGACTCTGTGCAGAAATTTAAAAGGAAGATTAAATAGATTAAACTGATATTCATTACAAGAAATATGAACCCTGTAAGTGGAAGCTAAAAGGAATTACAAAACTGCATTACGATTGTTTTGTATATTTCAACTGTTACTTGGATAATGGCAATTCAGAATGGACATGTTTGATACTTCAGTTATCAATTCAGTTTGCAGTTTGAATTTATTCTTTCTCAATCAATAAAAACAATTACAATAACAATATAACATATACAATGTAAAACTTATACTGTTTACATATTTACAAACGAAAAGAGGGAAATCTACAAAAAAGTTCTGTGAACTTGTTGGGCGTAGATCCGAACATAATATACTAAAAACAGTTTATCAAAACGATACGACACACAGCAATTTGACATACAGGCAGACACGCATCACCAAACACACGGGGGAGGGGGGGGGGTTAATTGGGTATACAACAAGTTAGGGTAAACAATGTACATCGGAATATGCATCAATAAATATTTTTTCGATTTAGATTTAAAAGCAGTGACAGTAAGAGGAACTTCTGATATCATTAGGAAGAATTCAATAATCACGGCTCAATATAACTTCAGGTAGAATGTTAAAAACTGATAGACATAAGCACATGTCCATCAGAGCTTGACACTAAAAGCTGTTGGAAGGAAAAGATCATTGATTTATTAAAAAAATTATTGACAGGTATCGTAATAGAGTGCTCTCTAGAATATCAGTCAGATCGTACCCTGTATAATAAAATTTACAATCAACTGCAAGTTTGAAACAACCATTCTGATGGTTAACAGTGAGATTTTTATGCAAGAAGACACATACAATAAGGATCCTAATTGGCTACTATTGATTGCAATTGATCACTAAATCTTTTATGTTACAGGGCACTGTTTGGGTATTACTTACTTGCTCTGATTTGCAGACGAAAGCTTCCAAAGTGAAACAGTTTTTTGGTTATGATTGATATCAATTGTATGCCTATTGTTAACTGTTTATATAAGAGTTACAATTGTTAGATTGATTGGGAATTACTTACTTGCTCTGACTTTGTCAGACAAAAGCTTCCAATGTGAAACAGTTTTTAGTGACCACTCCCATCTTCCTCCAGCTGAATGGTGGGAAAAATTTAAATATTTTATGGATGATTCACAGATAATGAAATTTAAATTTTTATACAAAAAGTTATGTTCAACTGATTATAAAAAAATAATATTTCAAGTTTGATGATTAATACTAGTTTTTCTGAAAAAACAACAACATATCAGTACCAATGTACCACTATTTTTTGGTACTTAATATTTGTTTGCTTGTTGTTTTTAAATCTTCTCTTCAGATGTCTTTTGACAAAGACATGGCTTAAACAAGAATTGGAACAAAAATGGAATCACTACAAAACAGGAAAGAGTTGAGGAAATCAGCAAAACAATCAATTTTGAAAGACTTCCCATCGTTTTTCACTCAACCTTTTTACAAAGCACACATGAAACATTTAAGATTTAGAAATTTTTTAAAAATTCCCTAAAAATTGACATTTTCAAAATTATTTTGTCAATTTCCTTGACTCGTTTTCAACTCTTTTCGGGTTCGACTTGTGTCTCATTTCGATATGATGAGTCATACCTGTCATCATAGAACCACAGTCAGCTGAACCAGCATTATCAGTTGGTTCATTAGGACTCCAATTGGTGTATCCAACAGAGCTACCTTCACTCCAAGCAAAACAAAACCATCATTTCAGTGTCTAAAGAAAAGAGAGAGGAAACACATATTCAAAAAACAAAAATACATCAAAGTTCTACTAATAATGGAATATATATGTAGTCCCATAATATATGCCAGCACTCCTAAATCAGCTGTGGATGTGCATATTAAACATGGGAAATGATAAGGAAATTTATCTTAATCCAGATATATGTTCCTTTTTGACAACTCATTGTACAACGGTCAATGTAAGTCGTTTTCAGCAAGTTTAATTTGTCTGTTTAGATACATGTTTCTCTGGTCTTGTAATGTATTTTCTATATTATGACAATTCAGAATCAATTTAAGCCAAGTTTTTCTTAAAATACACTATCATAACTTACGTTAACCCATAAAATGAAAAGCAGACTGTTGAAAATTGAAACATAAGTCTAAGAAATAAAAATAAGAGAATCCTCGACCGCGCGCGCGTCGAAATATATGCCTCCGCCGTGCCATCTTTGACCTGACATTGACCTTTGCGCCCAAACCTATGTGACCCTTGACCTTTGACCTAGGTACTCCATAGTCTACTACCCTTAAGATTGAAGCTTGCATCTCAATTGCCTCTTGAGATCTCTCAATAATGAACTCAATACATGGAATTCACATTCTGACCCTCCATGACCCTTGACCCTGACCTACATAAGCCATAATCTAATCAGACGCATCTGATATTGTGATACATACTACCCCTAAAGTTTGAAGCTGAATGCGTCAATTGGTTCTCGAGATATCGCGATAACGAACTCCACACATGGAATTTCCCAATTTAACCCATATGACGCCTTGACCTTTGACCTACATCTCCAAATCTAATCAGATCATCTTCCTATGGTGTACATACTACCTTTAAGTTGAAGTTGATACTCAAATGGTTCTTGAGATATCGCGATAACGAACCAAATACATGGGATTTCACCATTTGACCTCTGTGACCCTTGACCTTTGAACCTACATACTCCAAAATCTAATCAGATCGTCTTCCTTATGGTGATACATACTATCCCTCAGTTTGAAGTTCATATCTCAAGTGGTTCTTGAGATATCGCGATAAACGAGCAAACGGGACGTACGGACGGACGTACGGACGTACGGACGGACAACCCGAAAACATGATGCCTCCGCACCACCGTTCGGTGGCGGAGGCATAAAAATCAGATTTGTTTTTCAAAAATAAGCATGATATAACTGAAGATTTCTAAAGCTCATGGTCTGATCATACCTGAAATGCCGATCCATGTGGATGTAATGGCCAAGGGCTCTCCAAGTCTAGGAAGTACTCCTTTGATGTACGCATTCTCCACATCTGACAGACAGAGGTCATGAAAGATCCTTGAGCCTCGCAGGTATGTTTGGCATCAGTCCAGGACTGCTTGCTGACAGAGTTAAACTGGTAACAGTAGCCTCGGAACAGACGCCAACCTTTTCAGGACAGGTTCCTATGGGTTAGTGCAATAGAGGTAGAGGGTTGGTGATCAATAAAACTAATAGGTACATGTATTTTGCATCAGTCTAGAGAACTTGCTGACAGGGTTAAACTGGTAGCAGTAGCCACGGAACCGAAGCTAACCTTCAGGCCCAGTTCCTATGGTTGATGCAATAGAAGTAGAACGTTAGTGAAGCAAGACATGAAACGATACATGAGATATGCTTGGTATCTATCTAGTATAGCTGCTGGACTGAGTTAAACTGGTAACAGTAGCCACGGACAGAAAAACCATCCTTCAGGACAGGTTCCTGTGGCTGTGCGATGAGAAAGTGATTATTGATTATGAATCAACAATCTCATGTAGATATGCTTGACATCTGTCCAGGAGAGCTTGCTGACAGGGTTAAACTGGTAGCAGTAGCCACGGAAACAGATGCCAGCATTTCAGGACAGGGCGTCCTAATGGTTGGCTGCAATAGAGGTAGAAGTTAATGATCATTGATATGAAACAATACATGTAGATATGCTTGGCATTGGTCCAGGATAGCTTGCTGACTGAGCTAAACTGTAGCAGTAGCCAAGACACAGACCTTCATGACAGGACCGGAGGGTTGATGTAAATATTGATCAGGGATATATGATCAACAATAGTTATCATTATACATCACATCATGACCAGCAGTGTACAAATGAGAAAAACACTGTAATTCTAAATGAAGACATAAATATTAATACAAATTATCCAACCCTGATACAAGTAAGTTGTCTTCTAAAACATCGCTAGCCTTTGTTGAGCAAATGACAGCTCTAGAATTAGTGCACATTTCAAAAGAGGAAAGAAAGGACAAAAACAGATCAAACCATGAGAGAATAAATAAAAAATAAAGCTTACCTTCTGCCTCTCCACATAAAACTCTGAGTTGCTGAGCAAGTCATGGTAGACCATCCCATTGTTAGATGTATCCAGAACCTCTACACAGTTACCACCACTGTGCCAACCTAAACAAAATATGGAATGGGTTGGAATCATGATTTGGGGGAATTGGAGAAGTACATATTTCAATTTGTAGATTATTTTACCAAACTGCTCAGGAAGCAAGTGTATGGTCTAATGTTATCAACCCATGGAAACCTAATAAGCTTCAAGTCTTATTAGAAGGATAGTCCTACCTGAGATGAATTCCTTACCATAGTGCACCAGTGTATTAATTTGATTTTGAACTCATGGCCTATTGGTTTAAGGCCTCTGGTATAATCCTTAGCTTTCATTTCCCTCATTTTGCCTAGAAACCACAAATTAAAAAAACTTTAAGATCTATTTTTTTTTAAATTGTGTTAAGGCCATCGCACACCTTTTGATTTTCGGTCGCACAACTGACCGACCTAGGATCTGAAGTAACAAAGTGCATAAAATTTGTAAATGCTGGTATTATTTGAATCCGAAGTCGGTCAGTCAATGAGTCATGAGATTATGCAACTTAAAATCATAAGGTTTGCAGTGACCTTTAAAGTGTAAAAGCATTGTACATTATGAAAAGGTTTGTAATTAATAGAGTAAAACAGCAGTAGGCCAATAGATTATGGAAGGGTCTGGAAGTAAGTAAATTATGGTGGAGGAGTTATATTCTTTGGTTTTATTGCTATGATCTATTCAAGATACAATGGCCCGTATTCACAAAGTCGTCTTTAGTTAAGCCATAGCTTTAGTCTGTGGTTTAACTATGGGTAGCAAAATGTGACACAATCTCTCTACAACGTTATGTTCCTTACCTGTTTACTGGATTCTGGAATCATGCTTTAATAGTTAGGAAAACTTTTGTGATTATCATTCCCAGGCATTTTTTAATAGTTTCAGTCCCAAAAATTCTGGTAATTTGAATTTTACTGTTCCAGATTGTGTCACATTTTGCTACCCATAGTCAAACAACAGATTTAAGCCATGGCTTAACTTAGGACACCTTCAGCAAGTCTCTTTGAGGTATATACTAACCTACTATCTGGTTGGTTAGGTCCCCAATTGGTGTAGGTCACGCTTTGTCCACTGCTCCACATGTATGTACCAGAAGACTACAAAGGGTTACAATAAAATACAGTTTTCTTTTCTTGCACTGTCTTTTTCCAATTCAATGATGGAGTTAATAATATGTTGATAGGAATTGCTAAAAGTGATACAGCCTAAATTAAAATCAACCTGAAGAATATCAACATCACATAAAAAGTGAATGTAACCATTGCATGAAAGAAGAACATGTCTCAAGAAATTTTTGTGTTAAATCAATTTTATGATTTGAACTAAAGCCGTAACTGTTATACTTAGTTTTAATTCAGATAAATTTACATGGAAATCAAGAAACACGAATGATAGAAAATGTCCCAATTTGGACTAAATAACCAAAGAAACAAATGTATGTATCAAAATAATTCTCTTTTTCCACCAATGCAATATCTTTTAAAGTATATAAATAGACTAAGTTTTACTGAGTACTTGAGGAAGAACAATCCTTGGCTTAGGAATATTTTCACGTTCAAACAAACTTACACTCGCATCCTCTCTCAACCCTATCCAAATAGTATTTCCTCCAAAGTTAGTTTGAGTCGAAACGACCGTCTGCTCCTCAGCCGAGTTGACGGAAATGAGATGTCCATCAACATCCTGGCAGTAGTTCTGTGCATCCTGCCAGGTACTGGGGGTGTCGTAGAACTTATAGCAACGCCCAGCAGCTGAGATCCAACCATTACCCTCGTCGCATTTCACAATCACATCTAATAAGACAAGGCAATTTTGGGTTAGTTCATCATCCAGGACATTGAAAATTAGCTATCTCTGAATTTACGGCACTCCTCAAATAATATTTCATATTATTTTACTCAAGTAGTTTTACATCATTCACCTAGTTTTCAATAATGTGACGCCATATATTTTGCATCCATATATTTTTTGTGATTTTGTTTCAAAACAGGGAATTCGCAAGAGCATATTTTTGTAAATTTATCGTATTTGCTTTCACTTTGTACAGAAATATGAGGAAGTGCAAATTGTCACGATTAGTACGAAGCAAAATGAAAATAAAACTGATCAAAATATTCACTATACAGTTTTTGTTATGCAAGAACTTTAATAGTATGTTGTACCACATTATTAGGAGAAACAAAATTGTCCCACATCTCAAGTTTTAACAAAAAATTAAAAGATTACTTGTCATGGGACACTGATTTACTTATAAACAGCAGAATTATTAGATTGCAACACTCATTGAAAAAAAAAAAATCCAACAATCAATTATTATGTTATCAATCGTTTATTATACATTTGAGAGAAGGGATAAAATGGTGAAGGGTCTAGGTATTATATAACGATAAACTTCACACATATGCAAGAGCAATGTAAATAGTCAACTGAGTTTAAGAGAGCTGTCATATACAAGCATATAAGCTCAATATTGGGTATCGATGGAAGAAAGAAATATCAATATTGGCATAGTAATAGGGTTTTAAAAAATGTGAAAGTGCTGCTTTGAATGGGATGGTGAGAAAGCTAAATTGCCATTGTCATTTAAAAAATGTGTAGGAATAAAAGCATGTTGAATGTTGGTTTCTAAAGCAATTGAATATTAGTAATTTGCTAATAGTGCAAGGGAATATGTAAGAAAATAATTTCAATGCTGCAAGTTTGTTTCTAATACTAATAGGAGTTAGTTAGGAAATTGTTAATAGAAATCAAGAGGTAGAAGCTGAATGCTTGTTTTAAAAATCTATGAATTGAAGCATGAAGCTATGATTCGAATAATAAACCTGCAGATGATTCAGGTTGTTCAAATTTGTTGTTATACAGGCTCATTGCTAGTGATTCTTTTCCTCTTTTTTTTTTTTTTTCTTGAGGGGGTGGCTGTCATTGATCCTGAACAGGTCTGGAGCTAAGTAGCCAACTGCTAAACCTCATTCTCCAAAGCAAACAGAAAGAGGCCCGGTCATTTACCATTGTCCCTTTGGCAGAGGTATGGGCGTATTGCGTAGCAGTCCTGGTCGTTCCAAACTCCCGCACCGATCAGCTCTGCACAGTCCTCGATTCCACCATAATCATTGGGCTCACCGGTATTCCAAATCCTGAAATAAAATAACATTGCCTCTTGGGGATGAATATAAGCACGTGCAAAGCAAGGAGTGGGGTGGGTATATTCCTTTGGCAAAGCTAAGGGCTGAGCTTGTAGCATTCTGTATAATGACAGACACTAGATCAATATGAGCAGTATCTCTGCAGGTTCGTGTGTCCATGTTGTCCTTCGATGATCACTTTTCCGGAATTAAGGTCGCAGAGGAAAGGTGGGGGTAGTAGAAGTGCATGTTAGAAGTTAATATGTCAGATTAAAATGAAAGGATGGTGGGCACTTTGTGACTATACAAATGCTAAGTGTGAATATATTAGCATGTATCGTAAATGACATCACTGATCTGGAAACAAGCTAACTTTTGTCCATCTGTTGTTTATGCCGTCTCTTTGCAAACAGGCTTTATGTTGTCATGCAAGCTCGGCCATGCTCTTGTTTATAAGGGTTGCTACTCCCCGATGTCAGATTTCAGAACATGCAGTCATTCCAATTCCTTTGCTTCAAAGCAAATCAAACAAATCATTACCATTGTCCCTTTGACAAAGGAACCGACGCCGACGTGCCGTACAGTGCATGTCATTCCATACCCCTATTTGCAACAGCTCTGCACAATCCTCTCCTCCGTGACCAGCATTATTAGGCTCACCTGCATTCCAAAACCTGAAACAAATCATAACCACTGATGAAAATGAATGAAGACTACGACAGTGGGTTAAACAGTGGAGCTGATCGGGTATGGCTGTCAAGGGTTTGAAGAAGAAGATACTTTACCATTATCCCTCTGGCAAAGATACGGTCTTATTGCATAGCAGTCTTGATCATTCCACAGACCAGTGTAGGTTATTTCTGCACAGTCTTCTGCTCCAAAATTATCATTTGGTTCACCACTATTCCAGAATCTAAATTGCAGAGGAATTTTCAGGAAAGTACCACAATATGTACATGCAATCAAATATAGTACTGAAGAAATGTCTTGTCTGTTTATATCATCATTAAACCAAGGAGTATTTACGAATGACTGAATGGAAGGATCTGTTCATAGTGGTACAGAAAAGATAGACTAGGGAAAAACAAAGGGTTGAGTTAGTAATCATACACAAATTCCAAAATACACAAATTCCCAAATATAACTTTGTTTTTACTGATGGAAGAAATTTCTAAAAGTCTGTATTAATACATGTATGTAGAGTTTATAAGATTCCTTAAAATAGATTTTTTTAAATTTATTTATTTATTTATTTTTATTTTTTATTTTTTTTTTTGGGGGGAGGGGGCAGATACAAGCTAAATGACTTGTGACACTAGGACCTCAAAGCGTTCTTGAAAGTGGAGGAGTTGGGGGAGGTTGAGCATTCGAAAAAGAATAATCTGGTTTGCATTTTTGTACATGTCTACTGAAAAATGTCCTCCCTTCCCTGGAGCTTTCCAGCCCCTGTTTACATAATGCATTTTTATGATCAATTGTTAAAAGTACTTAGATATTTAGAGTAGAAATCTGTATTTCTGACATCACTTTAGACCAATATGATTTGTGAGTTACATATATACAGGGCCGGCCAATATTAAAAAAGAGACTCTGAAATATTTACATTTTAAATAAAACCCACTTTCCAATAGTGTATTTAAATGTACCATTTGCTTTTTTGCCTGAAGGCTTTGTGAGTTTTCTTACGGGTTTGTGACAGGGGTGGTGTCTGCAAAGATAAAGTTGCCTTCTGTACTGACATCATGCACACCAATCCAATGACTTCCTCCACCGTTTGCATTGATCATCTGGGTCAAAATATCCTGAAGGAGAAAGATAGGGAAGTGGTCAAATGCGCATACATACATAAGTAGCTGGATCGTGGATCACAGCTTGTCTGAATCCTTGCCACAGTCTTTGGCAAGTCATTGATTTACATTTGACTCACTCGACCCATGTGAGCATAGACGCAAAAGTTGGGATGATATATGAAAAGCAGATATTGGTGAATTATATTGTAATTATCATTATTAAAATGGTTATTATTACAAGTTACGAGAGGTTTATCATCCACTGACAATCAACAAGTTTAAAAACAAGTACTTTTCCCCTCAAAACATTTTAGTTACCTTGGTACAAATAAAATTAAATAAAGGCTATTTTAGTCACTCTATTAACAATTATCTAAATACTACAATCTTATATTTCTTGAACCTCATGTACACATTTGATATTTCTGCATTCAGAGAATGTCCAGTGTCAATAAAAGGTGAATTCTTTGGAAAAAAAGGTGGAAATATGCTTGACTTACATTGATTTCCTGGGTTTTGGGCATAGCCAAGAAGCCTCCATCGTTCTCACATGAGATCTGAGCTTCATGCCAGTTCTTCTGGTCAGGTATCAGTTTGAAGCAGTTATCCCCAGATAGCGTCCAACCTGTAGCACACACTTGGCACAGCACTGTCAAAGTGAAATAACACAAGAATTCATTAATTATGGTATTTCAGATCTTGTTTAGACAATTTATTTTATTTTATTTATTTAATTTCAGGCATAAAGATCAGGAACATAAACAAAGAAAATTAGAAATACCACCAACATGCGGCCTAGGATAACCAAAAGAAAATAAATTCCTGTTAAATAGGCTTTCCCAACACATGTCAGTGGTTTACAATTGTTTACAATTGTGAAATAATGAAATGGGTATAGCTTTAATAATAATATAACGCAACAATTATTATATAGCACATTATACTATTGAAATTGCATTTTAGGAAAAAAGGATAGACACAAAGAGAGAAATTCTTAGTGCTATGTTTCCCAATGGAATGTTAATAAATATTTGTGTATTGAGAATGTTAATAACACCCTTACAATGACCAGCAAACTTCTATTAAACAGAAATTAATATGGAATGTTGAAAACAACCCTGCTATTAGATAAATAACAGTAAATTAAGACCAGAGAGTTGCAGAGGATATATTTTAGACAGACACGTAAATGCCCCCTTGAAGGTACAAGTAATGTTGCAGTCTTTCCATATAATGACTTTTCAATGTTTGCTCGGAACCATTATAAAGTGCTCTTTTTTATCATGTGTTGATTTCTCAGTACACAAATGTTTTCTTCTTATGTTCAGAGGGATAAGTTACAAATACCAAGGGCATATTTCTGGGAATAATATTTCAGTGGTTGATAGTTCTTACCACTTGGGAATTTCACAAGGATATGTTACAATGTTAACATTTCTGCTTGTCTTCAGTTCTACAGAAAATTATATAAATCAAGAATCTCATCAAACTCTATCAGTATCCAATGAAAGGGCCCTTCGTACACACGAGTCCGGTCCGGGGTCACGGCTCCGGGCTACCGGTCCGGTTCAACAAATGGGAAAAACGGTCGAGAATGAATCGGACCTTACTATTCGGCAGATGAGACTATGCACAACAAACACGGCTGTCGCGTACTACCGGAATTACGGTCAACCGGTACGGTTTTTATGGGATCACGCTCTTGGAGCGATTTGAGACGTTTGCGTACCGAGGTACGCGGCCGGACTCAGGTGTGACGAGGCCCTTAAGACTGCTTCAAGGTATCTTAAAGCAAAAGACTCTAGAGTTGACAATTTTCAAAATAAACGTATATAGCTTAGCAAAGCCTATAGTCCAACTTTTGACTGGCTAAGGCTGCTAAGAACACGGCACATGAACACTTTTAGCCCCCAAACACAAATAAACCACTTTTAGATTACTCCCTAAAACGCCGTAAATGCCCTTTTAATATCCTTCCTGATGCTTATTAAACATGTAGCCCTGAAAAAAACCCAAACCCGGTGCTCACATGCAGCTTTACCTCAAACTTTCTTTCAAGGCCAATCCATTTTTATAAGCAACTGTAGTAAATTAACTTTGGAAAATTCATTTTTTTTTTTTTTTTTTTTTTTTTTTTTAGGGGGGGGGGAGGGGGGATTGACATGTCTTCTGAGGAGTAACATAGCCTCTGAGTTAGGTTAAAGGCATATAGTTCTCATCACTCGAACCTTCTTGTGACTGTCCAGGATTTACGTGCCTGTAAACTAGCTTCAAGGCAAGGTTGGAAAAGAAGGGGCGGTTCATGTACCAATTAGATCTATCAGATAAAACTACATAGTCACCAAAAGACAAAACAAAAGACTAGGATGCTCTTAAAATCCAAGGAGATATGTTTGCATAACCCTTCAACTTTCAAATCTAGCCTTACATTTGATCTGATAAGAAACAATAATTAGACTGCTATCAGAGAATAATATTTGAAATGTGCGGCTTTGCTGGGGTGGTGGCAGTTGGGGATGGGGTGTTCACATGTGCCAGGTTTTGTTTTTAATTTTTTTAATTTTTTTTTTACAATAACACATCTAATTAAGTTGCACTCACTGTATAAAGTCTAAGTTTAATGAACTCAAACAAGATGTTGCGTAACAATATTAAATCACATTCCATAACATGTGTATTTCCATTCTGGAGGTTCCTCCTCAAAAAGGGGGAAATCCAAAACCATCAATCTCATGAGGATTGCCTGTGTTTTTAACATTTTGTATAAAAGTCTTATTTGCAAGTAACTGTACAATTCTTCAAATCAAAACATGATTATTGCATAATCCATCAAGGCTCCTTTGATTAAATCACATGTTATAACACACTTTTGGGAGTTTTTTTTTTTTTCTAGATTAGGAGGACTACAGGTGCCTTAATCACACTGTTTCTCTATTTATGTGGCAAGATCGAATTGCAATAGTTTGTACAAAATTAATGTCATGTAAATATCTAGTAGTAATAGTAGAAGAAATTCAATCACTTTATTTGACTTTCAAAACAAATATTGAACTTGCAATTTAAAGCATCTTTTTATTTCTACCCCACACAATAAAAGTATTTTTTTTTCCCTTCATATATTATATATTAGGGGTTAAAATTCCTACAAATCTCACAAATAAACAGTAGTATTTTTCCCCTTTTTGGTAGGCAATAATTCAACTTATCTCTCATGAATTTGGACTGTATCTTAACTTCAATCATTATTATTCAATATTACCAAAATGTTCTCTCAACTTTAGTGCTCTAAACTACAACGTATCGAATATAAATTTCTTGTACTACATTTATAAGATTTCAATGATCTCTTCTATATCATAATTAAGAACGATGCAATCTCTCTCATCCTTTATGTCCATTTCTCTCAACCAACCTGTCTCTTTCTTGCATTTTGTAACATAAAAGTTCTTGAAATACTCTTGTTGTAAAAATTCATATCATCTTTTAGGTTAAAAATTCAGAGTCAGAAAAAAAATAGTCCCATTATTTTTTAGTTGTCTTGTAAAGTATGACAATCTTATCATGGATTTCATATTTTTGTGGTAGAGTCATAACTCCTAGAGCTGTTGTTGGTACCCTTTTCCTTTTGATCTTTGCACGCATGACTGATAATAGACAATCTTCAGAAGAACAGCAAAATCTATCACTGCACGCACAAAACACACACCCTACATCACATAATCCGACTCATTAAGACCCACGATAGCCTGGGATACAAGTTAACACCCTCATCCTCTCACCCTCACCCAGACACACCCACATACAACCCACATCAACACCTACCATGCACATACCCTAATCATACACATCAGCACACACATAACAACACCACACCTTCACACACCACCCACATGCAAACACACCACACACACACATACAAAACACCCCTCACTTCACAACACTTGTTAAGGAATTACTCAATGTCCCATCCATCGACGATTGTCTTGGTAAACAACAAATCAACTGCTTAATCAAAAAAGGTGAATGTTATTTGTGAATTATTTACTGTGTTTTGTGGTGCGTGGATTATGATGTGCATGTTTTGTGTATGAGAGGTGTGTGTGTGTGTGTGTGTTTGTTTGTATACATATTCTTTCTCATTTGTTTTATCTCCATCCATCCACTTGGCACAATTGAAGCTCTGCAGTCTTCTGAAGATTGTCTTGTTTACTCATCCATGCATGAAAAGATACAAAATGAAAAGAGTACCAAACAAATGCTGGAGGATGACTCTAAAGAAATATAATGAACCACATGATTAAATGTTCATGCTATTCACAGCATTAGCACGAACAACTTCAAAATGATGAGACCTTTTCTTTCTTTTTCACTCACTCTGTATAAATCTCTTCATTCTTTAAAAATGAAGTTAATTCATCAGTTAAACATTCTTGCATTAAATAACTCAAATATATTATGCCAATCTGTAAGTTCTTTAGGAGTATGTTCACAATATAACTGATCTTTAACTCTGACTCCTTCCTTAACATGTATCTCACTCTCTCAACGTGCTATTATCTCTCCTCTCTCCTCTCTTTCTTTGCTCCCTCTCTTTGCTCTCTCTTTGAATATATCTTGTCACACGCTTTTTTTCTTCTCCTTTCTCAAGATAATTACAACTCTGTTGTTACACCGCTTTTCTCCAATTTTCTCCTCTCTCCGTCGAGATCTCGAATGTAGAAGGTTGTAATCGACTTACCTGGCCGGCTGAAGCAGGACAAGTAGAGCAATACTCTCAACATGTCCACACAAAGGTTTGGTTCAACCCTCTTTCAAGAATGATATATCTGCCCTCTCAAGAAGGCTCCTTAAATCTCTAAAAGAAAACTTCAACTAAATCGTTCAGATGTACTGCACTACAATTTAAATCAACAATTCCTCTTTCCCAATATGATATTGGGTCAAAACAGTTCAATGAAAAGAATATCACATTACCAACACCCCTAAAAATTCAATGCAGTGAAAATATGATTTATAATCAAGACATCAATGTCCTTCCAATGTCACATAAAACTGTTGCCTGCTACTGTTCTAAAAAAGACTCTCAGGTTAACAAGTTTGAATCCACACACACCCTCTCTTCTGAAAGCTCTCAGCCTTGGGGATAATGGAGACACTTTTAGGGGGAGTTTTTACCATTAACTATTAAATGACCCATCATGCTTAAAAATGTATAATCTCCCCACTGATTTTGTTTGTGAAAAGATAAGAATGCAAAACAGTGGTGTGCATGAAGTTGCTAGTAGAAAAGCAAATAAAGAAAAAGATACAATGACACTCCTCCTCTATCAGGAAACAGTGAAAAAAAAAAAAAAAAAAAAAAAAAAAAAGATCTCTAAAAAGACTTAGCCAACATCATGGATATTAAATCAAAATTCATGTTTATAAAAAATAACTTTGGTTGAAAAAAAATCTTACTCTTTATACATCAAATCGACAAAAAAAAAAGAAAAGAATATAATTTACAATCCTCTCAAAACATATTTATCTCGGAATCTAGATCAGACATTTTTGGGGGAGGGGGAAGAGAAATCACCAAGAAAAATGTGTTCATAATTATATACGCAGTAAATATTCAATATATCAATCAATAATATTTTGAAGAAATCATGGAATACTTGATGTAAGAATTAGATCAACGTACATAGACATAATTAATAGGGACAGAGTATTGTGATGTAAACCATTACACAACTTGCCTCAATCTTTCTCGATTTATAACACAGCGTCTTTTCCTCCCTGTCATTACAGTTTGTTACGAGATGCATAAAAATGTGATAAAAATTATTCTTTAAAGCTAATCCTAGTGTTGTAGTCATGAGATTGAATTGTGGAAGAGACTGTCTCAAAGTGATGGGAACTGTTGATAACAATGCACCTAAGAATTATTTTTTTGATACGAGGTTTTGGAATAAAGAAAATGATAAGAAATTTACCAAATTCTTCTGAGAGTAACATGCACTGCACACAGAAATGCATGCATGGGACTACATGTACATGTGCTCACATGTTCGGTACCCGAACATATCAGCCTTTTATGTCATATTATCACTATGAGTGCATTTGAAGAGCATTCCTTTTCAGTGGAACTTCCTACTATAAAATCCTTCCTAAATAGCTTGAAAATAATTTGAAAGCTCACAATTAATTTGTTGACCCATGGTTCACATTTCCCACTACACTAGACTCTCTTTTAAGTAATATTTGATGAGCATTATTTGTTATCCTTCTTAAACTTAATTATTGTATATTAATTATACAGAATACAATCAATTTGTTTCTTTTTAATCACATCATAATTTAACAGAAAACAAACTAATGTAGCATATATGTTTCATTCAATCATTTTTATTCAACTATTATATACCAGCCATACAAGCAATGTTTTCCTATGACATAGTTATCATTGTGCACATATATGGTCGGTGTGTGAAAGGTATTAAAAAGCCCTTATCTGTATCTATACATTTAAACATCTTAATTTACAACCATAACACAAATCTCACAATTTCACGTACATGTACAGTGGATCTTATTCAACATTTGACTATTTTGCAAGACCTTTTAACAATATAATAATACTTAGAATTGTCTTAACATTGCATATAATACTTCTGTTTGCAAAACCAGCAACAAAATGGGTAATATCATAATTACTATTATTATACATTAAATACATACATACATACACTGCTTACATTACTCATTCCATTCAATGTATATTGCTCAAAGGGTAGTATTGGTCATTATACCTATTATTTTCAAAACTCATACTTATTAATATCAGTACTGCCACTGATAATTGCTACCAATCATTTTTTAAAAACAAAACATTACTGAAAGAAATTATTGAAAGGAATCTTGACAGGTATCTTTTTAAAATATCTTTGTCAGGAAATTTAGATGGTACTTCAGATGGAAAAAACATACAAGTATCAACTTTCTGCATTTGCTCTCTAACATATTTTGAACTGAGCCAAAATGTGAAAGTAATGCCTTTCATGTAATAATAGTGTAAACCAGTAGAAATTAAATTATGTACGATTGATGCCCTGTAAAGTAAAGAAATACAATCAATCATATGATGAATTGTAAATACCAATCGTGAGATTTGATTGTATAGATGTTACAGGGTACAGATCTTAATTTCGATGCTTTCATGAATCTCTCTCTCTCTCTCTTCCTCTAATGCCCTCTACATCAAGACCTACATTGCATAACCCAAATGTTTTGTTGCCATTTTCATGTGTAAGTGAAATATCCATATCAAACTCAAAACAACAAATCAAACTTCATGTTAGGGGCTACATGTACATGTATATGAATATAGAATTCAGAAGTGTTCTCATTAACATCAATTGAGCAATTCAGACCTTTTTATTAATTCGTAATCTAATTCATTTCTATATTCATTTTCATGCTTTCTGTGATAAAAGAAAGAAAAAAGGATCACACACATACAATGAAAGAAAATGTTGATGTAGATGCCCCCAAATAAAGTAAACTGGGAAAATAGTAGCCTATCTAAAACAGGGGAATAGAAGTGTTTAAAATATATTTTCAGTGATACAAATTTTTGTTGTTGCTTGTTTAGTGTATGCCAACATTTCTTAATACGCACACAAATGTGTTACTTTCATTATTCATATTTTACTACAATTTATGTTGCTGTTTGAAAACAAACTCAATTTGATTTATCACACTGGCAAATCTGGATTGAAAATGCTAATATTTATCCAGGATTCTTATTTGGATTTTATAGATATTGAAAGGGAGTCTAGTACAACCCCAAAATATCTCCTTTCCATTAAGACAATAAATAAAATACAAATTACAAGTGCAAGATGCTTAAAATTACTGAAAATCTACATCAACATACTGAGGTGTTCAAGGATCATGCATTTAGAGGGATTTTCATATTGTCTAAAAAAAATGTTTTAAGTCAGTTTGGTATAAAAAGCCCGACAATAGATTGATAAGCTGGGATTTTCAAATTCTCAAAAGCACTTAAAAATACTGAGCAACAAGAGCACTTAATACCTCATACAGTTTTTAAAAGATTTCTGCCCTTCATACAACACACTAAAAATATGCAATTTAATCAGGAAAAATTAAGAAATTTCAAACATGTACTTTTAGAATTGCGATGTTATAATGATTAAGTTGTCACTAAATTGTAATATTGAAATTTGCCTCATTTTGTGAATGCTAACATATTTTGTTCCCACAATAACATCAATCCCTACATGTTTCTGATTGGTTGGTAGATACAGGCCTTAAATTTCATCAGTTTTAAAGCAAGGCCATTTTTTTCATAGGGCACAGTACCAATGCAAATGTCTGGAAAAGGGCACCAAAATCTCAAAGGCAAAACAAGAAGTTTTAGAAGGGGCACTAAGACCAGTAAGGGTGCATCCAAGGCCATGGCCTCCATGCCCTTCGATTAATTTAAGCCCTGTAGATACAGCCAAGTAATGCTATGGTTAAAAACAACAGCAAATAAAATAGAGACCCTAGAGCTGCCTTCTTGATCTTTGCTCCAGCAACACTTCTTTTCATAACTTTGAATCCAGGTAAGTTAACTATTATCTTATGAAATGTTTACCGTTGAAGTGGTAAGGAGGAGGATCCAGAGAGGGGGGTGTGTATGAAGGCTGCTGGGAGCCCCTCCTTATCTCATCCCACAGAGGGGTAAATATCAGTGTTATGTAACATTATGTCAACAGTGACAATGGTACAAAATACAGTGAAATACATAAGTGACCTGCCACCTCGAAACCACCAAAAGTTGGTAATACTGAATAAGCCAATATATTTGCGTACAGATTTTACATGATTTTTTTTACTAGTTTGGAAAATTTACACAACATGTGGATAATTTCACAATTTTTGTGATGTTTTTATTACTATAGCGTTATGTTGAAGTGGATATTTTTGCAAATAAGAACATAACCACTTATAGAGTAGAACAACAGAGTAAATGGCAGAAGAAGTAGGTTGTTCTGCATAACATACTGTATCATTGATAGCTCTTACTTTAACATGTTATCTAAATGGGTTACAATTGAGCAAACTACAAGTGTTTTGATATCATTGGAAAGCTTAGAATCTGCAGTTTTAGAAAAAAAAAAAACTATTGGTGGTTTCGAGCAGGTGGGTTACATACATGTACATTAAAGGAATTAGAGGTCAAAGTGGGAAATATAATATCACATAATGAGCACATTACTCACAAATAAGCAATGTCATGTGATTAGGAAGGAATTACTTCATAATAGAATTAAACAATATCATCATTTTGACATCTAGTTAAAATTAGACAATATCATCATTTCATAATCAACCAAAGCATGTGATATAACACTGAACAATTTAAATAATCACTATCCAATGTCAGTAAATACATATCAATGATGTCTTGTATATACTTCTTAGTGTTTGATGAAGTTATCAACTCTTTGTTTAGTTTGAGATGCTTTGTGCGTGTTCATAATAGGGAAATAGGGAAACATGAAGAAAAGGGAATACACAATCTAGGACAAAAAAAGAAAGCATAATTTCACTTGTATCAGGAGAACTTTTTATTTAAAGGACTCCAAGTTCTGCACAAGATTATCTATCAAAATTACATGCCAAAATCTTTGAACTGGTAGTGTTTGAAAAGGATACTAATGATTAATCCCACTCAAGTGGTCGCTCTGAAGATGTGATGCTAGGCATGTCCATTTCATCACATGGCTACTATGAGTCTGAACCTCTAGCTTGAGATAAAATCTTCTTCCTGGTGCTGTTCAGGCAAGTTGAAATAAACATCAATGGTAAAGTACGTCAGCCTTCCTGCATGGTTGCTGGCAGACCATACAAAACCGGAGCAAAGCCAATCAGATGCTTCAGCTTGCATGCCTTACGAGCGTCGTTCAGCAAGCTGGCTAACGATTGGCTGTCACTGGTGCGTGAGGACTTGATTGCACTGGCAAGCCACGCCTTCAGTAGGTACTCTAAGTAACGGTCAATGTCTCGATCGGTAACATCCCATAGATTGGCAACAACACAGGGACTGTATATGAAAAAAGATAAGAATAATATTTAGTCCACTATGAAGTTTAAGGGAGAAAGAAAGAATTGGTTAAAGGTGTAAAACCCAAAGAAAATTTGAATTAAACAAGATATTGTGTCATGAGAGAAAAATAAGATGCAAAATGTGAGATAAGACTTTTCATTCTCAAAAATACAATTGAATTAGTTCCATTGTATAACATGTTTCATATAAGTTTCACAGTTTACACAATTTTCCTGCTTAGCTTAGTTACAAAATATACATGTATTTATTTTAAATGTGGTGATTAAATTATTATTTAGAGTATATATGCTCAAATCATTGACATGTAGATGTAGGATGTCACCTGTATCCCTTACTGTCCAAATATAGTTCCATATTACAATAACTAGTCATTTGAGAGAAAGGGTTTGAAAATCAATTTTCAAAGTAAATTTCAATCTATCTCATGAGCTATTTCAATCCTATTTCAGGAGTAATTCAGGCAACATTGAAAAAAAGTTATTTCTTATTTTCACAATTTAAAACTAATTCAATTATGTAGCTAATTTGTCAATGACCTCCAACTGTGAATGACAGGAGAAGAGACTTGTATAACATGGTATCACATCGTAAACCTGTGGCTGGTAAACAAACAGTTTTTAACTCACCATTGTCTTAATAAGTTTGTTTGTCGGAGCTGGCTTTTATTTAACCACTCTACTGTTTACACAACAGCACCGTACTGACTGGAGTTAACAACATTATGGGGTATAAATCAGGACATAGCTAAAGCTAAAACAAGCAGTTTGGCATAGCACCTAACCATTATGAAAATAAATCACTACACTGATGTAATGAACGACTCCTCACGCACACCCATTTTTACCGTCATGGAAGGTATAGAATTTTTGTAAAAGAACTTTAACCTTTGAACAAGTAAATCCTACTGGCAATTAAGTAAAATTATGAATTTACTAAGTACAAGAATCTTAACAATTTACAACAAGTTTAATATGAGCTCATCATGATTTGGATATATTTATAAGTTTTTAAACAATAGAAAAGACTGCTATTATAGTACTAAGTTTAGCCTTTGAAAATACATGTACACAATATCCAGGTGTCCAAGAAAAAAAAATGTGGTCTGTCATTTATTTTTTTCTGGTGAAAGAAAACAAATCTATCTAACACATGATCATTTTTAAGTTCAAGTTTTTTCTTTTAGAATTCAATACACTATGAGAGAGCCATGCACAGATGAGGAAAGAAGAATCTGAATTTTTCTGAGAAGTACAGCTTATCAACATACATGTACCATTATCTGGCATATTTAGAACCTTAACCAATTCCTGATGGTAAATGACGCATTCGAAGACAATTGTGGTTCTATGAAAACTAGAAAAATTGGAAAACTACCATCCAATGGCCATTTTCACAGGTCTGGCACCCCTGACACTAGATAAAAAACAAAACTGTCTACATAAAAATGGAAATGGTCAATCATGCATAATATAAATAAACGGAATAACTTTATGCAACAACAGATGAGGAATAATAGTAAACAAGACAAACTTGTGTCCATCTCCACACTCACCATTCAGCTAGAAGATAGTTGAGTGCCATCCCACTGGCATCAAGGCAGCCTTTGACCTGCAGCTTACCACTGCTGCATCCAATGAGGAGAGTAGCTGCCTTACACGTCAATCTTTGAATGTCGTCTCCAGTCAGGAACTCCCTGCCTGTCCCATGGCCACAGAATACAAAGAGGTCATGATCAGTGAGAGCAGAGGCATATTCAGGCTTGGATGGAGCTCTGCCTACGACTCCCTTCCACTTGTTCTCCCTGCAAAAAAAAATAATAAAAAATCATCAAATAATAAGAAAATGAAAATTAGAGGTAATTTATTCAAGGTATAATTAATAATTCAAAAAAATATATGTATGTTTAATATGAGTAGACTGACGGTCTTTCGCAGATAAGAACTTACACAAGCGGCCCTAACTCGGGAGAGTTGAAACATTAGACCATCATGAAAAAACCACGTGAATCGCCGACTGGCGAACGATATGCCTCGTAGGTCGAAGACGAACGGCCCTTTGTCAAAAGGTGG
>CALNVZ010002100.1:27384347-27406634 GCA_940671915.1 Paracentrotus lividus | reverse complement strand
ATTAAAAAATCCGCTACGACTGGGCAGGGGGCCCCTCTGGGGGAGCAACCCTTCTCTTTGCACCACTCCAAAAAGGCAGCTAAACGGGAGATATACACCGTTAGCGTCGACTCCCTCCGGCTCCCGGCCTTGAGAGCCGAGGCCCTCTCCGAGAAGCCAGACGCGATAGCCTGCGACCTGATAATGGCCATGCAGTCAAGCGAAGCCGAGACGGGTGCTCTGGAAGAGCGCCGGAGATCGGCTGACTCACAACGTCCCGCCATCGAGGGAGGGGCCACGGATGACCGACCACAAGCTCGCGAAGGCGAGGAAACCATGGTCTGCCCGGCCAGTGCGGGGCTATTAGAATCATCCAAGCCCCGTCCTCCACTAGCTTGGCTAGTACTTGGGGGATCAGCGGAAAAGGGGGGAATGCATAAATTCTCATCCCGCTCCAACTGAACGAGAACGCGTCTTGAGCGTACGCTCTCGGGTCCCGAGCCCTCGAGCAGTATATCGGAAGACGGTGATTGAACTCGTTCGCGAACAGATCGATGTCGAACGGGCCCCAACTCGTCATCAGCCGCTCAAAGAGGGTCTGATGGAGAGACCATTCCGAGGGAAGAGGGAAGAGCTATAACATTCTCCCGACCCGGTAGATACGAGGCAGACGGGAGGATACCTCTCTCCCTGCACCAACTCCACAGTTGAGCCGTCAAGCGGTTCAAACTCCGGGAGTGTGTGCCCCCTTGATGATTGATGTAAGCCGCCACGCTCACATTGTCCGTCAAAATGAGAACCGAGCGGCCTAACAGTCGATCCTGAAAAATTTCCATGGATGACTGAACCGCTAACATCTCTAACACATTGATGTGGGGGAGGGAGGTCAGGTGAGACCAGTCCCCCGCCGTCCACTGACCCTCGCATAGGCCGCCCCAGCCCTGGAGGGATGCATCCGTGGAAATCGACACGGATGGTAGAGTCACACGAAAGGGCATGCCCCTGGAAAGAAACACCCAGCTCTTCCACGGGGCTAGCAATCGGGCCACCTCCGGCGGGAGGGGGACCCAAGTCCTCAGAGACGAAACTCCCTGCTGGAAGTAACGTATGAGGTGCCACTGAAAAGGGCGCATAAGCAGCCGACAGTCCGGTACTAGGCCAGTGAGGCTGGATAGCAAACCCATGAAGCGAAGCCACAGCTTGGCCCTCGCTCTGGGGAGGGAGCTGAGTCATCGAGCACAGGACACTATGTCTCGTATACGGGCGGTGCTCGGCCGGGCTCGCTCCCGAGCAAAATCCAACTCGGCTCCCAGATAAACTGGTATGCGAGTCGGTGAGAGCTCTGACTTGTCCCAGTTCACGGTAAACCCCAACGCTAGGGTCCACCGTAGGAGGATCTCCCTGTGCCGTACAAGCAGCTCCCGGGAATTGGCTACTAAAAGCCAGTCGTCCAGGTAGACGTAAAGTCTGAGGCCCTGCTCCCTGAGGAAGGCTACCAAGGCGCCCACGACTCGTGTAAAAACTTGTGGGGCCAGTTTCAGGCCGAAAGGCAGTACTCGATATCTGAAGGTTTTGCCCAGCACTGAAAACCCCAAAAGGTCCCTCGACCTGGGGTGGATGGGCACGTGGAAGTACGCATCTCTCAAGTCGAGAGATACCGCCCAATCCTCCGAGCCGAGCAAAGGAAGAATCCTGCCGAGGTGCTCGTATTGGAAGTGCTCCTTGGGAAGGAGCGTATTGATCCTCTTCATGTTCAGGATCATGCGTAACTTGCCCGACCGTTTCGGGATAATGAATATCGGAGAGAGGGATAAACCACGGTGGTCCCTCACCTCCTCTATTGCCCCCTTCGTCAGCAGCGACGAAATCTCCTCCGAGATGTGCCGCTGATAAAGGGGGGAGAGTCTGGGGGTGCGTCTCCGGATGGCGCCGCCCGGGAGGGGACCCGTGAGTGGAACACGGTAACCCTCCCGAACAATCGACAGCACGTATGCGTCGTCGGTGATCTCTTCCCAAGCGGGAAGAAACACCGAGAGACGCCCCCCGACTCTCACAGGAACCGGTCGGGCCGTACCGTCACCCCCGACCCCCTTTGGCTTTCGCCTTGGTTGAGGGGGGAGAGGTGCGGGACTTAGAGCCATGAGAGGAGGATTTCTTGGGCTTGGCTTTGCCCCGTCTAACGGGTTCTTGCCCTGATCGTCCTCCCGAGGTTTCCGTCTGGCCGCTGCGACAGGCGCAGCAGGACGGGTACTCTTGGATTTTCGCTGGGTGGACCTCGGCTTGCGCTTCCCGCCAGAAGCCTGTTCCGCCAGCTCATCCACCTGCTTCAACTCATCCAATTCCTCCTTACACCTGGAGTTGAACTGGCCGCCGAAGAGGAACGGTGAGGAAAGGGTCCATAGACTCAGCCCATGTTCTGAGGTCGATGACCCCTCGAGCTTTAGCACGGGCGGAGAGTCCTTTTCTGACGGTCCTCTGTTAAAGTAAGAGGTAGCCGCTAGCTGGTGAAAACCAGCCCCGAAAGGGGAACAAGGACTTGTCCAAGGTCAGCAAGATTCTGTGCGAGATCTTGAGAGGCTTGGCTCGGGCATGGAGAGAGAGCAAAATCTCAAAAAGGCCGACAGCCTCATCCACCCTCCTGATGCCGGCCTCCACCTCCTGAATGTGACGATCTTCGTCAAGTCTTGCCACCCCAAGGGGGCATGAATCTTCTCGCCAAAGCGAAGGGCCTCCGAAGAGATCTTCTTGGGAAGAAATTAGACCCGTCATCGAGACTTCTCAAAGGAGAACTCCTGGCCCAACTTATGGACAGAAGAGCCGCTTAGCCTTGAGGCGAAAGTCCACTTCTGAACGCACAGCTTCCCCGAACTGAGGGGGAAGGCTAATGCCAGTTGGGTTGCTTTCGCGAGAAGCAAGCCATCATCAAAGGACGACGGAGCCGGAGGCCTAGAAAACTAGTTCAGGCTCGTATTTGTCCAAAAGGCGTACTGCTAACGCCGCAAGATCCGAGGTGGAGTAATCCACCTGCAGGTCGGCCTCCGAGTCTTCAAAGGCTGAACCAGATTCGACTCGTAGTCACCAACTCTTCCTCCGACCAATTCCGACTCAGGCTCCACCAGGGGCGGTGAGTGCGGGGGAGGACTCCCGGGGGGACTGGGCTGGTCAAGTGAGAATTCCGAAGTTAGTTCGGAGTCGATCACCGATCCCGTATCCCGGGGGCCGAGCGGCTGGACTTCCGAGGCGGGCGGTCCGAGCTGAGGGCCGACGTGGCGGGTGGTTGTGACCAGGCCTAGGTCTGTCCTGGGCTACGAGGGCCGAGTGTACACTGGCCACGAGGAGGTAAGCTGTGTCCCGTCACCCTCTGGGGGGAGACCGAGGGATGGTAGCGTAACGGCGCTTGGAGGTTGGCCGGAGGCTAAGCCTCACCAAAGATCGGGATATCCGGCAGCTTCTCGGCTGGCCAAGCAGGGCGAGCAGCTGCATCCTGAGCGGAAGGGAACGATATCCCGCGGGACGTTCGGGGTAGAACATCCTGGGGTCCGAGAAGACCTGGGTCGTTCCGATGGAAGAAACTCCGGCAGGCGTTAGGGCGTGATCCCGGGGGATGTGAAATAGCCCCTGGCGAACCACCAGCCGTGAACGGGGGTGGAGGCACTCCAGACGTGGGAAGCGGAGCTGCCATCCTGGGGTTACCCAAGAATGGAGGTGTTCCGCCAGACGCGAAACTGCGGCGCACGGGTCCCAACGTCTCGGTCACCGCCGCGGCAATGCCTGGCGCGAGAGGGCGTGGGCGCACGACTCTCTCCCTAAGTGAGACAGAAACACCGCAATTTGCCTGTGGCTAGCCTCGGGGGGGGGGGGGGGGGGGGGGGGGGGGGGGGCCGGGGGCAAGACGTCCTGGGAAGACGACAACCGCGCTCCCTTAGCCAGAGACAACCGAGAACACGGTCTTAGGCACCCTTGGCAAACGTGGGAGCGTTAGCCGTGGTGCTCTTCGAGCTACAAGACCTTTTCTGAGTGCTGACTTAGAGTGAGGTGGAGCCCCGCGCTGGACACAAGTGTCACTGGCGTTACTCGCCCCCCCCTTTCTTAGGCAGGAGAGGCGGACGACCTGGCGTCGAGACGGCTCTCCCCCGGGCAAGCTTCGATCCGGCGCAACCGGCTTCGAAGAGACCAAGGCCACCAGCTCTGTGTCGTCAGAAGAGTCACTCCTGCTGTCCATGGTTAGAACGCCTCTGAAAAGAAAAGACAAAAATTTTTCTTTGTAAGCGAAAACTAAACTCCTTAGAAAGCTAAGGTAAGACAAGCGAGCGGCTACTTGGGCGGCTCACGGAGAACTCCAAAAAAAAGAAAAATCTTGTCTAGAACAGGCTAGACGAAGAAAGAAAAAAATTAGTTTTTTTTTTTTTTTTTTTGACGCAAACGGGGGAAAAACCTCCGTTAAAAACCGACCAAAAAGAAAGAATATGCACCAGAAGAGCGACTAACAAAGAGGCGCTCGACCACACATACACACACACGCCAACAAAACAAGATGGCGACGAACAAAGACCGGAAGTCCAAAGACCCGGCAGACACCCCGCAAAAAGGCCACGTGGCCGCGGGAAAAAGTACAATAATATAACAAAAACGTACTTAAATTGTCAAAATGTTCTAGAAAGGAAGAAGGAAACCCTCCTAAAGGAGGGATCCATCACAACATAGAAACAAATATCTGGGCCCTTTATTACAGAGGTTAGCAATCAATTGCAAATGTGAAAGAACAATTCTTATTGGTTAGTGGCCAGTCTTTTGAACCAAAAACTCATCCAATTGATTAAAAACCTTTGTGACTTCTTCTCCTTGAGTCCTTTCTCTCATTGTTCTGTTTGATTGTTTCAAAATGTTTAAATTTGAAAGATCCTAATTTATGTTTATGTCTCCTAGAGGAATTATAACCTGAATTAGACTCAACCCATTAAAGACTGAATGCAGGCAACCCCATAAGGGAAAAGAGTGGTAAAATCTGCTTGGGAACAGGGGTTAGGAGCCCAAGACACATCAATAAACAATTTGACCTACTTCTGGAACCAGTCTTGAAAGGTCTTTTGCGTGTTGTCCAAGTCCCCTGTTGGATTGAGGACAAAGTAAGCCTTATCTGGATTCACCCCCTTGTTCAGGATGCTTGTCCCTGACTCACTAGCCCTGAGGTGGGACAGCAAGAAGTGAAGGTTTGGCAGGCGACATACAGGCCACTCCTGCAGGACCGGGATACTCTCCCATGGAAGCTGCTGGATCGCCTGTAGAGTGAGAGATGGAGAGGAGGGAGATGTAGAACGATTTGATGAACCTAATACATCAATCACATTCATCTATAGGGAATATAACATAACTACATGCGCTCTGTCATACACTGCTAAAACAACATAAGTTGTAGATGTTGAATTAGATTGATAAAGCACAGTAATTAACAAGGATGTAATTTTCTTTAAATTTTGTTTTTTATTTTTTAAGAATATTTAATTGCAATACATGGTAGCATGTCCAAATGTACATTTTGTTTCATTATTCCATACATTTATACATTTCTATAATTAGATTCATAATGAGGACCAATTTATCGGAATGAATATTCTTTTGCATTGTGAATTCCTCTTCTCCCATAAGCCTGTCGATCAATAATCATACATAGTGCAATGCAGATAATAACTCAGAAAGTTTATGATCTATTACAAATGCTTACCGTATCAAGAATAAGAACAACAAGATTTCTCTGCATGGGCCTGAACTTCTCCCATTCTTTGGCAATCTCCTTGAGTGTCATGGCAAGTTGTGTCAGGTCCTCACTTCCTGGTTGGAGACCAGTCATACTAGACAAAGCCTGGTTAGTCTGGGTGTGTGTCAGGCCATGGAAGGAATCAACTAGACACTGAAAATTCAAACATATAGAAAAGAAGAAAGGTAAGTTATATTTTTCAAGGTAAGGTCATGTGAGAGCTAGCTGTCTCAGGTCCACACTGAACAGTCAAGCATACATGAGAAGAAGGGCAAGAGTGAATAATATTTACAAGGTGAGATTATTGTAGTTTGGTCATCACTGTGCACACCTCATTTTACAGGGCCTGGCTTGAATGCTCCTCAGGGAGTAAAGAACGTGTACAAATTGTGTGCAGGCAAGCCTGAATCCAATGACTGGGTAATAAAATGTCTGTAAAGCGCTTAAAAACGTAGTCTAACTATGTATTAGGCGCTATATAAATCCAGAATATTATTACTATGGAGTGTAAGCGACAGCTATGTTGGGTCTTCACTTCTTGTTTTATTATATTAGAAGCTGGATAAGGACTAGTCTTTCTGGGCATTTGTTAGGCCATGTCAGAAGCAGTTTCATGGATGCACAAAATATAAATTAAAATTCATGGCAGACAGATTATGGTGAGGTTCGATTTAAAAATCATTACAGGATACCCAACAACAGTACACAAAATTGAATTGTTAAGCACATGTACGGACTATTTCTATAAGAAATCATGAAATGACTGTTCTAAGTCAAACACTGCAGAGGTAATCATGTATTCAGACCAACTCACCTCACATAGAATAGGGTTGACATCTCTCTGACCAGCCTCCTGTATTGAGGTAGAGAGTCTCTGTCCTAGAGTTTTCAGCTTGTTGTTAGCTTTCTGATCAGGGTAACTTCCTTGGAGAAGTCCTTTCCAGCAAGACAGAAGATTGTTCTCCATGTCTTTAGTCAGACCCTGCAATTAAAAAGATTTAAAAATATAGGTATTATTAAAGTCTGATACCCAAATGAATCTCTAGTAATAGATAATATACAAAATACAGGTGTGTTCTTCTGTAAGTTACGTCTTTTATGATGAGCATAAAGACAATACGTTACAAAATTTGTGTGAAGCTACAAAATGCGGTTGACTGGGCGCCACATTGTGCCATAGATATGAGATGTGTAGTGAATTTCAAGAATCAGTTTGAAAGGGATTTTCTAATAGGAAAATGTCCTCCTGTGGGAACTTTGCTTTATGAGTAAATTATAAAGATATTCTATTATAAATTGGCTTAATCCTGAGCACCTCCTTATAACAAGAATGGACTGTATCGGTACTGACCTGCATCTCCTCGTCTAGTCTTTGTCTAGTGGTCCACCAGACCCTCTTGTCTGTCTCCTTCACTGTTTCTTTGCTCTCAGCTAGGATCCTCTCAAAGGTAGTGACAATCCCATCACCACCATTCTAGAATTTATTACAAAGAGAGGAAAAAGATAAAAGATTGAAGTTACACCCTCTTCTTATAAGAAAATGGTGTTGGTACAAGTTGGTGTTAAAACCACTGTAATCTCTTACAATAAGTATCATTACTATACAATAATTTGCAAGCTCCCGATATTATTGTAATTAAATACCATAGGCAATAGAGAGATACATAGTCAATCTAAATCATTTCATGATTTTTTTTCAAAACAATATAACTAGTCAGGACCATTTGGCAGGAATCTTTATTTTTAATGCGCCAAAATAAATCTTAATAGGTAATTACTGAACAAGCTGAGAATTTGTGCATTGGTTTTATTTTTGCAACTTTCGCGAACCACTGCATGGTCACGAATTTAACACAAAAGAATATTGGCTAAAACAGCATTTGCTGCCAAATTTGTTACTGATCACAAAAACAACAACTTGTGAAGAAGTCTGTGACCCTGTCGCTTGCAAAAATATTTGCTTATACAGGACCTTATGTGAGGAAGGGATTTTATATGAAATCTGTGACAGAGCAATCACTAACTGCCCAATTAACTTGTTTTCTGATACACAACCATGATCAATTTGGAAGGAAGCAATGTACTGTATAAGTGGTTATTTCATGAATTTCGCTAGTCAGTCATCACAAAAATTTCCAGTTCAATATGAGGCTATTCATTGTGATGAAAACATCATTGAAAATGGCAAAATTTTGCCCTTGCTAATTTCCTGAACTTGCCCAAAATCTTGAAAATATCTGTACACCAAAAGAATTGGCTTACACAGAATTCCTTACGCAAGTTGATTCTTACCATTGGTAATCTAACCACTAGAGGTTGATGGCCCTTCTGTATTTTGGTGATGACCAGCTGACTAGATGCAGTCAGGGAGTTGACTTGTGAGGGCTTGCAGGATACCACTGAAAGCTGACATACTGTGTAGTCTTCATTGAAATGGAAGATACACAGAACACATTTTTTTTTAAAGAAACAAATGTAGATCAGTCCACATAAGGTGAAAATATGATGTTTAAAATATAGCATAGATAATGATGTAAACATTTGACGGTTCTCAAAAGATAAATCAACCTAAGTATAATGAATGATGTGAACACAATATCTACATAATATAGATATGTTACCTTTATAAACTGCACCCACAAAACATGAATTTAAAACCTTTAGATTTTAGTGTTACAACAGTATTTTTCTAATTTTTTTCTCTCCATCAGATTCTGGTATCATATAAAATACAAAATGAAAAAAACAAAAACAAAACAATATACAGTGGTTGCCAAAATTATTAGAACACCAAGCATATTTAAATGATTTTAATAATTTTCATTAAGTTGACCATTTAAATACCTATAAAATGGTTTGAATGTCTCCAAATATCATCATTATGCTTTAAAAACTAAATAACTAAGCCATGCATTGAGAACTCGCCCCCAAGTCGCCCTTTTTTTTAATGTTACACCACCAATTGAAAAATTTAAGAATCTTGCCCCTTTCAGGATCAAAGTTCATAACGTTAAACATTTTAAGCCTTTCCCTACAAAAAGTATATATTCTGAAAGGAAATTTCCTGAGTATGTCAAAAATGGCATTCAGAACAACACAGGGTGAAGTAGTCACATCTTATGTGGGGATTTTTAAATTATTTTGAAGGGCCCCAAATTTTTAATTCAGTGCCCCTACTCAAGTCCATTGTTCCGATGACCCTTAATATGTTACATATTTGGATTGCTCATGAAATTTCCTTTTAAAAAATATACATTTACAAGGAGGGGCTTTCATAAAATTAAAAAAATAGTCTTAACCTTCAATGGGCATGGTTATTTTGGTCATTTAACCACCAAGGGTGGGGGCGAATCCATCCTCCCCATTTGACCAAATTCGCTGAAACTTAGCATGTATTTGAGGTATATTAGAATAAATAAGCCTGCTAAGTTTCATACTTCTACCTCAAATACTTTTTTGAGCAATCGGCATATGTAATTGGCATTTTAATTTTTGCGTTTGGACTACATGTTTAATACACAAGTCTATGGGGAAACCAAAAGCGCATAGCGCAACTATTTTTCATGCTGCGCATTACCAGATGGTTGAAACTATATAAATTTGGTATCAACATATACCTAAGACCCTATGCTAAAAAGTCATGAAAGCTTAAGGCACACAAAAGATATCTTTAGTCTGATTTCGGTATATGAACTAGGGCATTGATAATCCCATAGACTTTGTGTAGGTTCAGGTGTTCTAATTATTTTGGCCACCACTGTATATATAAATATATATAAATTAAAATTACAATTGCGATATAGATCATTTTCTAAACATTTTAGTTGTTTGCATTCATTACAATGCAATGCCATTCACTTAATTTTATCTCGATCTTAAATATATTCTGTATGAACAACGTCTTTTGGGGGATATTCACTTTAAAATAAAAATTTTATAAAGTACCAACAGCAAAATACATCTTACAAATAGATATATGGCCTAAACTGAACAACTCGTCATCATAATTCATATATACCAAAACACCCTTTTTTAATCAAGAAATAATGATAATAATAACTAACCTTGAGGAAGAGCATTTCCAACCTCCTTGATGATACAGTCTTCTCCTCCATCAGCAGACGGAACAAAGTGTTTCTTGACTAGACGTAATCTTTCTTCTTCCTCCTTGACTGACTGAAGCGAGAGGGAACCCATTGATGACACAATGCTCACGTCATCTTTATCACTGGCCTTTCTTAATTTCCTATTGGAAAAACAATGAAAACCGGAAAAGTAAATATTGATGCCTTTCTCATTGCAAAAATAATAGTTCAATAAAAGAGCATTGGATTTCTAGTAGTCTATTCCATCTATAATTACCATGGATACAGAACTAACGCACTAAATTACCAATATGTGAACATGTTTTTTATGTCAATGCATTTGGTTTAGCGAGATTTTGTTATTAATGACGTAAATGGCCAAGTCGAAAGCACATCGTAACGTTAGTGGACTTTGTTTTATTTGTTTTAAACATGGTATGTTGCACACAAGAGCGGTGTTTGATATATTCATTCTCTTTAAATGTATTCAACGTCATATTTTAGTCAAGGCAGTGTAAGCTTGTTTTTCAGATTAGATGTTCGTCTGACTGAGAGGCCAGCAAACACTCACCGTAGCTTCTTGTTGAGACGGAGAGTTTCTGGGTGTCGGAGGGTCACCGATGAAGCAAATGCTAAGTAACGGCTGCACTCCGCAGGTTCCTGTCCCCATGGCACAGAAGCAAGAGCTGGCAGACATGACGATAGAGTGGGCATGGGGCCAGGTGCTTAATGAGGTTATAGGCTTGCTCAAGTTCCTCTTGAATTGATATGAGATCTATCAAGTGAAAATATTTACGTCATTTAGCTTGAGGCACAAAACATTTTTCACTTTCTAATTGCATTGTGTTTATCAATTTGTGCAGTATTATCAAACAAAATATTGGATGCATTATACATTTTAAAAATACTTCTTAACTTAGAGTCTTTGTACTGGATATTCATCAGAACTATGATGTAAACAAGCTACACATAGTTCATACAGGTGTATCTTTCAATTCATTTTAAACATGTAATGTACATACCTGAACAGTGCTTTTTTTCCCTTCTGGAATAAAAAATATTCAACTAACCTGTAATGCTTGCCATTTGAGGATCTATCAGTTCAGCCTCAGTCTTTGATGGTTCTTTGAACCTGCTCTGGATTTCTTCTCTTCCAAATGTTTGCCACATCCCCGAGAAAGCTTCCACATCTTCCCAAACTGTGATCTGCGATTTCTTCACCGCCTCTTCCTCTGCGTCCCTTCTTCCTGTATCCTTGAATCAGAACTCCTCCTGGGTATCTCAATGTCGTCCAGAATCATCTTGAGAATCAGAAGTAGGGCAGATTTGCCAATACTGAGATCAAGTTCCGCTGGAGTTTCCAGGAAGCTACTGGAAGATGTATTCATATCAACAGAGGGATGGTGCATTCTATGCTTGATTCTGACCCCTTTGATGAAGCCCTCGGGTGAATGTTCTTGCAGCCCTCAGCTTCTTGTATTGCTACATCTGAGACAGATATCTCTGGTTGGTGTTTGCTTGGGCTGAAGGTTTCCAGTGAGAGATCCAATACTGATGATGATTCAAAATCAGAAGAAGGGGAATGCGGAAGGGTATCAATTGTAATGCTCTCGTTCATACTGTCATCGTGTAGGAGTTTGAGTAGCTCAGGGCACCCACGATCTAGATTTCCAGGATCTGGGTCCCCTCTTGTGTTCTCAATATCTCCAGAGGCTCCTTTGGGAACTCTTCCTCTTCTTGCTCTTGGTTTGGTTTCTTTAACAGCTGCATCACCACTTGATTCTTTTGTCTTCCTTCCCCGTCCCCTCTTTGGTTTAACATCCACTGCTTCATCTTCCTTTCCAGGGTTTGTATCAGAGAACTCTGCAATGACTTCATCTAATATCTTCAGTACTTCGGAATTGTCATCATCAACAGGAGCCTCCTGGAATTCTACACTCTTACTTGCTCCCCGCCCCTTTCCTCTTCCCTTCTTTGTTGCTTTCACTAAATTTCCTTTATCTTTGAGATCCATGATATCAGTAGATTCCCGAGTTGTATCTTGGGACTTTACTGCTGCTTTCTTAGAGCCTTTCCTTCCTCTACCCTTTGGTGGCTTCTTGGTTTCACATGTAGTTTCTTCATCAAAGCTGAACACTCCATCTGCATCATCTGATGGAGTTGTCAGATCAACAACTTCAACAGTTTTCTTTGATGATCTAGCAGCTTTTTTGGCTACCGTAAAATTTACAGCACCTTTCTTGGTTGTGGCTTGTACTGCACTCTTTACCCTACTTTCACTTGCTTTATGTTTCCCTTTGACTGGGACAGGGGTATCATCTGCTTCATCAATGATCACATCACCAAAGAGTCCTAGTTCTTCTGGAAGCACTGCATCTTGTTCTAAGCTCCTGGAATCTCTCTTACGTGTCATCTCCGGTCTTCCTGAGGATGTGTCTAGCATGTTCTGAAATAACCTGCAAGGTTTACTCTCCTTGACAGATGAGGATCGCTTTGCAGTAACGGACATACTGAGCTGACTTAACTGACGGGCTACATCACCAATGTCATCAACATCAATTGAAGCGCCCACGGTGTCACTTCTGACCAGTGCCCAGGAAGAATCAAATACACTGTTTCCACCATTTATTGCTTTCATTTGAATTCCGGCAATTGCTAAATAGTAGTGAAATGATGCTTGCACAACTAAATCAACAGGTGCACCATTAAGCTCACACAGTGCTAGTCCATCTTTAGCAGAAGACAGTGCTTTCTCAATAATACCTAGTTCAAGTTCTATTTCAGCCTGCATCGAGACTACCTTGCACAGATCTGTTTGATGACATGCCCATCTGAAGTTAAATGGTTGGATATCTAGCAAGTTCAATTTTTCTTTGAAGACTTCCTGCAAGCACCCTTTTGACCATTCTAGCAGTTCTCTGGCGATTCCTAAAGTGGCTAATGCTGCTTCATTATTGCAAACAAGGGCATAGTAGCCTGCAAGACCCAAGTAGTAGCCTGTCTCAAGTTCATGGAGTGAGATGTCTGTGCATTGACTGCAGACGCAACCACTTTGATGATCAACATATCCTGGAAGCTTCGCAGAGCACACAGGAGCAGGTCTCAAGCTTGGTGAATTGCTCATGTCTACACTTATTTGACCATCAAGTGATCTTGAGAATGACATGGGACGAGTTTTGATGAAGTCCTCCTCATCACTCTCTTCTGCATTTTTCACTGCTTTCTGTTGTTTAGTCTTCATTTTAGGTCTTCCTCCTTTCTTAGTTTTCTTAGTTCTTGCATCAGATTGTTTTTCCTTTGGGAGTTGATTGTCCATTGTTAAAACTGCCTTTAGTTTGGTCAGGTTGGCATTACATTCATCTTCCTGGCCCCACTTGATCTGGACTTCAGTGAGATGCTGCAGCAATCTCCCATACCTTAATGCACAGATTGAACAATAGAAATAAAAAGTTGGCAAATACATCCACTACACCATAGTATCAGACAATACAGAGATATTCATTTCATGTCTTACATTAAGGTATATGTACGTTCTAAAAAGCAATCTTGAAATATGTTCAAAGATTACAATTATATATTATCATATTCAGGATGGGGATGCCACTACCTGCACAATCAAGACTGATTTCAATAATTGTCAGATATATAAATGTGATTTATTATATCAAAATGATAAACTATTCGCATTGGCTCTTTTCTGGTAACTTGGAAGTTTATCTTACCTCCTGGGAAGCTGGAATTTCTGAGCAAGGGAGATCCCCTCTGTGATGTAGCATTGTGCCTCTCTGACACACCCTTGCAAGGTGTAGCCCTGAGCAACATTGGACAGGGAGTCAAGCACCGAGGCCAACACACGCCATCTCAGTGACAGTTGACCTGTGGAAGGTGGAGAGATACTGGTATTAAAGCAAACTTATTGTATGTTTGATTGGTTGAATTGGTTTGAATAAACTTGAACTTGACATGAATAGCCCTAACATTACATCTTACCAAAGTTGCTTTACTTGAGTGAAATGCTATTATAATACACTCCATTATCATTAAAACTACATGAGCCATATATTTTGGGTACACATTTTGCGATTTTGGACTAGTAGACAATTTTCATGATTTTTGTGATCTTTTCATTGCTATAAGTAGCCTTATATTCAAGTGGAAAGTTTCAGGAGGATGGACTTGCAAAGAATAAAACCCCACAAAATGGCTTATACAAAATTTATTATAATATTTCTAGATGGGTATGAATACAAGAAAGTATATTAAGCAAAAAAGATGATAATATTTGACAAAGGATACAACATACATGTATATTAGTGATTAACAAACATGTACAATTTTTTTTTGCTGGAAACTTGTGAAATAATCTGCATAATAGCTGCAAAGCTTTATACAGATGACTCTACCTACCTCCATCTGTAGAGGATAATGATGCAGCAGGCTTGTCATTGTACGACTCGGTCTCCGCTCCACTCGTCCCTGTTCCAGGATGATCTTGGCGAACACCCATCCTAATCCTCATGGCTTCACATGAAGATCAATGTGGATGATCTCATCTCCGTGCTCATCCAGGATTAGGTTTCTGTGCTTCAGGTTTCTCTGAGTTGGGGGCATTGAGAAGGTAGTAGGAATGAAGCTCCTTGGCTAGGGCTGAGGTGAGGTAGGTGCGACAATTGCGGTGTCCAGACATCCTTGAGGATTTGCAAATACTCTGAGAAGCTCTCCTCGAACTGTTCGATCTAGAAAAAGACAAAGAGGAGTGGGGATGAGTGAGGTGATACTTTTTTTTGAGCTCTTTAATCAAAATATTCTACTTATCAATGCGCAGGAAATGGTTGGCATATTTTAAGCAGTTTTTGTAAGGGTTGCATTTGAGATTTGTGAGAATATTGCTAGCAAACAGGTAAAGAGTTCTAGCACAAAAATATTAACTAAGAAGTGAAAGTCCTTACTAGATTCATAACGTTTAGCAACAACAGAAATGATATATAGATACATCATCACAAAAGTCTATAATTAGTTATTAATGTACAATTAATGGGACTATTATCGCTTTCAGGGCTGACTGGTTAACTTAAAGGGGGACCAATACCCAAGAAATAATCATTTTCATAAGAAAGAGCACAATCAGAGGAGCAATTTAAAAAAAGTTTCATCAAAATCAGTTATAAAATAAGAAAAGTTATGGAAGTTTGAAAAGTCTCGTTTTACCTTCTATGAGGATCTCAAACTGGCAACATCGGCTTCAAAATGGCCAATTTTATGGACAACTCTCCATGGTTTGTACACAAATTTTCAGTTTTCCCCATTTTCTTTCAAAATATGTCTTACCTCCTTCTGAGCTCACATATTTTGTGTGAAATTATTTTTCCATGACATATTTGAGCTCAGAAGTGAATAAGAACATATTTTTGAAAGAAAATGGGGAAAAAACTGAAAATTGTGTACAAAACCAATGGAGAGTTTGTCCATAAAATCGGCCATTTTGAAGCTGATGTGCCAATTTGAAGATCCCATAGAAGGTAGAACAAGACTTTTCAAACTTCCATAACTCTCTTATTTTATAAACGATTTTGATGAAACTTTTTTTAAATTGCTCCCTCTCATTACGCTCTTTCCTATGAAAGTGATTATTTCCTTGGTATGGGTTTCCTTTAATGCTGTCTGAATACAAGTATGAAACTCGTCACTAATACAGAACTCACCTGTCTAGAGTAACAGAAAGACATAGCACTTCCCTAGATGGGACTTCCAGACATCAACAATGTCCTCTTGGAATCAGAGACATCATCCAAGGTTCTCTCTCCTCTTCTGATGATCATAGCCAGCTTGTTCATTCAGACCAACTCTGGACTAGGAGTCTTGAGAGGTGTAGGTCGGCCTCAATGGCTTAAAGATGCAGTGTAGAATGGGCTAGCTTACTCACATGCTCAGAACCCAGGATTTCTTCCACAGCCTGAAATGTGATTTAGAGTAAAAGTACAATGTTTTCCTGCATAATTACTCAAAATTTCATTAAATTTTATACTGGGGGAACACTAGCAAGAAAATCTATTGCATTTTAATCAGTTTAATGATATAGTTTCTTGTTGTGAAGTAACATTTGGGTCACAAATATTCACAATGTAAGGCACATGCCATGTTCCATTTAGCCCACACTTGCCATTTAACAAGAATGTATCCTAAACAATACCACTTCAACCTTTAATCATATCAGGAAGTGAATCTTGGGTTATGGTAGTTTACATTCTAGTACATATGAATTTAATTTCATGAGGATGATTGATTTACTTTTCCAGAAGCAGCCATGATGTCTGCAGCCAGCTGGAGACATCGCATGGTGGCTGGTGGATCCTGGAGGTAGCTTGGATTGAATGGGTCCACCTGGAGCAGACTGGCCCAGATCTCTAATGAAGCTACCAGGGGTGTCATCTGCTGAGCCTCCTGGGTCAGGTTACAGGGTGGTGGTGGTGGTGGTGACCCATCAGAAGCATCTACGGTGGATTCCTGGCTGGAGTCCAGGTTGAGATCAGGCGATGATGAACAGCTGGTATTGAAAATCTGAAATAATAATCATCAAAGCAAAGTTATGTGAAGTGTTGTGGCTTCAGAATGATGGATATATAATCAAACGTTCATTTCCTTTCATGGTATTAAAATACTGAAAATGAATTATTTTCCAATGGAGAAAAAGAAATGGTGCATACATAATTTGCAACGAGTAGTGTTATAACCAAAAGAAGTGCTCTTTTTTTGAGAGTAGACATATTTTACCAAAATGTTTTACAAGTACAGGTACATCTAACTCACACATAAAAGACAATTACAATACATCCCAACATCCATTAGATTTAAAACATAATGAAGAAAGTACCTGAATGACAGTCTCACATTGGCAGACGTAGAGCCAGAACTTGGCCTGAGCCAAGAGGTCCAAGCAAGCACCAGAGTTCTCCTCCGGGTTTAGACCCTCAAGGATGTCTACTGCCTGGATACAGACTTCTTTCAGAGGAACTAAATGGGAGGATATTAAGGCAACAATGTAAAAATTTAAATATAAAGTGAGAAGGGTGTATTATTGAGCAAAGAAGAAACCATTAATCCGGGAACATAACTTCATGTTTCTTTGGGGAAAATTTGAATTATTATAATTTCGATGTCAGTGTTGATGGTTCACTTGTATACAAAGAACCTATTGAAAATTTTTACATCCTGATTTTAAAAAAGAGCCAGCCAAGAAAAAAAAGACTTGGAGTAACAACTTAGAGGTGTAATTTATAGTGACTATTAACCTTTAAATAAAAAATGATGCCAATTCTCACTGCTGTTGACAATTTAACATCTGGGGTTTAAATTATCATTTCATACAACACTATTCTTGTGCTTGGTTAGAAAGTTGAATGAGTAAATAACATGAATAAGAAATATTTCTCTAAACATTATTATTTTTTTTTTGTAGAAAAGAATACCTTACCGTTCACTCTCCAGACCAGAATGAATACAGGAGTTGGGCGAGCTGGATGAGTACAGCAGCTCTTCTCCATCTCATAAACCATCACTGGAATACATCCTGATGAGATCCTGAATAGCTGCATACTGTTCAATACATGTTCATTCCTTCAGTAGAAGAACAAGAATTGACAAGCAGGGTTCAATGAAGAGTATCCACAAGTAGGTAATGCGTATATTTAAAAAAATTAAATAAATAAAAAAATAATTAAATAAAATTACGTGAAAATTCACTGGTTAAAATTCACTCATAAGACAAAGATAATGATTTCTCACATGGTTGTAATTATATATGAAATGATTAAGCATTATTAAAAAAAAAAAAAAAAAAAATTGATTTGCAAAATACAGAATACACAGTGATGGAATCATATGCCATTTTTTGCAAATTATTTTGATTACACACTATTGCTCATGATCAATACTCATCTAAGATATGATTTACTAAAATTTAAAGCTCCAGGTTAAAAAAAGCTAGGTAAGGGGATATTATATTTACCTCTGAGATCTGTAGCACTTTAGCTCTTCTCCAAGAGCAGTAGCAACAATTGACAGCTGATCAGTAACCATAGTTCCTCGCCATTTCTTCACAAGCATCAAGAAGTGTTCTGATGAAATAGTTAACAACAGTAAACAAATTTTGTGTGTGGGTGTGTGTGCAATTAACTAGGAATAAAACATATCTGAACACTTTATACAACAATGATAATGAACATTTTAAAGAATTCTTTAGTATAGGCTTTAATAATTTTTAATTTAATATCACTTATTGAGCTCACAAAAAAGGAAAGAAATTTACAATATAAACATAATAAGAAAATTCTTAAAATAAATCAAGGTCATGACAAATTATTGTCAATGCAGCGGTATGAATAATAATGAAATGTTGATTTCGAATGACATGAAATAACATACATGTATAACATTTACATTACAGTGGATTAGTAAATTACGCGATGCGTAATATATGTCCCCCGCGATAATGTAAAATTCCCATTACATCACGATCAGTGCTATCACATAAGGCAAACAGAATCGAAATCGGGTTAAAAAATGGTGAAGAAGTAGCATTTTGTAGGCAATGTACAATATAAGTATAAATCAAGGTCAAAGGTCAAAGGGGTCAAAAGTCAAAATTCTGGAGGAAGTTTTGTAGTTCTCACCTAGTGCTATCACATAAGCAAACAGAATCGAAATCGGATGAAAAATGGCGCAAGGAGTAGCATTTTGTAGCCAATTAACAATATAGGTCAAAGTCAAAGGTCAAAATTCTGTGAAAGAAGTTGTAGCTTATTATCCTAGAATGCTATCACATAAAGCAAGCCATGAATGAAATCGGATGAAAATGGGCGAAGGAGTTATGCAATATTGTGCCACAATTAACAATATAGGTCAAAATCAAAGGTCAAAGGTCAAAATTCTGTTGAAGAAGTATTTAACCATCACTACATGTAGTGCTATCACATAAAGCAAGCCGAAATTGAATCAGATGAAATAATGGCGAACGAGTAGCATTTTGTAGCCAATTATACAAGTATAAGGTTCAAAAATCAGGCGTCAATAGTCAAGGTCAAAATTCTGGTGAAGAAGTTTGTGTAGCCATGCAAACCTAGTGTATATATACGGCAATCACGGAATCGGATAATCGGAATGAAAAAATGGCGAGAGTTAGCATTTTGGGTAGCCTAATTAAAAATATAGGTAAAAAAAAGGTCAAAGGCAAAATTCGGTTGAAAGAAAGTTTGGTAGCCTCACCTATGTGCATCATATAAAGCAAACGGAATCGAAATCGGATGAAATATGGCGAAGGAGTAGCATTTTGTAGCCATAACAATATGGTAAAAAATAAAGGTCAGAGGTCAAAGGTCAAAATTCGGTGAATGAATATTTTTGTAGCCATCACTAGTGCTAATCCTACATACAAAGCAAACGGAATCGAAATAGGAGAAAAAATGTGAGGAGTAAGCATTTTGTAGCCAATGTACAATATAAGTAATTATAATCAATGGTCAATAGGTCAAAGGCGTCAAATAGTCAAAATTCCCGTGAAGAAGTTTTGTAGCCCTCACCTAGTGCTTATCATATAAAGCAAACGGATTCGAAATCGGATCGAAAATATGGCGAAGGAGTAGCATTTTGTAGCAATACTCAATTATAGGTCAAAAGATGAAGATCATAGTCAAAGGGGGTCAAAAGTCAAAATTGCTGTGAAACAAGATTTGTACCCTCACGTAGTGCCTATCATATAAAGCAAACAGAATCGATAATCGGCATTGAAAAATGGCGAAGGAGTAGATTTGTAGCAATTAACAATATAGGTCAAAAATCAGGGTCAAAGGGTCAAAGGGTCAAAATTCTGTGAAGAAGTTTGGTAGCTATCACCTAGTGCTATCATATAAAAGCAAACGGAATCGAGAAATCGGCGAAAAATGGCGAAGGGAGTAGCAAATTGAACGCATACGGCCAACGGGGACGGACGGATGGACGGAGGACACACACACATACGTACGGGAGCCCGTTGTTCATTAGTCCCCTGCTCGGAATGTCGGTTCGCGCGGGGACATAAAGGACAAATGAAAAACAATATGAATAACTTATATTCAGATTCCAAAGGTGTTAACTCTTACACATTCATGGCCGATATTCTGTTCCAAAGATCGCGAGCCTGTACAAAATACTTGCCTAACGAGAAACATAAATATAAATTGTTTAATAATTTCTCCTTCATTCTAAAGGGCCTGTCCCCAGGATCGTATGGGCGACAACCTCAAAATTTCATAATCATAAGGAGATCGGTTTAAACTGGCGATTATAGATTATAACAATTGAGCTTTAAGTCTACGCGGGCTACAATAAGAATTGCTACCACACACCACAATAGCCAGATCGCCAGTTGTCCGCAACAACGACGGCCTGCCTGTGGGACAGGCCTTAACTCAAACATTCAGCAGAGGAAACAGTACTGTACCTGTTTCTGAGATCTGAATCGTCCTGAATCTTCCAGTGCATTCCCTCTTGCCTTTGACCACTGCTCGCCTATACTGCTGACTGTCATCAATCACAAGAACAGGTAACAAACCAATAAACTGAGAGGCACAGTTGTCATGGCATTCCTGGTGAAGGACCGGGTCTCTCCTTTGGCAGGTCTACTAGTCAGTTCATACTTTTTGCTAGTTGGATCTACACAAGATGATTAGTAAGTGATACTAGAATTATACACTTGTGACATGAACACCTTATGGCCACATGAAACAATTTGGTACATTTGTATGGTGGTGATTGGAAGATATGAAGCATAGGAGTAACTAACAGGCACTACATATCTAACGGAAGCCTCAAATGAGTCAAACTCAACATGCAAACTCCATTGGTTCGCCTTCGCACTCTGTGGGTAAACTGGAATGAAGGAGAAATAAGGTGACTGAGGTATTGAAACTTTGCTTTGATCCATAAACCATTGTTTGGTATTGTGTAGCAAAGAATGTCACTTGACCACTACAGGATCATTATGTAGCCCCATTTCAGGGATATAAAAATGTTACAGTTTGAAATTTCACCAAAAACCCCAAGGGCTCACATAGAAATAAGTTGGTCCAGTGTGAACATTCATTATCAGTCTCTATGCATTCAGCTACAAACTCACTCTGACCAGAGACCACATTGAATCCAGTCACAATCTCAAGATTGGCCAACGACGTAATATACCATCTGATTGAGATATTTCTCTATATAAACTATAGTACAATTAGATAATGTGTAAAAATAGTATATTTGATTTAAAAAAGAAAAAATGTTGTTCTCACTCTTCCTAATAATTAGCAACAATCTCATGACTTTCCATAACAAAGGAATGATGGCTTATTGGCGTTATTATAAAAATGAATAAAAATCATTTGAATTATCAGGTTATAGATGAAAATTGGTAACCTGCTTTGGAATAAGAAAAATATGAAAAAATAATATTATTTAATAATTTGAATAAACCTCTTGAGCGAATTTCTTGTTCATCAAGTTCCTTGTCAAGACTGCACCAGCGTTGATCTGGTCACATGACATTCTGACTAGGTGACTTGCAAAGTCATACCATCCATGCTTGTAGCAGATTCACTCCAAAGTTGTAATGCATTGCTCCTGCTAAATGAGTAAAAAGATACAATTTTCAGAATAACAACACAATATAAATAACAGTATACGGAAGTCCTTTACAAAAATTTAAAAAAAAAAAAAAAAAAAAAAAAAAAAGAAGAAGAAATTAAAGAATGAATAATTGAGATCTTTGTCAAAAGTAAAATGAGAAGATCTACTGGATATCAATTTTTCTCATTGTTAAATACACATGTACATAGTACAAATGTATTGATATGAGATCTTCTTTAAAAGTTGTAACAGAATGTTACTATGATGGAATACAAAAAAAAAGAGAAAGTTACAAAAAATTCTGGTCATACTGATTTAGCATTTGAAACTTGCCCTTTTAGTTTACCATATCTTTTAAACTTTGATTCATCTAAAATGCAATAATATAGAGAATGCTTAATTATATACGCGTATGCCACATTTCCACTACCAGTCTAAATAGGAAAGATAAATATAGTGAACTAACCTAGCACGATATTCATTGACAGAAAATAAACTCCCCACCTCCTTTCGAGACATCTTCATGACTGCCTTGGTTTCTCTTGCATATCATGTTTACTTGCCCTGCTTCCAAATGTTGCTTTACACCTCTGTCTCAGGACCTATTTGCGGGCCATTGAGTTCTTGAATGGTTATAGTAGCCATTAAAGTGAGGGTGGTCAGCGCTTGTTGACCAACCTGGTGGTGAGCTGTTCACTGACAGGACCTCTGTAAACGTCTGTTAATAGGATGCTGAAAGGGAAGTTAGGACGTGTTCTTTGTTAGGTTTCCAAGACATTCCAGGTTTACCGGCAAGTGCCTGGTAAAGTTGACTATCTCCTTCTT
>CALNVZ010002100.1:27321863-27364536 GCA_940671915.1 Paracentrotus lividus | reverse complement strand
AGAATAAAACATTTCTGAGACGACTAGATCGAGACTATCCCTAACTTGTTTACAGTTTAGCCTACTCTCTTCTACGACGAGGCCAGTACACTACAGCTAAAAAATGATAACTTTTCCCGCGTAAGAGCATGAAATTTACCAAGTTGATGTGTCATGATGATTCATGCTTCTATATTTCGAAAACTACAAGATGGATTTTAAAATTACAAGGTGAAAAACTGTAAAATTACTTGCTTTTTTTAATGATTGTATGAGGTTCTTGCGTTGATCAATTCACTTTTGCGTTGAGGGCTGTGTAGTAAACGTTGCAGAAATCCGACACGCTATCGAGTCGGAAATCTGCAACGTTGAAGAAATCGGCATGCGCGCATTGCAGAATTCTGCAACGTTGCGGATTTCGTACATTTCCCGAACTGATAATGAATTAAAACATCATAACGTTAAACTTTAAACTCTTAACGTTAACGTCTTGTCTTGTGTTCTTCCTCACCTCATCATGATGGTGAAGAAAAAAAAATCAAATTCAAAAGTCAAAGTCAAACCCAATTCATTATTCAAATTAAACAAAGACGAACGAACATAAACATGAAGCATGAAGTAACACTAACAGGTCAAACAAACATAAAAAAATGAAATTAAAAAGTCAACTAAAAAATCAAGACAATCACAAAAGTCAACAAACTAAAAAAAAGGCAAAATGCCAAACCCTAAAAGTCAAACTAACTGTTAGATCTAACGTTAGACTCTAACGTTAAAGCCAAAAAAAAAATGGCAAAAACAAAATTAAAAAACAAAGACAAAGTCAAACAAACAAAATCCAAACGATGAGGGTCTCAGCAAAAATTCTCATGCAACAAATTATAAATCTAATATTCTCAGTTACTTACTTGTTTTGTTTGGTATCAAAAACATTCTCATTTGCAGAGTAATCGACCGGTTCCATCCACAGTCCAAACTTCAAGTCAAAATTTTCTAAACTATACTTTAAAATGGCCGCGAATAAGACGTTTTATATGGGTCTTTTTTATTGGCTAATTTGATAAACGGTGGAAACGATAAACCAATGAAAAATCCGGTTTGTTTCATCGCACTGCCGTAACGCGCGCGCATATTTCATAATGTAGCTTACATGCTCAACAAAACTCTTTACGGATGCCCATCGTCTCCCGTCGCTGAACTCCGGCGGTACGGTGCAGCCAAGTTCTGATGACTCTTGATCTTAACCTTCTGCACAACTACGATTCGCGCGTACGTTAATAAAACGCACGCACGTACTACAGCGGCATAACAACCGTTTCTTCTCTGCTGACGATCAACCCAACTACTGTAAAATTACTTCTTAGACTTATCCCAGGGTACAGAGAACTTCATCAAACGGCAAACTTTTTATAGGAGCAACTCCTAAATTCACAGATTTTGATTCAACATGGTGAAGCTAACAGAAGGAATGGTGCTCGCAAAAGCACGGGCATCAGACTTGGAAAATGTTAAGAAGCTGAATTGCTGGTAAGTCATTCGGAGATGAGGGTGCTTTGCTCCCCGACGCAGCGGTCCAGGCTCCAGCTGTAACTACTCAGCTAGCTCAGAGGCATTTTTGTTTCGTTGTGTTGATTGAAAAGTAGAATCAGAATTTACGACAACTTGGAATTGTTATACAGTGTTCGTAGTATCAATCTAAATCCCATCTGAAGCAATTTGTTCGGTATTGAATTATAATTTGAACTGAGAATTATTTCTTTCTTGAACTTTTGAAGGCCAAAAGGCAAAAGTTGAATGAATTATTATTGGCCTGTCGTTAGGCCTAGATTCTACTCTACTAGTTAGAAAATGTGACTGAGCTGAATGATGCCTGATGGCTGAGCTGATGCCTGTGAAAGAAAAGATTGAATGAGATGGCTGATGTACTTTTATTATAATAAAAATTAGAGTCTAGAGTCTATCTAGGTTAAATCTGATAACTGTGATCTGATTTGGTAAGTAGATTAATCAGTGAATGTAAATTACTTCACTACAATGATTGAAATAACAGTATTTTCTAACTCAAACTTTGCATTTACACAATTCAGAATATTTTTACTGAACAGTTATGTTTGATTGACTAAATTAAGATCTCTTAGCTTATCTACCTGTATATGGTAAAATTTCTAAAACCAACTAGATCTAGATCTATATTTAGACTAGAGGGTCTAAGCCTTTAAGTCAATTATGCGACCATGTCCATTTTTCCTCTGACATGTACATTCACCAGAAGTAGACCTTTGGATAGTGTCGATAGTTTATATGAAAACAAAAACTTACAAAGTTTAAAATTCAATGACATGTCAGATAGAATAAAAGATTATGTTAAATTTAATACAGCACATATCTCATATAGCTCATGAAAGGTGATAAATTCTCTAGAACTAATTTTTATTCTTCTCGTTGTTCTCCCTCCGTTAACTGCGGAAATCTTTAGGAAAATCCTGCGTGTGTAGTGGTAGGCAGACAGTTATTTGTAGAATGAAGCTTAATTTTTAGGAAGCAGCGATGCTCGTAATGAAAGGATTTTCAGTAGAAATTGGAGGGCAAGGGTTGTAAAGGATTTGATTGTAATGAGGGGGAGATTTGGGTTGGGCAGGAGAACAAGCTGTGTAGATTCTAATAGTTCTACAATACCATGACAATTTTGGTGCCTAAAAAATCTGCTTATATTTTCCTTTTGATGAACAGTAAGTATGCTTTTGTAGAAATTTATTGTTTCATATGAGACTACATGTATATTGCAATTTATAATTATATAAATCTTATCAAACTATACCCTAGCTTTTAGCTATGTATTACAATTTCAAATATGTCAGATTGTATATTTCCATTGTCTGTCTTTCAGATAAGAAGCCAATATTTTCCCACCAAATTTTTGTGATATATCTGTTATAAACTTTCTTGTAATCACCAAAACAGAGCGTAGAACACCTCACATCTAATCGTGGTGACCCCATGGACAAAGCCTCTGACAAGTTTTCCTGTTTTGGGGAATTTGATTCATACAGTGAAATATCAGTTTACAACAATTGGAAGGGTTGCGCCTGGATTGAAAGGACCAGGGTACATCATGATCAAAAAACCAGTTTGCCCATTAGAGATCCACATCTTGAGGATTACATACATGTACAACCCAAGTACCCCTTTAATTTTTTTATCAACTGTTCAAATTTTTAAAAACAGTTTTCAACAAGCTGGGTTTTTTTTTTTCTCACACTATATTACTAGGGTTGAATATCCTTTGTTTTCTGTGTGAACCACTGACCACAATAGAAATAACTGAAAAAGAGAATTCTAAAACTGAACTTTACCTTTAAATCAAATTGTCTTTGTTTGCATGCGAATTGTACCAAACATTCCACACAATATCTTGATTCCCATTTAGGCTAAAAGGCTTTGCAATCAGGCAATGGAATACCGTACTGAGCCCAATGGGAAATTATCCTAACTTATGTTCATTGTGTCGATGTTGGGTACCTATTCTCATTGGGACAAAAACTTAGAGACCACTGTGGGCAAATCTTTCTCTGGGAATGTGGGATGAAAAGGAAATTATCCTGTTGATAAAAAGGAGAAATCGTTTCTTGCGAAGAAATCTGATTCATGAATTCAAAGGACCAGAGAGGGTCGCTAAAAATGTGGTAAAGGGTGGTTAACTTTTTGTTCTTTTATGACCTGACTCTCTTTTGAATTGCTGGGAAGTATAGTAGATTGCTAAAATGAGTAGTGATGCATGACTAAGCAGCATAGCTATGGGTTTCATTGTACATCAAACATATTAGAATTATGAAGAGTATGCAACATTTGATATGCACATGAGAAACAATATAGGAATAATGCATTACGCGGAGTTGTTTAGCGAGTGTGCAGTGCACGCAGAGGTTTCTTCTGAGCATGCGCACTCCACACGAGCCGGAGGCGAGTGTGGAGTGTGCATGCGAAGAAGAAACCTCGAGTGCACTGCATATCGCTGAACAACGACGGGAAAATGCATTATTCCTTTTATAAGATGGCTAAGTAATTTCGAACGGGAGGTCAATATACCTTGGATGAGAAAGAAATAATGAAATAAATCAAATATCAAAGATATCTGAAAATATCTGAAACTGCATGTGGAGAGGTTTTGCGATACTTTACGTGACCTCATTTTACGTGAACTTATTGAGCATAAGCTATGGTACTAATCGAAATCTCGACTTTTGAGACGCTCACTATTTTACATGACCTCATTGAGTATAAGCTATGGTACTAATCGAAATCTCGATGTTTGAGACACTGCACTGCGCATGCGCCAAAACCGTGCATTAGACAATTTGGGTGCGCAAAAAATGCACGGGCGTGCAGGGATAGACATTTTCTGCGTATGATCACGTGGTACGCTTTGACCAATCAGCAAGCTGGAAATTACTTAGCCATCTTATAATACAGATTTTCATGTTTATAACTAACAAGAGCACTTGTTTGTGTATATACAATGTATACATTATGGATTGACCAAAATTCATTGTAATTAAGAGACAGTGACGTGTTTACATGTACTCTTTCTTTAAAAAAAAATCCTTTAATACTTTGATCCTTTGGTTAAAGAATAGGATACTATATGGAAAGAAAATATGAAAAGCATAAGATTTAAATTGCACTAACAATTGATTAAATATAGAACTTTAATTTTTCCTCATGACATTTAATCATTTAATATATACATGTATATTTACTAGATTGTTTGCCCAATATGAGATATTTCATTCCACATTTGAATGTAAGTTGTGGCTCTTATTTGATAGCACTTCAATGTCTCTTCATCATGCGCTAGAAGCTTTAATTGCACTCTCATTAGTCTAAATGAAACTCGCTTCCGAAAGAAGACAGCAATGCACTTAAAAAGCCCTGATATTGTGTGACCTTGAAGCCGAAGCTGATAGGCTTTCAAAAGAGCTAGACTGGGAACAAGGCTAATGGAATTTGGCGGAGAAAGAGCTGCATTCAGGATAAGTGCGCGGTTGAGGTTGTCATGATATTTTAGTTCCGAATCCATTAATCAATTAGCCCATATTATGAAGCCCTTATCGTTTTCATTCTTACAACAACCCACCCTGTACATTTACTGTATGTCCTACCCAACACTTACTACTTACATGGAGCAGGAGGAACATGAAAGTAAAAAGATACTTTCCTCATGAAAGTACAGTAGGTCCTTGATAATAATCAGCATTCTTACTAAAATAGTGTATATTTTATTTTAAATTAATGTGTATAATGAGGAAATTGCTCATTATCCCTTGTGGGTAAACTCAATTAAATGGTTTTAGTCCTGTGTCATGCACACTTTAACCTTTGCTGTTTACTTACAATGTGCATTAGGCCTACATCATTATTCAAAAGATAAAATAAGCTATTTGTTTATTTTCCATTTGTGGAAGAGAGTTTCTGTCAGGAACAAACATTAGTAACATACTCACTTGAATTGGATTTGTATCATGTGAGATAGTATTATTGCAATCAATTCTTGAGCAGAGTCTTGGAGAAGATTATTTCAGCCTGTAGGCTATGAGGATGCTAGGGTTATCACTGTGTGAAACTCCATCTCAATTTATCCGTAAATGATCGTCACCCTCCAGTGGCTCTTCCACGAGTCTTAGCCGATCTGATGTGTGAAGCGAGAATAGCACTTGGGCAGGCATCCTAGAGAATGTAAACATATATTTGAGAGGGGCTCTGTGTTCAGAGAGACTTATTGTATGTTTCAAGTTTAAAACCCATAACCAGAACTTTTTTAAAAATGAGTAGGCCTACGTGGTTATTTTTTAAACATTAAAAAAAAAAAGTAAGATGACTTGTAGGAGATTTGGAGGCAGAAGGCCAACAGCCCTTTACATGGTGATTTGTACATGGATGCCAGTGCATTTATAACCTTTTTTGAATTTTTTTCTGCACATCAAATCTGATTTAATCGTGAAAATATGAAAGAGTTGAGACCAACACATATTTTTTTCACGCATACCTGTATAAACCTTTACTGAAAATGACTGGTTAGTACTCCTGCTTGAGGAACAGCCACCATGTCTCTCATTCTGTATGCCTTCATGTTTAGACCTTAGAGTAGGAGGAGACAAATCAGTTGTGAGGATGGATGAGCATGAAATCTGGGCTCATTGTTTGCACAGACACTTCATCGGGTGACTCAGGTTACATTCAACACAGCGGGGTGTTCCTGCTTTGTGCCTCTTGTTCTGCAAACGCAGCAACTAAAAACAGGTCTTGCTTGACTCGACGGTGTTCTACTTTGTCAAGATGATGTGATCTTTCTTGACATAATGTTACTTAAAATTCTGTATATTTTTATCACATTTTGTTGTTGTTGGTATCGTTGAGATCAATGCGTTATGAGGTTTAAAACATTGTGATGAAAGGACTTGAAAATGTGTCATCACGTTTCTTTGTTGCGCTGCTAAACCTAAACAAGGTCCCTTGATCTTTCAACTCAAAACTTGAGAATTGTAAAGAGTCCACCTGTCGACCTGTTGTTAGACTCACTGGAAGTTTCTATCTCGGATCTTTTTCCAGCCTACATGTACATTTGTTCAGAAAAACTTTCCCACAGTTTATAATACACCTGTTGTGGAGCTCATGTTCCAGGATGCATCTTACACTTTCAGGCACTTGTATGGTATGGTAGAGATTGTGTAAATCTTGCAATCCTATTGTTATGCACAATCATCCCTAGACATGTTTGACTTCAAATTTTGTCAGTTGCTTACCACAAAAGATATTTGAATCATTCATTTTGTCTTGTTTTGATTGGGGAGGAAATGCTATCAATAGATTTGTAACATACTCAAATGATTGATAATTGCACAACAAAGAATGATGTTCCATACTATTTGAGGTGGTATCTCACCAGAGGAGATGTCTTCAAGACTCCCGCAAAGGATCATTCACATTAGTCTTGGTAGTTTCTGAGATGTCTCCACGAATGGAAGAATGTCAGAAATATATACATATTTAATTTCAATATTGAAGATACTACAGAGACTCAGGGAGTCGTGGGAGGTGAGATACCAAAGAAAAAAAAGTCTGGTACAAGCTTTTGGGGGAGGATAAAATAGACGATAAAGTTGAGTTATCATCATGGTTTTAATTGTCTTTTTATTTCTGCATTTGATTAGCTTTAAAACCAATTATATGCCAGTCCCTTGTTAATACTCTTTCAACTGACCCTGGGCCAATGAATGGGAGGTAACAATGGTTTGGATCAGGTACAATGGACTAATGTTGGCCCTTACTGTCAGACTTATAAGTACGCCTATTCATGAATATTTGATGGGGCTTACTGTAATTTACAGGTGGATTAGAAAGATCGATGTGCCTTGCTAGTGGCGCTAATGTTGCCAGTGGCTTTAATGTGTAGCACAATGTCTCCCCTTAATGAGGTATGAACCTCTTTTATATTGGGGAACAACCGAAGGACCAGTCATCCTGGAAAAATGTCAGGTTTTGCTTATTTACTTTGCCTCTACAATCTAAGTACATTTCATCTCAGCCACTAGGATTAAAACAAATGAGCTTTCATTGGATGAGGAGGAGGGGGGGTGAAGTATCCTTTGTAAACTCTAAAACAAGTAAATGTAGTCATGGTAAACTTGATGTTTTTCTTGGCATATTATGTAATGTACATGTAGGCCATACTTTATCCACCAAAGTTGTTCTTGTATGTGCTTGTATGGTTTTCCTAATGAGTAATGGTATCTAGCTCTCAAACATAAAAATTCTGGTCTATAATGACAATATTCATTTGTAAGCTGACTTTATATTTCTTACTTACGACTATATTCTCCCATTTTCACTGCATCATACAAAAATATACAATGTGCGAACAGATATTGATTGATATTCGATTTGGGGATGATTCGCATTAACAGTTGAGGAAGGTCTACGACCAGTTCTAAGCAAAGTTCAGAAAGATTAGTGACCTTTGTGTGTCAACATTCAATAGACGGACAATACTGCTGTAAGTTCACAATCCTCGTAGATACAACAATTGTCAAGAAAAGCATCCATCAATAATTTATACCTTCCTGCTCTCCTGCAAGCAAAAAGTATGAATAGGGCTATGGTAAAACTTCTCTGTAAAGCAAACTTACATTTCACTTATAAAGTCAGTAAAACACTAAATTCTGTCAAGCTAGTCGATTTGTTTTCCCATTCACGAAAAATAGGGATGTACACTATTTTGTAGTAGTTTAGAGATTGCGTAGCTGTCAGATGTATACATGAATATTCAACTTCTGTGCCCCAATTCACAAGAGCCCTTCACCCTGGTTGTATAGTGAATTTTGATGAGGGCTAAAGTGGCAAAATGACTGATGGTAAAGTGAGAAAATGACTTGTCAACGATGATGACGATGCATCTAGCAGAAATCTTGTTTGGTCACTTTCATCAGGTTTCTCAGTCTCTAGAATTTTGTTCCAGTGGGAATAAATGCCTGGTTTTCTAATAGGAATTTTTGCATGTACTGAATGAGAATTGATATTACAAAACATAATTTACTGAGCCATGCACACACTAGTTCTTAGATCTATGGAAGTTTTTACAAAGAAACGTCTCTTTGCAGCTTTTGCAGCTATTGGGTTTTGGTTATTTTCCAGTTCTTGAAAACATAGGTCTTATTTCCTTTTTAATATCATGAGTTTTTATGAATTACATGTATCTCCTTCCTTGTAGTCTATAATGTTTCTCTCTATTGGAAACTACTCTCTGAATAATCACAGGTAGAATCCCATTACCATTATAAGTTCACATCTTTCTGGTCACAAGCAGTCTTTAAATCTGATTCACCATGCCCGCTCCCTTGCCAACACAAAGTTGGGCGCCCGATTGGTCACTGTCATTATATCCAAAGGGAGGTGTTTGAAGAAACCCTGACTACCGGGTAAGCAATATAGCTTTTGAGCAAGACTCTTAAAATACTCAGAAGGGATTTCAAGCTGGGTATCTTTGTATCACGTCTCTATCGATATATTCAATTATTCATGGAGTATTATGGTAGGGACGTAGAGTGACATCTCTATACCCCAGGAGGTTTATATTTCCAGGTGTCGTATTCTAACCAGAGCGGTCAAAGCAGTGTGATTCATTCTCACTACCTCATCATTCACCTGTATGGAATGACCTGGGATGCTCATGCAATAAACATAGCCGCAACCGTCAAGGTACGAGATGGATGAAACGCGCTTTAGCCATTTTCTATTTTGTACACTTTAACACTACCATCATCTATTTCAATGAATAATTGAAGAATCCTAAACCCAAAGATGAATCGCTGGTAGGCATGACGGCTTAGGCATACATGTCAGGTTTACCAAGGGGGAAATATGCTACATGGTGCTGAAAAGTGGCAATTACTCTGTAGGCTGTCGGCACATTGTATACCAGTATAAATGTACCATTTGAAAATATAAAAAAAGCTTCAACAAGGCAGGAAACTGGAATCCTACAATGTGACACAACTGTGCCATGATAATGCACAAGGCTGATGCTATGGACTGAGAAACACAGTTCCCTCACGTCTTTGTTTCTCCTCTCCCTTGTGTCTGACCGAGGTTTGGGATTTAGGGATTCCAGATTTCAGAAGGGTTGCTTGACAGACACCGGAGGAGGAAAGAAACCCAAAAGAATCTGTCAGTCAAATTTCAAGTTTGTCCCAACCGACCGACGAGGTGGAAAAAGGGATTGGAAAAGACCAGAAGGGTGTGAAAGTCGTTGAAACGCAAACGGACAAGACGATTAGAGGGATAAGGAAATGTTCTCACCAGCCTGAGAAAACACAGTAGAGCTGCTAGCTTGTTTTCTGTCCCCGTTGATAGGACATGGGGGGAAATAGTGCCTCTTGGGTGAAGATTCTGTTTTTAAATCATCGCCCTGCTAAAATCGATTGGAAGAAAATAAGATACCTCTGAAACTGAAATTGAAAGTTTCCCAGTCAGTGCAATAACATGCAAACTCCCAGTCTTGCTATTGTGGTCGTTTCCCTTGTTTTGTTCATTGTTATTCGTTGTACTCATTTACCAAGGTTTCAACAGCATACAAGGTGTATCAGAAACAATCAAAATCATCTCTAACTAATTTTGTTTACTTTAATTTCAATATGAGTATTAAAAAAAAAAAAAAAAAAAAACCATGAAGGATATACTGTTAAAGAGTTGCATGTGCACTTTGACATTATCAACTCTTAGTGAATATTATATTCTTAATATTTTAAAATAGTTCCATATGAATCAAGGGCTTATTAAATGTTCCATTATTGCAACATCTTTTCAGGAGATCATCAACAAATTTGACACTACGTGCTGCAATGCCTGAATCCTGGACAGAATCTGATGGTGAATTCATTCCTTTCATGTACAGACAGTAATCATCATGTACTTGTGCTTGTAGTTGTACAATTGGTTCTTTGTGCATTGATGCCATGACCAGACATGAGGAAGATCTCCTCTTCCTTAAAAGGATCGACAAGTTTATATTATTTACAGGTTTAGAACTTTGAAGCGTTTCCTTCTGGCACTGTTAAGAACGTGCTGCAATATGTAATTAAACTGAATGGTTTAACAGATTTCTAGCAATCTGATGTTGAGTCACAACTTCTTTTTTCCTCATTGTTCATTTTTCAACATTCCAAGACCCATGGGAAGGTTTAGCTAATTAATGCATCAAAAACTTTTTACTTATAACCTTTTTTTTTTATTGAATAGTCAACCATTCAGAAAAAAATAACAAAGTTATGAGTATTTGAAGTCTTTATTCTGTGAAGTCACGTGTGAGCTGCTCTCTTAAGTTTTTATGTAACATAAATTCCATAAAGTGTCATTTTTCAGAAGAATATTAATTAATTCACCTGTGCTGTTGTTGTATCATCAAACCTATGTTCATATACATCCCTCTATCAAATTGACACAATATGTGGGAGAGATGCTCACACATGACATCACAGAATAAAAACTTCGCTATTTTTTGTTTGATTTTCTTCAAACTTTCACTCATATTTTTATTTTATTTTTCTGCATTTTTTTAAATCAATAAAATTCCCAGGTGAAATTCCCCTTTAAAAGATACAAATGTAATCTACTTGATGTGAGGTATGGTGTAGGCCAACACAATAAAAGAAATACTTGTGAAAGTGAAGTGCTGATGTCTGGATGGTATGGTAATGTCAGGATTTGTCGACCACAGCGCTGTCATCCTGCGACCAAAGGCCTACCTCTATGTCGTTGAGAATGATATTGAGTAGGAATATTGGTGTACCCTGCTCTCAGGGTGATGTAGGATGATGGGCAGGTGAAGGGTTGGTAAAAGGGGAAGTGGTTAGAGGTATCAGATAGTTAGGGAAAATGCAATATAGTTGAGCTTCTCCTGTGAGACAGAGGGAAGTTGTGTGGATGAAAGCCCTTTTAGTTCTGAGAAAGGAATATATGTAGGCGCACATGTATGGGAGGATTGTTCATTTGAAGGATAAGGGGAAATGTATAGATTGAGAATTGCAACTGTCTAAAGATGTCTTGGAAGCAAGAAGTGGATACTGTTTTTATACATTTATATTTGCATATACATGTATGTACTTTCAAGCAGCATTTGCATGAAAATCTATGCAGAGTTTTGATTAAACCCCCCCCCCCAAAAAAAAAAAAAAAATAAAAATAAAAAAAAAAAATAATAAAAATTCTGCCCCCTTTTAAAGAAAATTGTCATTTCATATCTTTCTATATTTATCCTTTTATTGAGAGCTTTCATCGTGAGCTTTTTATCTACTGCTGTTGTCTATTAATGTGGGTGGAAAGGATAAAGGAGTGTTTAAATAGAATCTGTCATATTTAAATCTCATTTCATCTGGATTTGTCTGCTCCTAATCCTACTCCCACTTATCCTTCTCTCTCATACTCTCCACAATTTCTCATTTTTTTATTACTTTTCTAAAATAATGGAAGCTTTTTTTTCCTACTTGGATTGACATTGATCAATCAAATGAAAGAGTACATGGTGACTGTGATATATCAGCAATAATTGATACTGCATAATTTGATGGTGGTGTATAATTTTGTATAATTTTGTGGCCTACATTGGAGTTTGGACACTACATTCATAGAGAGGAATACATGCCATCTATAAAACACCCTTTTACAATAATACATAGCAATTCCTATACTTCTCAATTAAATATTCAACACAATGCTTTCAGAGAGTGAAAGCATGGAAAAATGGAAAGCTTACACTTGAACATGATGCATGACAATGGAGTTTGCCTGAATGTCAGAGGACATCGCTTCTTCAATAATCATGCTGTGGTAGCGCTAGGAATAGAGCGCATGCGGGTCTTGGGGCAAAACAAAAAAATATGAGGTGGTAGGGTAGAACAGGTTGGATTGAATTACAAGATACCCATGGCCCCACCACTGGTGTTTCAACAGCGCTGTGGGCAATCGGCATTCCATTAGTGCTGAGCTGGAAGTAGCATCATGGGGAACAATCACGAAGCAGTTTGAACGCACAATGAAGATAAAGTTGAGCAAATATTGCCCTTGACATTGCCAGGGTATCTGCGGTTTATTTTTTTTTTAAACAGTATAAGGCAAGGATACTGTAACACTGTAGGTATAATAGATTGTTGCATGGTAGGTGGAGTAGACAGGGATTATCCAGGTTGAACTTCAGGAAGCTCAGTTATATTTATAAAATATGATTAAATTGAATTGTGGTAACACGTCAAAGAAGTTCAAATGATTGTGATGATTCAATTGTCTTTTGAAGAAAAAAAATGTGATTTTGAACGATAGTTTGTTTGTTTGTTTGTTTGTTTTTATTTCCGTAAAATCATACAATCATACATAATACATAATTATCATAACATGAAATAAAAATACGGCGGATGGCCCATTTCAGCAGTATTCACACAATACTGCTGTTCTTCCATGGGGTCCTTGAGTACTATACAACAAAATTGTATAGCCTTATGGGCTTTCGATGAATCTCAGACTTCAATTTACCAATTAATACTTAGCAAAAATGAGGCAACCAGGCTTAGAGCCCTTCCCATATCTGCTTGCAATCTTCATAATGGTTTCTTACTTATTCCGGAGAATGAAAGGGATTTGATGGGATAAGTCATGCGAAGCAAGAATTGATTGATTTGATCCAAATTGCCAAAGGGATGCAATTTATTGAGAGATGAAAAATGAACAAGCACTTTTATTGATTATCAATATTTCTAACTTTCTAACTTGTGCTAGAATGTCACAGAGTATGACAAGTGTACGTGTTGTTTAGTGGTATGATGAGTAGTCTAAATGTCTAGACTCCACCTTGTCTCTGTTGTGTCCAACCTATGTCATCAAGTGCATCAAGTTCATACCCTGCAATAAAGATTTGCCCTGGCAATCATCAGCAAAAGCATTTAATTACTTGATGGAAGGCTAGTCCAAGGACCATGGGAAAGGCACTTAGTTTCAAAATTCAGACTCCGTGATAAATTTTATAACTGATGAGGGCCTCTAAACTACCTGGAAAACTACATCTAACTGAAGAGTGTGTTCCAGGTTGACTTCTGCTTGAAGATGTCTACAAATAAATGACATCTTGAGACATAGCCTCAGTACATTTAAATGTAAATAGGAAGGAGAGTCCTCCTGAGTTGAGAAGCTAAGTAGGCCGGGCTACTTCTTACCTCTTTATACATTATAGATGTACATCTTCATACTATGTGTACATGCATGATAGATGTGAATGGACTCCTGCAAAACCTTGAAGATGTATAGCCAGTAACAGCATATAAAGAAAGATTGTTCAAACAGAATATAGGAGAAAACTATAAGCTACCTCAAGAACAGTATGCTATAGACACTTTTTTTTTTTACATAAATAGAATGAAGAATTTACAATTTATTGAATCTTAAAGTGACATTCCAAACTAATTTTATTATATTTTTATATAAAAGTATGTTTTCAAAGTGATGTAGACAAAATAAAATTCCTCTGTGCCGTATCACTGATTGTGCAGTACTCAACATGATATTTTGAGATGGCAGTCATTCCGTCATGAGTGAGAGAGAAAGTTAGATAGAAAAAGATTATCTCTTGTTTTTATCACCATGTTGAAGTGTTAAGTACAAGGTGGACCCATCATTATAAAACAATTAGTGTATTTTGAAAACACAACTTTGTCAACTGAGCTCTTGTTTTAACTTGCTACAATTTAATGTATTTCATTAGTTGTTTTTCCATAGCCAATTGAGCTTTAGGACCTTGTTCCCACTCTGCTGTTTGCAATAAAAACAATATCTTGCACCCTGTAGGCCTATAGATTTGATGTTGTTAACCCATGTATAAATGTCAAGGTAAATTATTAAGTTTGTGTAATAGTCATACTGTATGCATTCATGATTACCTGGATAAGAGGGAGGGTTAAGTTAACTCTTTATTGTCATCACAATTCTCTATCATATTCATTCTGTCATTTAACTTTTCTTCTGTTATGAAAAAAATGAAATCCTCAAATCTCAAAGCACTTTCTATCATATCGAGTGCCTATATATTTCTTACAGAAATTATTAACACTTCCTATAACATTAAGTGATAAATCTTCAATCGTGAGCCTGATCATTGAACCGAACAAGCTGCTATGTATTCATGGCATACCCATCCCGGGGGTATTTACTCGCATCACATTCTAGCTGGGAAGGTGCGAAGTCATCTCCTCTATCTATTGAATAAAAAGAAACATTATTGGTTATATGATGCATTACACTTGAGTGGTCAAGGGATGTAATCTCTCATGAATAAGAAATGAGGTTGTCATAACACTGGCATCAGGAAATGAAATAGGTGGCTAAGCTAAGGGCTCCTTGTCTCTCTCTTGAAAATAATTGCCTCTTAATTTCTTCTTCATCTTTTATCTACTCCAGTGTGCTCATGTTCATGTCATTTATTTGATTTACCAAGTATGTACAGTGTATAAAAGTTTTCAAAACCATTTTGTTTCTTCCTATTTATTGAGCTTGGCATTTCATTTTTTCATTATTTTTATTTATTTATTTTATTTTTTTTTAGGGGTGGGGGGGGGGGATCAGAAGAGGATGGGCACTGTAATGAGATTAACATATTTTAATTTGAACATAAAAATTACCAAGTTTGAAGTAAAAAACTGCTGTTGAATGATTATCATTCAAGATTGCATTTATTAATTACTGACAATGCCTGGCTAGGTATTTAAAGCCAGAGTTAGGATGAAAATGACATTTATCCCACGTAGGCCCAAGAGTTGACACTGCACGTATTTGCTAACTGGGCTATGAGATTGAATGAGAAGGGGCAGTAAATGCATTTGATTGCCAATTTCTCTCTTCAGATAATCCATGGGCCTCATCTTTCATGCATCACACACAATTTGCCTCTTACCTTGGAATTGAATCGAGAATCAAATTCCACCATCCAGGTCTTTTAGGGTTTCTCCTGTTCTCTTCCTTTATCCATCTACTACCCTCTCCATCTCACGCATACACTCTCTCTCTCTCTCATCTCATCTCTGTATCTTTCTCTTGTTTCCTTTTATATTTACTCCCGTCTTCACTGGTTACCTTCATTTTAGATCAAAAAGTGTATTTTGTTTTCATCAAACCTGCAATTCAACGATTATGTGTGATGTATTTTGAAATTGTCTATACCTACAGGGAAAAAAAGCTTATTAAAATAGGCAACTTTAAGGTAGTTTTGCTCAAGAACATTTTTTTTTTTACTCTCATAAATCAAAGTAACATTGGATCTTTCTAAATACTTTCTTTATCTCCAGCTTGTATATTATACCTATGCCTAGATCATAAAGTTTGTTTACGCCTCCCGTTTGCACAATCTCATCTCTCCCTCATCCGCTTCCTCCTGTATCATATTCTGTTTATCTCCTTTCATCTACCTGCCTGGACCTAACTGCCCACGTTCTCTGTCTGGATATTTTCTGCTTGTTAACCTTGAAGGTAATGAATGGAGACAGGAGCTCAGTACGCATCTTACATCCAATCTTCAAGCTTGTTTGGAGCTGCAGCAAGCCAGCGAGCGAGGAGCAGGCCGGGCATGATGCAAGTAAATCCAAAGCTCCTAACATGGGCTGGGATGATCATTAGATTTCATTCAAGAGAGAACAAGCCCACCATGTTTACATGGTGGGACTTATCGTTTAAAAGTTCAGCTCATATTGAGTGTGCAGTTGAATAAAGCTGATGTTAATTGCTAACTTAGAGACGAGTTGTATTTTTAGAGGAAAGATATGACTTCTGTAGAAGATGCGTATTGCTGAAACCAGTCAATGTGTTGTTAAAATTTTGCTGAAAATCACATTCAATGGAAATGTTCTCACAAATGTGGCTAAACACAGTTTATACACTCTCAGAACGCTGGTAAAAAAAATGCATTATTAACCAATAATGTATTAAAAAGAAAAGTTGGTTAAAAAACAAGTTGGTTAAACGTGATAAAGCATGGGTTGGTTAAAAAAGCCCAATGCTAATTTTAACCAATAGTTGGTTAAAAAAATTGGTCACGTGGAAGAAAAACAACCAATGGGAAACGGGGATTTAACAAAGATACGCGCTCCGCTCCTCGCGCTAGAAATCTTGCGATTTTGATTTATACACGTAAGATATAGTGCGCCTATTCATTATGCACGTATTTTGTTCGCGACGACAACAGGGTTACACAAGCTGACTGCTGGTCTGGCTGGACCTATCTTGACAATCTGATCAAAGTATATTGGTAGGTAGAAATGACTTGAAGAGTATAGGCCTGTGATATAGGACTAACATGCATTATGTTTTGGACTACATGTCCAGTACGGTTCTTAATTATTTCGGTTGAGACGTTAGACCTAGCGTTAACTTATTTAGGTATCAAACTTGCCTGAAATTCATGCAGCTCCAGTCTAGAATCTAAATACTTCGCTCTCCAACCAGCTTGGTCTCGGACTAAGTCTTGAGGTCATAGATTTAGTTGGCTAAATATTAGAACTACGTTAGAACCATCACTTGCATCTAAATTTAGCCTAAATATTTTTAGACCTCTCGATTATAGTCCAATGAGGCCTACTTGACTGGTTTAAGAGTTATGACCTTGGAATCTAATAAACGTAGAATCTAGGCCAGCATCTCGTTTCTATATTCTAGATCTTGTTAGATCTCAGATACTGGACTAGATTGTAGACCTAACGTCTGAACCGAAGTAATGATATTGTACTGACTACTGGACCAATACTTAGGCTACTGTAGGCCTACCCTATTTAGGCCAACAAATAATGCATGTAGTCTAATAATACAGGCATAACTCTTCATGTTATTTGTACCAATACTTTGATCAAATTGTCAAAAGGCCGGTCCAGCCCGGTATATCGCTTGATTTTTTTTAACCAACCATGATGTATTAAAAAAAGAAATTAACCAATTAAGTATTAAAAAATTTAACCAACTAGGGTTGGTTAAAATATTTTAACCAACTTTTTATTAAAGTTTTAATACATAATTGGTTAAATTTTAACCAACTGGGGTTGGTTAACGCGTTTAACCAACAGTTGGTAAGTTCATATTTGAACCAACGGTTGGTTAAAATTTTGGCCGGTTGGTTAAAATTTTTCTGAGAGTGTAAAGTATGCTTTAAAAAAAAAAAGGGTAATGTATCGCAAGCGTGTGAAGTTTTGAAGTGACATGCATCTATGAACTTGACTCTGTTCACAAAAGAGGTATACATGCAGTCTTTTACATGCTTGCATGTACCGCAGCATGAATGTGACACTTGTTATTGTTCCCTGCAATTTTATTTTTCACCTGCCAAACAAAACAGCGACAAACACAAAAGTTTCTCACCATTTGCTCATGTCACTAACCTCAGCACTGATGCTAAAGAAATATTAGGAGGGCTTTGCTGAAAAAGGAATTTTTTTTTAATTTTTGGTTACTATATCTTTCAAACTCTCCTTAATCTAGGCCTATATAATTTTCTCATGTACACACTCATTCTTAAAGTTCTGCTAATTCAGACAAGTACTTGGGCTTCCATGTTCTATTTGAATTCCATCAACTCGCTTGATATTTTAGAAGAACATATGATCATTTTTATCAATATTTTGCTGCTAAGTTCAAGGCTTGAATCTTGAAAGCGCCTGATCCACATGGACACCCAAATTAAAAATTGGGACCTCAAAGTTAGCAAATTATAGAGGGGTTGTGTGTAATTGCACAACCCATTAGATTTTTATCTGGACCCTTTGAGAAAGTTAGCGTGGAGCCTGGCTCAGTATATGAAGACCTGCACATTCTTCAAAACACCTTCAAAACTTAAAAGAATTGTGTCATACATGGTGAAAGGGGTTAAGACAATCTACCCAGGGGGGTTAAGCACTAGTCCCAAGGGTGCCAGACAAGTGTCTGGATACCACTTCTCTACCATCCATCTACCCATCCTCATCATCCCATCCCATTTACATATCATGAGAAGTTAACAGAGATCCTGGCCTCCAGCTCTTCTCTCATATGATGCGCACCTCTTCATCCGTGCTTTCCATTTAGTCGGATGGATGTGGCCTGATTTCTTAGAACATTAGATGGACACATGACGGGAAAGAGGGTGGAAAAAACTGTGATCGCATTACACTTCATATTTTGTGTTGGCAGGGATGTTTCATATTTGAGCATCTCTGTCGAAGAGTGATATGTTCCAACCTCTAAGGTGTGATGAAATGTGTTAAATATTCAACTGTCTCATTTGGACAATTTGCCCATTCTTATGATTGTCTTTTAAACACGACATTACCCTTTAGGATTATAGTCAATCATCTAAGTGCATGGAAAGGAAATTGAAGTAAAGTTTTGTCACTAGACGCTGCATCAAGTAATATGTCTCTTAAAAGAAGAAAAGTTTATGAAGCTGCTAAGTTTCTCACATGAGGAAGAAATATGCTAGCGGCACGGAAGTTTAAAAAAAAATATATTATCTTGTAGAAGGAAAGAAGTAAAGTTGCACAGAGAGTTCCATATTTATAGAAATAGCCCCCTTTTAAATCTATTGCCTGATTCCAAGAAGTAATGTCATACTGAGCAAACCCTAGATTCAACCTGGAGAGAGCTGGCCGTGTTTGCACGACTTACATCTCGTGCTTTGAAGTAGGACGTTTCTTATTTGAAGACAGGGATCGATCTACATTATGACAGTTGTAAACTCAAACACATCACCGATTTATGGGGCTCCTCTTTCAGTAAAACATTTCCCTTTCGATGGTCTTCTTTCATGTTACTTCTCTTATAGAGGCTGCCTGACATGGCTTCAAGGCAAAATGATGTTTTCCTCCTCTGCCTCCATGAATGTGATAGACTGTGGACTTTCAAATTCCATTACATGAGAGAGAGGAAATTAATATGGTATAATGCTTCTAAATAGGGAGATCCTGCAATGCTTGGAAATGAAGAGCCCAGAGCAAAAGCATGAACAATTCAAAGCCCAAGTCTGAGACCCAAACTAGAAAAAGAAACACCTGACACAAGTTGAATGTGTCCCTGTGTACCAGTTTCTCGTCTCATCTTCTTCATATCCAATTAGTTTGATGAAATATACCTCAGGGGGTTTATATTTCTTTCCTTTTCCTATCATTATGTTGTTGTATTTCCTCTCCTTTATTAGTATCAAACTCCTTTCGGTTTGTAATATAATACTCTGGACATGGGGATAACATTTTACAAGGAAAGCTTATGTTTTTAAAAGTGGAAGGATAAAACTTGTTGGAATGACCTACTGATTGCCTTGATGACAATCCATGATCACCCAACAACTCCAAATGCTTGCAATATTTACACCACAAATTATTAAATTATATAATTTTGTAAGGCATTGCATTGTGCAATCTCTTTACAATTTCTATATTTGTTTTTGTTTTTGTTTTTGTTTTTTTCTTTCCTCTTCTGGAATGGTGGAATACCAGACCGGAAAGTATGGTTTGGAAACTTCAAATTATATCATAGAAATAAGGCAGTGTTTGGCTTCTAGCATACAGCAAAACATTAACGAAACCTTTGCATTATACACAGTTTTTATTGTAAAGTACATCACACCTTTAAAACCCTTGAAGTATTGTTCCAATGTGTGTAAGACAAATATTAGCTGATGAGATAATCAGATGCAATTACCCTGGCCCATTATCATCTATGATGTCAATGCATGATTTTTAATCTCTAATGACTACACTCGATATGATGTCATCATGATGAACTTCATTAATACTACACAATGATGGTGATAGTATGTTATTAGTAAGTACCTTGGGGTTAATTAATTGCAGGTCCCATCCCAGAAAAGCTGAATATAACAAGCATGTAAAGTAATTATGGATCAGTAGCCATATAGCGTGATAGACGGTAATTTTATGAAGTCAATATATTAGTTAACATGCCTTTGTTCTCTAAATAGGTCATTATTACCTGTTATGATAATTATCAATCTTTTCTTCTTTTTTTATTAGTTATTTGTAAATTGATATATTGGTAATTGGATTTGAAGTAGAATCTTTATCGCCGTCATCACTAGAAAAAACTACCCTTTGTCATTATATATCTATATGACACAAATGACGCTAATGAAATCTAACAAAATATTGATGTTATGAAATGTATTTTGAGCTCACTACAAAACTTGTTAGATTTGCATTTGTTGATTCGGAATCCATATCATTTTGTCCTGAGGTGATAATGTAATTTTCAACCAGCTTAGTACCCATGTGGGTACCCTGACTGTCCCTCATAGCTATACACGTCTCTCCATTGCTAAATTTCACACTCTGTTAATCGGTTCATGATGAGAGGAGAAATTGCTTTTCCCTTCTTAGTTTCAACCACGTCAGTGTATATTTCCCATATCTACGGGATGTTTTCATTGCAGCTCTTTGAGTACGGTCATTTTCAATGTCCCATGCGTGAGTAATGGAGAGCTTATTGTATTCTGCAAGGACCTTTCCAAGGCAAGAAAGAAAATGAATTGTTCTGCTTCTCTTCACAACATGAAGATGTCTTTGCAAGTTGTTTTTGCTTTGCCATGTTTTAGGAATCTGGGACAATATTCCAAGGCAGAAACTTGCTAGCCATATCCATTTTTATTGTGATAACATATTCTTGAGGCTTTATACACCTATCTGTTATGTGGATTGTGTTTAATGAGGTGCAGCCAGGCACTTTGAAGCAAATGACTCTGAACTCTGACTACCTTTTTGTCCCTAACTATCCCTTTCATGCATGACGACACTAATTTCTTTTTGTCTGTGTTGTGGGAAAATGGTCATCATATCATTATAAATCCTCAAAATTCCTCAAAATGCTGACAAATATAAAGATCTAGTCATTGAAAATATATGCTACAATACCTCAAAATTTGTGGATGGGTCTTTAAAAAAATATCTCTTTAAAAAAAAATCTCCTTAGATCCATCAATTGAAATTGCCATAAATCCTAGAAGCATTCTGCAACAGATTACATGTAGCTCTTTGCATTCTTTCGGTTTTAATTATGAGCAATAATCCAGTTCATTTCTTCAGTCAGAAACGAAAAGTATATCACTCCTTTACATTAATGTAGCAGGAAATGAAAGAATGATTGGTCACATTATTGATTCCATTGCCGTAATTGACATTTAAAGATCTCTTCCCAGTGAATTTAGCAAAAGCTTATCAATCAAATGATCGTCCAGGGTCTTCTAGTTACCCTCATGGGAGTTTGGCTCATTTGAGAAGGATCAATAAATAGACTCTAATGCCCATAATTTCTTCCTTTGTCTCATTTCAACATGTATTTATCTTACATGTAGATGTCTTTTAATGCTCATATCGTTCAAACTTTTTTTTTTCATTTCTTATTCTGAATTATCTGTTTATCTCTCTCTTTCTCTCCTCCTATTATATCTCTCTCTTCCTTTCTCTCTCTCTAATTGTACCTATCAGTTTCATTAGAAGCTGTGACAGTGCATAGTCCCACGTTGTCTATTTAGGTTTATGGTGCATCAGTCAACCTCATTCCCATAAAACTATTCATTAGCGACTTGCCCGTAGTTTGAGGAGGGAAAAATGGGTCAATCGGGCACGAAAAACCCTAAGACGATTGAAAAATCCTCCAGCCAATTGTTAAGATCATTCTCACCAGGCATGGTCTCTGTAGACCAAGCAATGCTCTAATCTTTCGGGAACAATTGATGGGACGGCTTTCATGCTGTTGGCCAGACCCAACAAGACATGGGGTGTGATTCCCAGACCATACTTGTTGATAACATGCCAATGTGAAAGGTTACAGCTCACAAAGGCTGGCCATTTTAAAGTTAATCCAGATTCTGATGGAGATTATCTTAAAATAGGGAATTGACTAAAATGTCATCTATTTGAGGCAAATGAATACAATCAATCAATGAAGGAAGGTTATTTGAACAAATACTGAATTTAAAGCTCTGGGAGGGAACAATATAGGATTGCATCATATTCTTTGTTTGAGATGTCCTTCTCTAGATAATTCATTTATGTTGGAATTAATGCATCCACTCAAGGGAGTAATCACCAATGAACATCAATAAAATCTTCACAATATATTTATTATACAAGTTGAAACTAAACTACATGTACCATATTATATATTATTAATAATATTTGCCTACAGGTCATAAAATCTCAGCATTACAACTTTTCAATAAGTTTCCCCACATTTCACAATGAAACTTACTCCATTTGCCATTGAAATTATGTATTTTGACATTGTTTGCATCCCAAATTATGTGGTAGAATTGAATTTATTTTTTATGATATTTTTTATTAAAAAAAAACACAACAACTTGTACTTGATATGAAAATTAAATAGGCAGGCCGACATGTATCCCTAGATAAAGCACATTATCAATCATTATAGGATTATATGCGTATATTTCTGCGGTTTTACAGTATTCTCAAAGTTAAACATTCTTCATGCATCAAAGATCAAATTTCTTTGTGTTGGTTTTTGTGGTAATGTGGTTTTCTTTAGTGACCAGTGTATTTCAACTTTTTCTGAAAATCTTCTATCATAGCATTAGGCTCCCGAGAAAAGCAACAAACCAATATTGAAAGTTGCTTGTACATTAGAGAATTTCTGAGTCTTCATGTTTTGTTATTCTTTTTGGCAATTGTGTGTAGTTCTAAAAGCAAAAGTAATATATAATTTTTTTTTCTAATAGTACTGTGAACATACAATTTGACATAACTATGTACATGTAGTTCTAATTGTAAATAGGCTATATACTTGTATATTAGTATGCAATATGCAACTTGACAGTGCAGTGAAATATATTCATGTACCAGCATATATCATTAAACATTAAATATTTGTCTTTTTTTAAAGAGTAGTTCACATAAGTGGTAAATATATTTTTTTTAGTGAACATTCTTGTCATGTGTCGTATAAAATGATATAATATTATACACTTACATATCTATGCCTGTGTAATACATAAATGTATTCAAGTAATCATTGTCTCATTTAGACTCAAATTTGGTATGAAAGTTTCTAGTGCGAAGGTTATAGCATTTGTAAAATTAATATCAACTGCATGTTAAAAATTGAAAAGTTTTGTTTGCATGACAAGAACAAGTTTGCAATGGCCTTGAATGTTCATTTGATAATGCATGTTAAAAATTGAAAAGTTTTGTTTGCATGACAAGAACAAGTTTGCAATGGCCTTGAATGTTCATTTGATAATGCAGTTTGAATGTCATTGGTAATTGAAATTCTTCTTTGGGACTCGCTTTTATTTATGATCCACTTACGATGTAAATTTTTTTTGTCTGACAGAATAACACACCTTCATTTTGTAAGCGGGACATCAGAACTGTGCAATAGACAAATGGATTTTCAATACTTAGACACCAAGCCAATACTGCATGTATTTGATGGATAAATGTCAGGGCGGCAAAGGCCAAAACAATTTCCAGCTCCTCACTCTAAATTCAATTTGAAAATGATTGCTAGTATTTCACTCATGTACAGGAGTGCATTCTACGAACAACTTGAAATTACATTACATCTGTAGTGCTTCTCTCTTATTTTCTGTACAAATACATTTTACATGATGTAGAGATAGACTGCAAAATTAGGATAGTGCAGTTAGTGAGATTGTGACCTTTACGAAGAATTCTTTTGAAGAATTCTCATGGAATCCTTGGGATGGAAATATGCCAATATTTCTTGCTCAGATATCAATTTCACCCTGATCCAGCGTATTGTCAGATTTATGGGTCCTTGTTGGGGCGGTTGTGCAATGGAGGGTATAGATCTTCAGAAGGAATGGAAAGAAAGAAGATAGTTTGATGATTTCAAGGTATGCATGGATGGGTTGATACACTAAATCTTCATGATTGTATCACTATAAATGGCCCATTTCATATTGATAAATTATATTAAAAATCACATTCCATTTGAATGGAATATGTTTGTCACTATATCATTTCAGTGGAATATAATTATGTTCTGATGTTATGTGAAATTTTTAGTTCAAGTTTCAGTGGCAATTTTCTAAATACTTCTTACGTTCTGCTTCGCTATGACACATACTGTCCATTTTGGCTGGTCTACTGAATACACAAGTTGGTAGCCAAGATAGCAGAGCTACCAAGTCTCACGCATTTTGCATGAGACTCACGCATTTAGGGTCCATCTCATGATCTCACACAGAACTCCCATTTTCTCACGCAAAAAACAAAAAACAAACATTATCATAGATTTTAACATTCTGGGGCCTCAAAAGCCTAAAAATCTGCAGTTTTGTTGGCATATTGCCCTGCGACTGCGATGTTTGAATGCAGGCGATCGTTAAATGCAAGATATCTTACTACGTGCTACATGTGTAGCGTTCGCACACGCCTCCCTTGTGTACAAATTACTACTGCGCACTCACAGATATGATAACGTTTGCCGCGTGCGCACTGCTTCCAAACACAATGTGATGCCGAGTCTCACGCAAATTTTTTTTTTCGAACTTGGCATCTCTGAGATAGCAATACACTGGTAATGACTAATTTACCAAGTAATGCATTACCAATTTGTGAATATTTAGATCATTTCACAATAATGTATAATCCATCATAATAATACAAGAGAATTTCATAGTGGAAATTCCCAATATATTTTGAATATACATGTAGGGCCTATAGGGAGGAGAAACCACTTGGCAGAGCCCCACCTGAGTGTATGTAGCTTAGAGCCTACAGGCCTTTACAGTGTCAGCTAAGGTCAAGGCTCCGGCCAGGTTTCCACTGTGACCCCCATTGGCTTTACTAGTTTCAAACCCGATCTAGTCTTGAACTTGAGACCCAGTAGTGATCCAGTAATGAAAATGGTGACACGACACTTGCTCCTGCGACAGTTGTTCAGGGCTTTATTTCGTCGAAGATGTAGGGTTGCAATAGGGTTTTATGTTAGGTTTAGGTTTAGGTCTAAAATAAGGTATAGTTAAGTTTTAAGTCCAGGGTTGAAATTGTTCGTTCAATTAGTGTATGGATTTTACAGCAGAACAATGTAGTCACATGTGGTTCACAGTTAGGAATCCTACTTTTACAGTACTTCATCAGAAAAATGTACAGGTATGTGCATGCATGTAGGGCCTACATATTGGAATACATTGGGATTTGTATTTAATACACCCAAAATGTTCACTATTTCCCCTAAATTTGTAATAAGTATGGTAACATGTGTCTTTATTTAGCAGCCCTAGAAGAAATATAAGCTACTACCAGTGCAGTGTCTTTGACTGTGAGACCAGGTATACCAGCATGAATTCCATAACCATTAGTCCCTTGAAAGGCTGAAATCCACAGGTTTCCTTCCCTCTCGTACCTCACAGGTACATACATGAAGTTCATAGACCCTGCCCATGGGTCATTACCAAAAGACAATCCTCTAAGATTTCTGCTAGATTTGGATGGAATTCCTCACTGTAAGGCCGATCTAGGCAGGAGATTGTAACTTGACCTGTTAGAAATTCTTTCACAAGATCTTTTTCATTTCATGACTGATAACCTACATATTGAAGGGCAAGCTAAGGCTAGTTCAGGTACAGGAATAGATACATGAAATTTGAAGGAAAATACATCTTAATGCAGAATAATTAGCAAATTCTGTCTGAAATATTACAAGGTCCCTCTTGCGTAAAAGTTGTGACTAAATGCAAATCTGAAAAATCAAGCGCAAGTCCCAATCTGAGATCCTGATTGGTTGAAAATAAAGTCGCATTTATTTTTTTTTTTTAGTTACATACATTCCCAAATTTTTATGCAAGAGGGCCAAGAATGCCCTCAAATAAGATTCACCCCGAATTTGAGAAACGGTTAGAATTTATTGACCTTGAATTTCCATGGGCAGTATTTTGAATGAATTCAAGGATTATTGATCTGCCTACAATGTACGTCACTCCTGTTTGCGCCTGCTGCAAGTATATACAGGCATGATTTTTCTCCGCGGATTTCCGCGGATTTTGAAATTCTAAAAAAAAAACAAAACAAAAAACAAATTTTTTTTTTTTTTTTCATGTACTGGTATATAGCAGAGGTATTTTCAGCGGTGTTTTCATTGTGTATCCTGGAAATATTTTCTGCTCTCACTGTGTGTAGACTCGGAATACGACATTGATTTGACGAAGTTTTCTATACCTAAAATTGCAAAATTTTCCGAACCCACCCCAGAACGTTCGGTCGCTACGCTCCCTCAGTGGTAACTATTTTCCTCTTTTTTGAAATTTTCCTCTTTTTTTGAAATTTCTCTGTCTCATGCCTGTATATATTACATTGGGCTTTTTTTCCTGTGATACTTTATTTTTTTTAAATTTTCTATTATTTTGGTTGGCAATGTGTCATTTAACTATTGATGATCTGTCATTTACTGACCAGATATCTAGTGCTGCCCTGGTCATTCAAGTTGTATTTTACTTTTCTATAAGGATTTTAATCAATATGGATTGTGAAATGCTCACAAGATCAATAATAACCCGCCTCATCTAAAGAAAATTACTGGAAAGAAGAGATTAATGTAGGCCGTAAATGCAAATTATACATTTGATTTATATAGATTAACAACCCCCCCTCCCCCCCTGCTACCTTCCATGTAGCTTGGTTTCTTTCAAGTCATTCACGATATTGAAAGTGTTTTTTTAAGTTTGTTTCAGCAATTTGGTAGGCATTACACTGCATCATCATCTCTGCACATGAGTGTAAACTGTACAATGCAATAATAGTATCTTGAAGTTATTACACCTCTTAGGTGTTCTCCAGGATAACCTCCAGTCACATCAGCGAAACCTACACGAGACCGAGCAAAACACTGCACTAATCTGGTTAGTCAAGATGCTGTTTATCATTGGCTAGTTCGGAGTAAATTTGTCGGTGTGACTAGTATACGAGCATGACCAAGTACTGATGGAAGAATCCTTGATTGCAATCAAATGTCAAAATAACACGGTCTCAATGGGACTCTCATCGTGTAAAGAGAGTGTACATGCATGGCCCATTGGTTTCGTAAGTGGGGAGCTCTCACATGTACACATATTAATGTCTATGTGCACACAAGGCCTATTCACATTATGAGATTTTCTATTCTTCAAAAACTTTACTTTCAAAGATTCAGGCTATGTGATTGAGATGACCACACCAAATGTATCATTTCCGTAATCCGTGCATGAAATTAATGTTTGTAAAAAAAAAAAAAGATTACTTCAATTAAAAGTGTGTATATGTGGTGCCCGTGAAGCCTGTAGGTCCTATACAAGCACAGAGTATTAATGATGATAATGATAATACCGCAAGTTTACTATTCATAAACTGTAACAAATTTTATCATGTAGGCCTACATGTAGTCATAATCATTATGAGTAATATTGTCACACACAGTTATTAACATGACTGATCAATCATTAAGAAAGAGACGTAACTGCTTTGGCATTTATATATTTTTTATTTCATTTCATCAAATTTCGTGTAAAACTTCTGAAAAAGTACGACCAGTAGAAGATGCACTTTGTTGACGCTGTATGGCTAAATGTGAACATCGTTACCAATGATAATCCTATGCAAGTGAATCCCACCTACCTGCGCTCTTTAATTAAGCCCTACCCAATCAAACCCTTGGAGTCTTCTTCACTTACATCCATCCTCCCTGAAATTAAATTGCCAAAGCCTTGAGGCTGTTATTGCAGATACACTCTCTAGATGATACGTCCCTGATTGGCCTCCGTTACTTACAGCAGCCCCCTCAGACAAGTAATGGGACTGCGATATTGTTGGATCTTCGGGCTTATAAAGGATTGAGTCGGAGCGTAGTCTGAGGATTGATGATATGGACTCGAGCATCCATGTGCATCGAGATGTCTTTGACAATGTTGCTCTCCAAGTGATTCTACCAACATGGCAGAGACATACATAGCCCCCCGTCCTGTTTTCTATTTCCATTCAGCTGCAGGTGGTGTCCTCTTTATCAGAATAAAATGACATGGAAAGTCTAGTTTCTTGCTGTAAAATGTCATGTAGGAATGTCAAATAACCTATCTTTATATTTCTACATCTTTATGGTGAATTTCAACTTGTAAGTAACTCAAACCAAGAAATAACTTAATGAAATATACCAAGCAAGTAATCATCATAAACTGCATACTGTAGAATATAAAATCATGAAGCAAGGTGTACTGTACATCTTAACCTTAAATTCATATTGTATCTATAAAGTTAGAAATGTTTGATACATTTATTTATCAATAAGTACTCAACATTATACTTTCCTCATCCATGACATCTTTAAATAGAGTATAGAGACCTATACTCGTCAATATTGCAAGGATTTCCAGCTCACAATAATGCCTTAACGAAATCTACCGTTTTCACAAATTTCATTTAAAACCCTAAATGTCATGAGTTGCCAACTGCCTGTGTGTTAATTAAAATATTGGCTGTGCCATCAGATAGTAAAATGTTACGAATGATAAATTAGGCTCCGCTGACAGAGACATGCTTGCTTTTCAATTCATTCTGAGTAAACACATACCATTTTCTATATTTCTTTATTATATCAAGTCTGCTAGTGATCTTTTGAGAATGAAAAAAGCGAGAAAAATGATGAAATATAGGGATGAAAATGGAATGGAAGAGAGAGAAGCAGACGAAGAGAGGAGGCAAGCAGAAAATAAAAAGCAGACCTAATTGACAGAAATTTTATATGGGAAAACAAACATAGAAGTTTTTTTTTCAACTCCCCCAGACTTATTGAATAACATTTACCATTCTTTATAATTTATTTGCATGCAGTACCATTCTTTATTCCTCTTCTAAAATTTGATCAACTCAAGCTCAATGACAGATGTATTGAATGATGTGACATGAAAATGTTTGCTGGATCACAGCAAAGAACAATGTTTTTCTGATGTAAAGCGTGAACAAAGTTTCCTGGATTGTGATCAAGTGAAATATCACACGTCATAAATCATCACAATAATGCCCTTTCAACATGCATTCTCATGAAATCTTCTAGGAATGAAAGGCATGACACTACACCCACAAAAGAGAGATAAATGATGGATATCCAAGTTCAAAGCCTCTCAATAACTTCATGGGAGTTTCAAAAGTGTGGCCTATTGACTGAAGTTCGTTTTCCATATTGTGACCTTTGAATGAATGATATTAACACTGGTTTGATAGCCAGGAATGACTCGAGTCATTCGGGGGACAGAGTTTGTGTGTCTTATGCCAAATAATCATATTGAATCATTATAGAATGTATGAAAATATGATTATGGTAATTCAGATGCACAAATTATGATTATTTTATTGTTGCAATGTTGTCCTGGTAAGGGATATTCTATTAATCTTTGTAGGATACATTTCCATTTCAAAACTGTTCTGATAACTCACACTTATATTTCAGCCTATTTCTGATGAATGGAAATTTATGTAACTTCAAATAATTTCTCCATTTGAATTTTTAACATTACTACTTAAGTTTGCTGTTATATTTAATTTTACTGTTTATTTTAATATAGCTAATTGTATCTTTTCTTCTCTCCTTTTTCTCTTTTCTGTCTTGTCTGCAGGGGTGGCGGTCTCACAGACGTAAGTATTGATCTCTTTCTCTCTTTTTTTTTTGCATTCATAAGTTAGCCTATATAATGTCTTTCTTATGAATCACTATCAGTAAATATAGTCTGTGTCAAAAAAAATGGTACAGTCGGGAAAAAAATATTTAGATGTAAAATATTTTCAAAAAATGTGTGTATGTGGTACCAAAATAAAGCCAAAGATTTCCCTTGCTGATGAGCTTTGTTCTGTATAACTTGCTTTCGTAAAACAAAAGTTATGCTAAATTTTGTGCGACGAGGAACAAATCGAAATTGAGCACTTCATGGCCATTATGCGAAACCTATACACAAAGGCATGGGACGGCGTGTGAAAAATTGATTTTCTTGATTGTAGAAGACTAGTCATATTTCGAAAATTACAACACCAAACGTGATGAAAAAATTTGAAGGTGAAAGTCTGATCTTCCTTCTTTATGAAAATACCAAAAAATAGCAGGCTGCGATTAATCTTCATACTATAAAAAAAAATTTTCCACTTGTACCATTTTATTTGACACAGACTCTTTTTAAATACAGACTCTTTTTAAATACAGACTCTTTTTAAATACAGACTCTTTTTAAATACAGACAAATTTTAAATACATCCTCCATTATTACAACTCCATGTGCAAAGATTCCTGCCCTTATTCAAACTACTTCACAATCAATTACAAGCATTTTTAACTCAGAAACACCATGTTTAAAAAACCATTACTGGTATGCACCATATTTTAAATTTCAACGCTTTTATGAATCAATCAATCACACATTTCATCACTGAAATAATAATACAGAGCCAGGTTAGACGAAAATAAACAGTGTATGTTGTTTGATATGAGTTATGTTTGCTCTTGTAATTTAAGATGAGAAGAGATTAAATATTTGCACACTCTGTATGCTTACACATGCTTAAATGTACCCTACATTGTATAATTATTAAATACTGTATGGTTACCATCACATCTCTTTTTGGAAAGCTGCTCCTAAGGAACGAACTTTGTCTTATAGTAGTCAGCAACTTCATCTATACATATTCAATGCTCAAAACAGTCTGAGTTCCCCCGTATACTTTGCGCGCATGTTTGTAGGATACCCGATTGTTAGTTTTACATCCCCTCAAAGCAATTCAGTTTAACATGAAAGGAGATCTATTCCAAATAACATTGAAAGATTTGCAATTTGATACATGTATGTACTGATTATTCAATTTTCAAACCAAACAAATACTTAGGCACTTAAGAAATTGGGAGTGTATTTTTGTTTTGACGGAAGAGGTTCCTATCTTTCGGATTCTAGACTCATGTTTTTTGGGGAAAAGATGACATGTAGGCCCATACACAATGGTTACTTACAAACATTTATTTCACTTGGTAATAAAACAACAGAGATGGGTGTCGTAAAACATTTGAAAAACAATTTGAATGCCATGTAGGTATCAAAACAAGCACATATTTCCATACTTTTATTGAGATTTATGTAGCTTAATGTCAGAGCCAGAGTCGTTAAGTACCTAGCAGATGGCACTTTAGGAAAAGTATGACACTTTTAGAGCGCTTTTGACAGATGTCGCAAGTTGGTGGAAAGGGGAACATTTAATGGGCTTGTCTTAAAACTATTTTCATATGTTTTGAATTATGAGTGTTTTTCATGACTATTGACTTTCATAAAGCATTAGGTATGACTGTCTATATATCAACTAGTTATTATTTTTATGAAGACGAACATAGATCGAAATCATTTTTTAAATGGTTCATTGACTACTGAATTTATGTATTGTTATATCGCTCTCATAGGCATCAGAGATGCAGAACGAATGACTAATTTATTGATTTAAAGGGTGATTGTTGACATAGAAACAAGTACAAATTGAATTTACAATACATAGGTAACAAGTGATGTCTGCTTTCAAAGCAGATAACAAATATCAATATTTGATAATAACATTGCAAAACACATGGATCAATGTAGCGTGGGAACTCTGTCAACAGGATCTTTTTCTGTTGAAATCTAAAGCGAGTTTAGGCTGTAAAATAAAGCAAGAAAATTAATCATGAATTAAAGCATATCTGATTGTATACTACATCTAAACCCTCCGTATTTTGTATTGAATATCATTTTTTTTTTAATCCTTACAATTTAATATGGGATATTTAGTTTGTATTGAATTTATATTCTTTGAATTCGTACGTTTTAATAAGGGATATGTATCTCTTACTGTGCATTTATTAAACTGGATATAAAGTGTTATATAGAACCTATGGGGGGCAATTTCCGGTGTCTACACCTTCCGAAGTGGCTGGCATCACACCATTCTAAATAGTTAAGGAGGTCTTTTGACTTATTCATCAGCTTAGAAACAAGGGGTGTTAGCTGGCTGGCTGGGGTCGGCACCTATATGGCACGAAGGAAAAGTAAAATTCATACAGAGGCTGTGTTCAGAATATGTGATAATCTACTTTATCTAGGTCTTTACAATCTCATGAAGATAGCTAACTTTTCTCAATTGCTGTGTTCAGAATACATGTATGTGATAATTAAATAATATTGACTGGCCTTGAGGGCAATATGGCATATAGTGCCTGAACTAGCATAATATTGCCCCGAGTCGAAGACGAGGGCAATATGGTGCTAGTAAGGGCACTATATGCCATATTGCCCGAAAAAAACAGTCAATATTTTTATTATTATCCTTCAACTACCTATCTCCAACATAGGACATTGAAAACACACAGTGTAGTCTACTTATCCTAGCTGGTCTGGTACAACTGCACAGTACAGTCATGTATGTTTGAATCCAAAATGTTCACTGTCTTCATCAATATTAAAATATCAAGGAATCAATTCCCTCGAAACATCATGCCTCGTATAATTTGCAGATGTGTCCTTCAACGAGTCATAAAAGTTTGCTTCTCAGGATATAACGTTACAAAAACCGAAAAACTGATTTAAACTGGGCATTTGTCGTGGGATTTTTTTCTTTTTCTTTGTTTCTTCAGCATTCTGAGTTGAACCATTGTGACGCAATAATGCCTCTGTGCGTATCCATTGTCTTACTACTCTTTGTAAACGCCCTCATTAAAATTACGCTAGGACCCCGACCAGCCGGTCAACATTGTAAAAAGGCAGCCTTACGTCAATGCGTGTTTTTTCAATGGGATTTTTTATTCCGCGTCAATATGGCCAATATACCCCATGATCGCTTCATTATCGATATCATATCAAACTGCGGTCGGTATGAATTTGAAATAGCCCGGTCAGATGTCTTATAAGGGTAATAATCTACTTTCTCTAGGACTTTACAATCTCATGAAGAGAGCTTATGTGTATTTTGAAATAATTCACTGAAAGGCAAATTATTTACAAACAACACTTGCATTTCTACAGCTACATTTAGGACTTTACACTCTCATGAAGCTACATGTACTTGTACAATGTAGCTAGCTCTTTCTGATTGCTCATTGTGAAGTGATTCTCTTGGTTGGCAAATATACTTGCCTCTTACCAAATATTAATACAAAGTATATGTTGTTGCTACTTCCATCTTAGATTTTATTTGAGCTCTGAAAATTATAATAACAATCCTTTCAAAAGTAGATGACTGTAGAGTAAAAACTGGCACATGGAAAGTGTTTTTATATAGCTATTTTGTTTAATTGTGTTCATGCTGCTGCATTCAATCAGTTTCAGGAACCCCCTCAATACATCCTCTGCAAAAAAAATGGCACACATATAAATCTATGTGTGAGGTCATACAACCCTGCCAATGGAACCGCCATGTAGAGTGATGTACTGCAAGCAAATGATGTAAAATATTAATGTGGGAATGTACACACCAAGAAACGTGTGGAGTTTGGTGTTTTCATTGAATATTAGAAACTGTTCCCTGATAAAATGCTGATAGATGTGGCAAAGATTATGAAAATCTTATGCTCATAGCGACAAGGTGACATACATTGATAAAAGAATGAGTATAGCAACCCTCTTTTTATGTGATGACAAGCAGAACATTCTCCTTTAGTGGCACTTTTGTAGACATATGTAGGCCAACTCTTTCTTCAGTGGACATGTGTAACATCTGAACAATGGGTTTCTTAAAGCGGTTAATGGAGAGCCCTCGACCAGAACTCACACTTATCAGATATTGTAGAAGAGCTTTTGTAACATTTAAAATGAAATAATCAATCAGTCTAGAGTTTTTAAAGCCAAAACAGAAATACACATTCAAGTAGAAGACTAGTTGAAGAAGGCAATTTTCTCTTCATACACATTTTGCATGAAGCTTTAAGAAAATACATTCAGTTTCACTTAAATTGTTTGTTAAGAAACTATTCCCACCTCAAATATTTCACTTCTCGACTGTCCCACACAGGTGTCCATATTCCAGCAGATGCCAAACATTGAGGTGATCAGCCTGAGCGTCAACAGCATCACTACGTTAGAAGACTTCAGCTTCTTGCTCTAACCTGACAGAGCTGTACGTCAGAAGAAACTGCATTGCTTGCCTATCGGAGGTCTGGTTCCTTAAAAATCTCCCCAACTCAGGGTACTCTGCTGCTAGCGGACAACCCCTGTGCTGCAGAGAGAACTACAGAGCTACCTCGCGCTCAGGATATTACCCAATCTTCATAAACTAGACAACATCGGTGAAGTGCACTGGAACAAACCTTGTCTTGTGCCCTAAAGTTACGATCAGTTGCAAATCAATAGTAGCCAATCAGGATCTTGTTGCATAGATTTCTTTTAGAAAACTCTTCCTGTGAACCGTCAGAATCGGTTGTTTCCAATTAAATTTAATGTAGGTCTTTATTTTTACAGAATAAAGGAAAAACTTAACAATATTGGTGAGTGCAGTTGACGATTTTGAATCATCCCTTATGCTGCATACTTACTGTGAAGAATTAAAAGGGGTAGTTATCTTTTGTTGTTCAGTGTGTGCAAGGAATTCTTCTAGAAATACTTCCCGCTTAATGGGTAGTGTTGTCAAGTATATAACTGTGCCTATCTATCTATCTCTCTCTCTCTCTCCCTCCCTCTGGTTTCTCTTTTAGCTGCCTTTTTTTGTTTTCATGTTTCTAAATATTTCTGTCATATCGATGAGCCCAACATTTGAAACCAAACAAGATATAAAGTTGCTGCCAAACAACAAGTGTGTTGTGTATACCACCATATTTGACCGTGTCAGTTACGAGACTTCCCTTTCCATTTCTTAACTCTTTGTTAAACCCCCCCCCCCTCCCCGACCAACCTGTTCAGATAATCCCCATTTTATAGCATTTATAGTTAAAAAGTCTGAAATTCATTTCTTCTAATGATGAAGTATGCATCTTTTGAAAAACAAGTTAATACTTGTCAAGAACTCAGTCTGAACTAAATTCCTTTTTTTATATCAGAAAATAAGCATCGTATCAATATCATTCCTTTTTTGTGACGCCATAATTATGACCAAGGCAAGAAAACAATGTTGTGTAAGGTTCATTTTACTAGAAGATGCAATCTATTTGCTATTACTGCTGTCATGGGACATCTAGAAATATTTATTAACAAGTGACCTTATCCTACTGCAGTGGGGACTGCTCTCTGTCTATTATTCTGTTTAACTAGATTCATAAACAGTGATGACATGCCTGGAATACTGCGAGTACCTCAGGTTCTATAGATACCGTCATCAATCTCATGAAAGTATCTGTGATCCGTCTTCTTATTACTTATGGCATCATCTTAAGGAATTGCACTTTCACTTCAAGTGTGAAATTGCATTGATCTTGTTTTTATTATAAAATTTGAAATGGATATGAACGAAAAAAGTAATCTTCAATAAACACATTTGCTATATGATTCCCTTTTGTTGAAAAAGCATTTCAATGCATTTTGGATATTGAATGGAGAATCGAAAGTACAAGCTCAGGACGGACATGTGAAATCAACTGATCTTTTGCCCTCCCTGCTCATTAAAATTGCATGACCCAATTAACTACCCCTAATTGGGTTGTGTGTACAGTCAGCCGCCCATGCACTCGCACTCACAGACACACTCAAGTGATCCCACTCGTATAAACGCTTTAAATTGTAGCTGACGTATAGTCCCTGCTGGAGGCTTGACATGAGGCGTAGGGCAGAGCAGATGACCCACAAGGGATAGCCAACGCTTTCTGGAAAAAGGGATGAAATCCTCTAGGTGGACCAGGGAGGCGTTGAGCAAACAAAACGACAGCATTGATCCGCATAGATCTACTCATCGAGGGCTGGAGGGAACGCTCCCAGCATTAAGACAGTGCTGACGTGCCCATGCATATTTGCTGAAATCTGGGATTTCAAAGAAAAGAAAGCGATTTAGGAGAATTTATGCCTTTCTTGGGATTTGGTATTGGGCAGAAGAGACAAATTAATTTCATCTCCTCCTTGCCTGGCTTGGAATGGTGGCATTTTTGATTGGAGAGTGCTTTGGCAAACATAGGACGTATTAACTTTGTTTCCAATCGTAAGGCAATCCCAAGGAGGAATTCATTTCATCTCTTGAGGGAAGATGAAAAGCCTATCAAGTTCTGTTTGTGCATCTGTCTGGGGTTTTGTTTTTCAATTTCATTCCTGTCCCACAGACAATTTTAATGGTTTTATGATCCAGACAAACTGTCAAATGATCTTCTGGGAAGTTTTTTTATACAATTTTCTTCTTCTTCTTAAAACTTCTGAGAAGAGGATGCAAGGCACCTCATTCTTTGAATGATTATGAAATTTTCTTCCCTTGAGAAATCAACAATGTGACAAGATGGAAAGTATTGAGAGATACTGACAGATGGAGCTTGAAATTTAAGAACATCTGTTGCAAACTTTTTAAGGTTTTCATCACGTCAGGAAATTTAAGATGAACTCAAATGAACAGTAAACTTTCAGGCATAGAATTTATGAAAGTTAAAGAAGCACAACATTTAGGCAGAATGTGAATTATATGAAAGTGTTTATTTACCAAAATATAAAAGTAACTGACAAGAAGTGTTATTATTATGAAAGCAAATCCCAACGATATCTGTATAGAGATTTTTGTCTTCTCCTTTTATTTTCTAAATGCACTCAAATTCTTCCTTAGAAATAGTTATGATAAACCAAAATTGAAAAAAAAAAATGCTGTTTTTAAGTCCCCTTTTCTGGAGCAAACCGTAAGCATGTTGCATAAACCAGTTGCTTAAATATTGCAAAATGAATAGGAAACTGTTACCTTTTTCACACACAAACTATGTCAGGGTAAATCAGTTGAATAACGATACAAGAGCATTCCCAGATAGAAATAAAGAAATATTACTACATGTAGCTCCTCTGCCAGTAGTATATATTTGGATATCTTCCTAGAAGTCCAACCATAATTCTTATACCATGTAGAGAAACACTTTTCTTTTTCATCTCCATCTCGTTTGCCAACCTGAAATGTCATGGTATGCCTCTAGGGGAAACACTGCGGTAGAAGGGGGGAAAAAATCGCATTGATGCGCAGAGGCTTCAATTGGATTGAAAAATGATAACAGTAGATGTTTTGATTACTGTGATGTTTTGAGGGAGTAGCTTTCATGTTTGACTGTTTGGTTTGGCATTTGGTTGCATGTATTCTTATCATTTTGAAGAATTACCTTCCAATAACTCTATTAAATGGGGGGAATTGAATTAAAGGGGATGTGAAGGCAATTATATTTGCTGGTAAATGGAGAAAAATGAGATATTGATCGAAGATTGATAACAAGAAGGAAGGGGTTGGCCACATGAATGATGAATTGAATGATTTCTGTGTCATGTATTACCAAATAACTATAAAGTTCACCTACATGTAGTTGCCTCCTGTGTTCTGAAATACATCTTAAGTTGTGAAATATATAAGGCCTATCTGTAATAGTTGACCAGTCCAACATTATCATTCATTCTTGATTCCTGAGTTGAATTTTATTTATACTCCACCATCAATAACAATATGCCATGAACAATGATAGACAGATTGATACCTGAGCGTACAATAATTACCATTGACACAAAAGATTTTGTTCAAAACAAGCATGACTCATGCTAGCATTATATTCCCAAGTCATTAATGACCAATCAACTTCCATCTGTAATGAAGAGCATTTATTTCTTTCAAAAACGAGAGAGAAAACAAAGTCTTTTGTAGTTTGGAGATTTCAATTGTACTCATCTTCACCTGGGGATGTACAGGTTTCCCTGTGAAAATAGAAACCATAAGCAATCCTCTTTCCCCCCACGGAACAGGCTTCATGGGTAGTTTACCAACAGAATGAATAGCTATGATAAATACTTCTGAAGCGTACTGTCTGGAGTTGGAAACCAGGTCAATCATTTACACCAAATTGCCCACTGTATTCAGAGCCAGACTTCAAACACAGGCACAATAGCAACACCTGTATGTCCACTTCCAGTAGCCAGAATGAATACAATGGGAGAGGAAACCTGGTGCTAAATAAAGCGTATTGTTCTCCTCGATACAGCGGGGGAAGTCGGTAGAGTTTGCACTGAAATTTGCACCTGTATGACGTGGGAGTGTAAGACGTCAAGTTGTTACTTGCGTGTTAATGATCATTTACTTGTTTAATGGTCTTTGGCTTTCCATGAAGCAATAAATGGTGTGCACACATGTACATGTAGGCTTGTTTATAATGATGCATACATTTTGTGTTGAAAGATTGATTAGATAACATGAGGTTGATGTACTTTAATATGAATAAATTATTGAAATTTTCATTGCAGCTTTCTGAAACATTGGTCCCCACTGAAACATGCATCATGTGCTTTATGAAAGACAAAACCATTATCACCAATGTTATAATTTATTTATTAAAGTCTCAATTTTTTACCATCAGAATACACCATCGCGTAGCAGTCGACATTTTGAGTCCACAAGTCACAAACTCTTGCATATATAGTGTACATGTAGTCCCGACAAGCCCAAAATTACCTTTAAAACATATTTCAACCTCAAATTACAATATCCCATTAAAATGAAGACTGCTCAAGCAATTTGCACAAAACAATCTTCTTTTCCAATTCTGGGAGGGGGGTGGGCTAGCTTTATATTTTCATCCACTATTTGTCATGGGATGGTCTATCTTATCCAAACTATCATATTCACACCATTCTATTCACTGTTAGTATGCACAAGAGACTATTCCCCTCACATTTGAACTTCAGCCCTCCATGAAATTCTCACAGAGAAATTTCGCACCCCTGAACAATGCCCAACACTTTTTGTCAAAGAATGGAGCATTTTTCAACCTATTGTGCTGCGTTAGAGCAAGAGCAAATTTGACAGATCAACGAAAATAAATAGAAAGCCAAGAAAAGGGTAAGAAAAGAGAGGGGCAATTAGTGTGGTAGCGATAGACCGCCCATACTCGATGATGGGAAAGTGATGGAGATTTTGTTGTCTGGAGATCATCTCTGTGTGTTCTTGTGAAGGGTTGTACGTGACAGCGGGTGAAGGAAGCATTTATTTTAGGAGTCGTGTTTTCCCATTAGATCATTCCCTCAGAGACCGACAATTGGCCCAGGAAATTACAGTTCTTGAATGTTTGTTGAAGAAGGAAAAGGGGATTGATAGAAATCGGGAATGAGAGAGGGAGAGAGATTTTGAGATTTACATTTTGCTTATTTCTTGTGTGGCTCATGTTTACAGTAGTTATAATCTAAAATGTAGGGGTATAGAATATACATGTAGGTAGCAAAAGGATCTTTGGTGGAAGAGGTTCTTTGGAGACATGAAAAGAAATGTGTAGTAAACAATTCACCATGTTTGTGACAAGACTTCAAGTCTTAAATGCATTTAATTTGATTGGAAGCACTTGCTCATTTAGTTTCTCTCTTTCTCTTTCTCTCTCATTCTCAGTTTGCGTTGTATCTGCTTGTCTACAGGTACATTCTCTCACACTCTTTCTGAATATATAGATTTATCTTTTTCTATATCTCTTTTCTTTTCTTTTTTATCTTTCTCCTGATTATTCTTTCCCCTTCCTCTCTTCCTATCTTTGTTTCTTCTTTCTCTCAATATTTTATTCGAAGCCATATTTGTGACCTCTTTGCTGACTTTTCTTTTCATGCACTCTATACAATATTGCAATATTTAAAAAAAAATTCTTTGGTTTAATAAAGAAATACAAATGGGTGCCCTGAAAGGAAATAACCAAAATCAAAAAGATTATGTTTCTGGTTCTGTGAATTTTTATTTTTTTTATTGTTTCAGACAAACACTGAAACACTGGAAAGCTCATATTAGACTTCCCATGATATTTAATCTTTGTATTTGATATCATAGGAAGAAGGAGAGTGAGATAAGATAAAAATGTATTTACATAGATGGAGATGTGGACCACATTTATTATTGATTCAACTCTTGTTTCATCTTCTATTGGGAATGTAAGGTCGTGCACAGATTGCAGTTATCAGGTTTTTGAAAACATTCCCATCAAAATGAGAATCGTTTGTAATTGAATAATGTCCCAGAAACTTGAAGAACCACTGAGGAATTGCGACATGCTGGGGGAAATTGTCGTCAAAACACATCAATAATGTTCAGCAGAAGACATCAAAAGATGTACCGTTTGGCATCGATTTAGATCTACATGCATGTATACTCAGATGTATAAATTTATTTAGCCTGTATCTGTCACATGGTCTCTCCATTTCTCTTTCATTTTTCTATTTCTATTTGTCTCTTTATTTCCTCCATATTATTTGTTATTTAATTTACATTGACCAGTCTCAATTATCAAATGCTTAATGAAATTACATGTACCTGCAAGGATTGAAAATGTTATTTTTTCCATTTAGAGTATTATATTCCATGGTTCTCCTGAATGAAAAAAAAAAAAGTTCTAAACTCAAATTTAATAATTGTTGATCAAACTTGAAGTTGAACTGAAGAATCGCATCATGCTCAGGGAATTCTGTCTATACCAATGATCAATAATCTCCCGAAACATTTCACATGTAGCGCTCTGCTTCAATTTAAATGTTTGCTCAGATGTATAGATTTGTTTAATATGTATTAATATCTGGGTCTTCTGCACTTTCTTGCAAACTCCATTTTCCATCTTTCAAATAGTGAATCCTCAATTCCAAGTTTTAAGCACACATTGGTATTTTTTTACCAAGGATGGGTTAACTGTATTAAGGCAGGTAAATAATATTGTATTATGTTGAGCTATCTTAAGGTCCATGACCATGATGCAAAAAGTAGATTCAATATTTTATCATGACATCCATCTATCTATCTCTTTATCTCTTCCTCTCTCTCTAGCCGTTTACATGTAGAGCCTATCTTTTGCTCTCTTTTTAGAGATGGCATAATGAAAAAATAGATGAGGATATGAGAACAAGCATGTTCAATAGCCTGGAATAAGAAAAATCCAGATTGCAAGAGAGGAAAAAATAAACTGAAAATTGCAGATTGTCCTTTTTTAGTTTGAAGCACTCTGTTTGCATTACTTTGTTCAAATAATGTCCTTCCCTATGTATGCTTGTAACTCTTTGCACAGAGATGCCAACTACTGCATTGACACTTCTTTTGCCAGAACTAATATGTACTTGGCTATCCAATGGTAATAGGAAATAAAGAGCTGGAAATAGCTCTTCAGATTGTGGAATGCACCTTGGAGTAGAAAGCCAGTGGTATCAAAAGGGAAAAAGGTCTTTAGACTTTCATAGGCCATTATTTGATTAGTTTCTAATAAACACTTGAGCTGTGTAAAATAGAATTGAAGTACTTTTGTATGATTCGAGATGTTTGTTTTTTTCTTTTTCTTCTCCTGTATAAATTCATCCTTTATGATAGGACAAGTATTTAAGCTGAGTTGAGTTGTATTATATCAATGACATGGACGAGATTGCATTTTATGGTTTTATTACATGACTGAAGAGCCTGCGTGTGTGATAAGCTTGTCAAACAAGCAGCTTCGATATCGGAAGTGAGCTCTTCTGCTTATCTCCAGAAGAGATGTAATTTTGCTACATGGCTAGTGCTACTTCGAACTACTTCGAAGCGGGTACGACATGTTAGAGAAAACAAATAATTGTTCAATTATACTCCAAATAAAAGTACAATGTTTGACACAAGAGGTTATTTATTGTCACAAAAAAATTATATACATCAGAAATGAAGAAATATTAGGAAACAAAAGATTTAGTTAAATTTTCGATCTTTCTAAATCTACCATGTATGAATGAACTCGACCAAAACCGGAGCTTTGTGATGATATTTGATTGGTTGAAAAAATAAGGTCGATCGTCATATAAGGGTCGTCTCATGAATGATGCATAAAAGAAGTACGTCACGCATACGATAAACATATATGCATAATGATGACTTTACCAGTGATGATAGGCGCTCGGGCTAACGCCCTCGCCTGACGATCTCGGGCTTCGCCCTCGCCCGTCAGTCAGTCTCCTTCGCGCGACCAGTAACTTGCCCATAGCCCGGCGCATATCAGATAGGCTAGA
>CALNVZ010002100.1:27294624-27310880 GCA_940671915.1 Paracentrotus lividus | reverse complement strand
CTCTTCCACATCTCCAGCCATACTTCTCGTCGTCGCTCTTTGTCTCTCTCCAGCCTCTCTTGCTCCTGCGATACTCCTATAAGATTGACTATTGTCTACTAAAAATATCTGTAACAAAGACAATGAAAATTATAAATTTGGGCAAGGTGTTTCCTCTCGGGCAGCAAAAAAAAATTCACTTGCCCCCAGGGCAGTTGAATAATTTTTTGTAGCGGCCTGTAAGAGAAATCAATAGATTCACAACAGAATCCACCACACGTATTGGTACTGTGTGTTCCCATAGCTGCATTAAAAAAAAAAAAAAAAAAAAAAATATTAATTAAAAAATTAGTGAAATAATTTTCATGCCAAATTATCTTTATTTTATATGTAACAAGCAGAAAAAATAGCATTGAAATGAACATTAACAAAAGGTAAGAAAGAAAATATCTCCGAATTTTAATAGTTTCTCATCTATAAATATTACAATGAGTCTGTATGTTAAGACTAGCACCATACATCGGGAAGCTCTGCAGTGCAGATCGGCGAGATGTTTAGAATAACAAATTGGCTTATTTCACAAGTTTTAGGGATTTCATTTCAATTGTAAGGTAATGTTTTCTACAGTAGGAGAGCCCTGTGTAAGTATTTTGTCTAGTTTGTGTTTATAAACACCTCTTTTATTGTGTTTTTGAGGTGAAATGTTATGGGGAAATCGTTGATGCTGATACCCAGCACCGACGATTGCCTGGGCCGCTGGGGCTGGCTGCAAATGAGCCTTCAACACGCTCGTGTTGCACTGTGCTGAAATTATCGCTGACCCGATCGGGCAAGTGACTTTGAACTTTGCTTGCCCGCCCGATGTTTTCACTTGCCCCGGGCAAGCGGGTTTGTCGCGCCCTGCTCTTATGATCTGATCTAGCAGAATGATGACAGAGATGACAAATTCAAAAAAAAATTTGCGTGAGATTTCATGACTCGGCGTCTATCATTTTGCATCGTGTTTGAAAGCAGTGTGCATGCGGCGCGCGCGCAATAGGTATCTTGCATATAACGATCACCTGCATGCAAACATCATACTCACAGGGCTTGATGCACGACAAAACTGCAGATATTTAGGGTTTTGAGGTCCCAAAATGGTTAAAAAATCTATATTTATGCTACTTTTTAGGGGGTTTTTGCATGAGAAAACGGGTGTTTTGCGTGAGATCCTGAGACAGAGCCTAAATGCGTGATTCTCACGCAGAATGTGTGAGACTTGGTAGCTCTGTGATGACTTGACAGCAAATGAAACACCATCTATGAAAAGATCATGTTAATCAACATAGCAGAGTGACCATGAATGTCATGTCCAGCTTAACCCACACAGAGCCATCAGGTGAAACTATCAACACACAGTACCACAATACTGGTGGTTGGTTGTGAATCTATTGATTTCTTTCATGATCTGATCTAGCAGGATGATAGGGCAGCTTTGACAGTGACAGCAAAAAGTAGACCATCTCTGGCAAGATTCATGAATCACAGTGGTCAACATTGCAAACCGACCATAAATGTCAGATCTAGGCAAAGTAAGATTCGTGAATCATGTTAGTCAGCATGACATACCGATCATGAATGTCAGGTCCAGTTTTACCCACACAGAGCCATCAGGTGAAACTATCAACACACAGTACCACAAGACTGGTGGTTGGTTGTAAATCTATATTTCTCCTCGATCAATTCTAGATACAGGAAGATGGCAGAGCAGCTTTGAAAGTGACAGCGAAAAAAGGTAGACTGATTCATGAATCATGTTCAGTCAGCATGGCATACAGACTATGAATGTCCAGTCCACTGTAACCCACTAGCCATCAGGTGATACTGTCAACACACAGTACCACAAGACTGGTGTTTGGTTGTGAATCTATTGATTTCTTTCATGATCTGATCTAGCAGGATGATGAGACAGCTTTGACAGTGACATCGAACGTGTCTCCAGGCATGAACCTGAATTAGCTATGTCGCATGCAGCTGAATAAAATTACTTTCCCCCCTAAACTAATGCCCTGACAGCTTGATGAACAAACTACCATAATAATCAGATTTTGGCAGGGTGCATGACTGACTATTTAGCCCTGGACAAGACAAGCGTGAATATTATTAAAGGGGCTTTTCAAAATATTGTGTCTACTTTGGCTGCTCTTTTCTGCCTGCTTGGCAAGTTCTTAGGGTTTTGAACTAATGGTGGGCATCACCTGAACCACTTGCGGATCCAGGCGAGGGCGCAGGTGACGAACCCCCCCCCCAATAATTTGAAATTCACTCATTGCAATCCTGGATACGCCACTGTGACCCGTTATACAAAGGAAAAGGGCTTACTGCAATGACCAGTAATATAAGCTAGTCTAAATTTGTTATTAAAAAATGAGTACCATTTTGATTGGAATATATTCTTAATGGTGAATTTAACCTTTTTTTTTTAGCTAAGTGAGAAAAATTTAAAGTGAGAAACTTATGGAAATAAAATTTTAAAGAACAATATCGGTAGAAGATCTGTGGGGGTTGTTGAAATCATTTTTTTCTATTCAGCGGTATACACTTTATCATGGGTTGAAAGCTACCCGCTTATCTTTCCACTCGACAGAGGAATACATATCGGGCAAAACGTTTGAGAGCAAATTCTGGTTCATGCGATCCCGACAACGATGAAGTGTTTGAGTAACAAACCCAGAGATTGGAATTCCGCAAATGTCAATGGATCCACTTGGCTTTTTAATCAAAGTTTGGGGAAGAAAGGGGACTTGGGGATACCCAAACATCTTCTGCATCATTTACAAGAGCTTCAAAGAAACCGAACTTCTTTTAAGATTGTATTTGATTTTTCTTTTGAAATCATTGTATAATGAAGTTTTAACAGCCTGTGATAAAAAATGAAAATTGGCGGATGTAAGAGGAAATGCATGGATTCAATAGTTTGATTATAGAGAGTCAATAGGAATCTTAAAACTTTTCAAGTATAAAGGCCTTATGGCTTTCCACAAAGTTATGGTCCAGCTTGGGAAAGGGGGACAGAGAGGAATGTTATTGCTACTCCATATTCTGTATTCTGTATTTCGATTCTCTGTCTTCCATTGAAAGGAAACAACTTGAAGATATCAAGGGAACAGACACTTTGTGCAAAACAAGTCGTGCTCTGAATGTATATAACATTATTGTGCATTATTAATGAGGAGCCCCTGGTTAAGGTACTTTTGCAATGCATGGACAGTGAACTAAAGACGAGATCGTTGACACGACCTCTTCACATGTAACTTATTGTTTATCTGAGTGGATATTCGAGGCAAAACTTATTGCAAGATTATTCTGAACTGAATGCAACTTTAAAAACCAAAATATGTCAATAAATCACAGAGCACCATTATGTGAAAAACAACTATTTGCTTTGGTTAAGTTTGTTCTATTGGCTGAGAGCTTTTAGCACATAGTTAAATTCCTTCTTGCGTACTTGCTTGATATTTTAATGTAAGCTTCTTGTCTTATTTGAAAGTTTCATGCCATCAAACAAGTTTAGATTTTAGAATACAAGGTCTTTTCTGAACCGGTCTGTTTTGAATTGGCACTCACGTAGAGAAAAGCATTTTCACCCACCTGTTTTTAGATTCACTTGCTCTATATTATCCACCTCTGGGTAATTCTATACAAGATTCTATGCTAGGTGTACTTCTGTGTCACCTGAGGGGTATAAGATTTCAAATATGCTGTTCATCAATGATCTGTCAAACATGTAACCCATGGATTTAAGCTGTTTGAGTGGATATTAAAAACCAGGGATGGTGAAAGGGTTTGTTGGTAATAAACCTATAAAATTATGATTAACTTGAGGTTTTTATTTATATGTTGGTCAAAAATTGACCACTTCAACATTTCTTGACCTTACATGTAGTTCATTGTCAATGCATGACGAGAATGCATTTAGAATTGACTTGGTATTATTAAAGAATGAAAAGTCTTCCTCCCTCAAACAATGAGAGTCACAAATTACCCATTCTAAAATTGGACAGTGCACCATTGCCTGTCTGAGCAATGATCGGTAAAGGAACATTGATTTGAACATTGATTCTTTTTTTTCCTGCATTTTGTCTGCATGTCAAAGGGAGAGCAAGGGATTGGTAAACAGTTAACACGAGCGTTAAAATCCGTGCTAGGCGACGGGCTTGTGATGCATAAATGTAATCCAAGGTCGGATGGAACATTGTTGAATCCATCCTTTGCACCTATAGCGCTCTTTCATTTGAGTTGACGCTTTGCATTAGAGTCTACTGGGTGTATTCAGGTGCAGGTGAGGTGGAAAAAGTTTGAGGACAGCGAGGCTTCATGCTCATTTTGTATCGGTCTCGGTGGAAAGTCTGAAGCCCGCTCTGCGCTATGTCTGGTGCTACTTGCAGGAGTCACGATCCATGTAATTATGCATTTGCTAGTTTTAAAACCGGCTTAGTTTGGTGAGGTTTGCAACTGAAAATGAGTGGCTCTGATTTGTGATGGTATTTGGTGCCACTGTGTGATGCCTTTGGTATCATTGAAGGTGATTTTTGTTAGTTCAAAATGATAGTCAGTATTGCATTGTAGATGTGACATTGTATTTCACACTGCTACCATTATTTTCAAAAATAAAACTTTTGCCTCCATTGTCTTATTGTCAATTCTCGTTCAATTCGTTTGAAGAGTAGTAAATTTGTAAGTACTTTACCTTTGAGTGATGTGCTAATTGTATTTGTAATAGGTCACCCACTTTAAGTTTTACCAACAAAGCGTTGTTCCTTCATAGTTTACTCGTAATGGTAATTCATCAAATGCCTGGTGTGATATATTGAGAGTATGACTTCTGTATGAAAAGTTTTTGATAGCTTGTTGCTTGTGATACTTTATTTCAATCTTCTTCAGAATCTGTTTTTCTTATCCAAGCCCTTAAATAACTATCCATGTACATGTTCTGCTCCTAGTGACGCTTTGCTGTCGGGAAGAAATCCAAGAAGAGAATGTGTGTTTATGTCTGTAATATATTCACTCAGGGGGGCAGAAATCAGGCCAATAGTCCAGATGTTTTTTTTTAGTAGAGCCTGAAAGCCTGGGTACACTGGACCCAGACAGAAGTCTGCCTATTGCTATGTTTTTATTGATTTGCTTTTTTCAAGAGAGGTTCACATACAGGTAAAGAAAAAGTATAAGTCTTGACGTTTTTCAAATGCAGTAAGCCAAGCTTGTCTTAATTTTTTTAGGACATGCATGTAGTGGGAAAGGAATTGTAAGGTTCTTGAAGATGTTTGTTGTTTGCTGTTCAAAGCAAACAAAAAACAAAAAAAGAAAAACAAATGGGCCTATTATGGGCCGTGGATGTAAGTATCGCTGAAATTCTTTTCAGTTGATCATTTTGTAAATATTTGATCAACTTACCTCTCTTACTAAATATTATCATTGTCATATCCTGCTCCTACCTTCATACAAAATTGTTATTTTAAACCTGTACCCCACTCCTGAATTGCAAATTTTAAAGTTGAGGCCTTATGCATATACTGTACCCTAAATATGGCAACATACATTTCCTATAAAAATGCCAGTGATGAGCCATGCCTGACAAACTTATTAAAAATTGATTTATTGTAGTGATGGAATATTAAATGTCAATCCTCTCTTTTCCGCCATCCAGTCGTCACATTTGATGAAGTGAACAGAGCGCTAGAGGAAGGGGATGAGCTAGAGCCTCCTATCAACTCATCGGGTATCTATAGCAACGGACACATTCCAAACAACAACAAAGACAACAAGGAAAATCGAGACAGCTCAATGGAGTTCATGACGTTGGACGAAACAAAGTAAGTTAGCTTATCCTGCATCAATGCTATTTAGATTACTCTGCAAGTCAAGTCTTAATAGGAAATAGATGAAATCTTTTCCCAAACTACAGCGAGGTTATTATGCTAGCAGATTTTCAAATGCAGATGGACCTTGAAATTCCTTTTTTTATCATGAGCATTTCATGGTAATGAACTAGTGCACAAATAAATGCTTTGATGATTTTATTCAAGGAAATTAAAAGCTGATTTGATGTCTATTAGTATAGCTTTATTTGTTACTAAAATACCTCTTTTTTATTGAGAAGCCCTTATCTTATGAGGTTTTGAGTTGCATATATATATATCTATATTAAGATAGTACTCATGGAACAAAAAAGAAAGAAAGAAGAAAAGACCATTATCTTTCATCATCTTCACTTTGAGAAACATGCTTGGAAACAATGAAGAGATTTCTAATGATACAGGTGCAGACAATATTGATTTTACATGAAACAAACTGTCTCCATACATGAAGGAATCAATCTTCTTCCTAATGTCAGCTGTGCGTGCATTTGCACATAAATGGCAATCCTTCCCACTTCGTTTTTTTCTTTTCTTGTCGTCTTCTTCTTCCTAAATTAGTGAATAGTGAAGTAAGATCAGCAATACTGAGACAGGTATCAATTCAGCATGAGTCAAATATATAAAGCATGTCATCTGTCAGTGAAGTGGAGAATAGCTGTCATTCTACACACACACTGATTGGAAGACCATTTTACTCTTTGACCATCTTGTTTGAATGTTTGCAGAGCATACAAAATCGCTGAGTCAGCAATTCGACAGTCTACCTTCCTTTATGAATAAAGCACACGTTGGCAAACTGCTTTGAAGATTTTTGTCTTGATCTTTTTATTCTCTCTTTTCTTCCCTCTTTCCTCATTGTCATGACAATTTTATTAGTCATTTCCTTTTTTTATTTTGTTTGCTGTTTCTTTTATCTTAACTTTAACTTCTTGGGTTTTTTTCCCATCTGTGCTCATTTTCATGTTGAATAGTATTGATAATATAGGTTCAGGCACAATCTTTGTGCTTCATTCAAAAAGAAAACTGATTCTAAACATTTTACATGCAAGTACAAAACTATAGGGGGAAAGTGAATTCTGTAATCATGCTAGTACATAGAATATTGACTACAATGTATGTGGAGGCCAAAAACAGTCTGGGTGCATGCAAAATGGTTTGAGGGGGAGAAACACACAAGGTTGTCGATGCGTACTGATTTTTGTTTTTTAATCCACTTCAGCATGCATATATGCCCAGGAGCTCCCGTCTCCTCTCGATCTGTTGGATTTGGAAAACAAAAATCAAGCAACACTGGGCGTCATCAGAGTACTCGTAGGCCTTGTTAGAAATCTGGTAGAAACAGTGCACTATATCACACAGAACCCCGCTTTTATTTCTTTTCATTAGCAGATTAGCTTGGTATATTATGTAAATTGTGTGTAACCAAAAGATATCATGAATGGAAGGTGGAACTCTCAATTTTCAACCAGAAACTGTTGGGATAGATATCTTTATGATATCATCAATGAACTTCATCCTGTTTGTTAAAACTCCAGGAATTGACCCCTTGTATTAAAATAATTAATATAAACCCTGTTGTACATGAATGCAAGGGAGCTCATCATACAATAATGCTGTAATGTTAGCTGATGGTGCCAGGGATTGTCTTTCAAAGGTAGATATTAATTGGAATATATCTAAAGGAAACAGCGAGAATCACTTTAATAGTGGAAGTTACATAGATCATAGGTTAGATTGTGTAGCTCTATTGATATATATTTTAACCCAGATATGAACTTAGGTAAGAGCTGGAGTCTGAGAGTTCTTGACGTAAATGTAAAAGGAAGAGAGATATGATATTGATAAGAGGAGCTTACAGAGAGTCAAACGCACATTTAAATTCATTAACGGACCTTTACTGTAACCCTGGTATGAACAAAGCTATGTAATGGAAATGAAGATTTGAATTGATGAAAGTCTTTGATGAATACCAGAAAGGAGGATAATGATCATTGATTGAAGCACAAATATATATACATGAAAGCCAATGATGAATGTGCTATCTAACCCTGATATGAAGATAGGATGGAAATAGAGGATACATGAGGATAAATCTCTTTTATGTAAAATATAATACTTTCAAAAATTGCTGGAAGTATTTTATGGAAACCTGAAAGGAACTCAAAAACTATTGTTTAGAAGAGCTTAAACACATTTAAGTGCAGTAGACATAACCCCACGCTTGATAAAGCTATCTAACCCTGATATGAACTTAGAATAGAAGTTGTTAGAACTCTGATATGGAAATAAACTTTTGTAAGTAATGGATAAATCGCCATCATGGAATGCTAAAAGACCATCAAATAAAAAGACTTCCCTTATGGAGTTATGAGCTAATCTGAGTATCATCCCAATTGATGCTATAGTCTGTGGTTGAAAATTTAGAGAAAAAGAATATAAATGATAAATGTTTAACTTTAAGAAGAGCTTACAAGATGCATTTTTCTGACAGGAATGAAAAGTTTATTGATTTATTAGCGTTGCTTACATAGAAAAACGCATGCTTAATCCTGCTGTCTAACACTGATGTGAACATACTATCAGCAAGCACACATATATCCGAGTACTTGTACCTCACAGGCATGCACACTAGGTAGAGATGAATAGTAGAGATTTGAAGAGAGTGTATTGAAACAAGAGAGCGCATACCTTAGACGTTTGTCATCACATGTATCTTACAGTCAATCACATGGGATTGGCAAAAACGTAATCCAGGGATCACTGGCAGACACTCATTAAGACGGGTGTGTGACTTACAGGTATGGATAGGCTGACAGATACGATTGGGGGGGGGGGGGTTGTCTTAATGTCTCTCTTTTAATACTCCATATACTGTATATTTTGGGTACAAATATTTTCATGATTTTTTTTTTTTATTAGTTTGGGAAATGCGTGAGTGGATAATTTCACGATTTTTGCCATAAATAGCCGTATGTTGAAGTGGAAATTTTCTCGAAGATGGACTCACAAAATTCTTGAAAATGAAACCATCGCGAAAAAATAACCACTTATACAGTATTGAAACAAGAGAGTGCATACCTTACATGTAGATGTTTGTCATCATATCTCAGAGTCAATCACATGGATTGCAAATCTAATCCAAGGATCACTGGATGACACTCATTAAGACTGGTGTGTGGCTTACAGGTATGGATAGGCTGGGGGGGGGGGAATCTTGACGATTTTGTTAATGCTCCTTACATTTATATGCAAGAGATGAGGGCCATTTTCCCACACAGCTACTGAAAATAACATATGTACCCCTTCAATGAGCTCCTATATCTTATTTATATATGACCTAAGTCTTTTTATTTCTTTTTCATTTAAAAATTGGTCCCTTGTGCAAAAAAAAAAATAATGTGTTTGATGATTACTAAAGGCTTTACGGTAAACTTCATTAACAATTAATTTGTAATTATAAGTAAACTAGAATGGGATAGAAATAGTATGAAGTAGCCTAAAATCCCTTTTTGTTGGTTTGTCAGCATTTAATAGTTTATGAAGTCAAATTTTTTATCATAGAAAGTGCTTTTTATTATTTTTTTTTACTTGTCCCATTAATAGTTAAATGTACATGTATATGAAGGGACCTGCTGAATCTAGAGGATTTTGACAGCAAGTTTTAGGAGAAAAATATGCTAATTTATTATTCAAGATTGTAATTGAGAGGTTTAATTTTAAACATGAAGATTAAGACTTTTAAAAGCTTGATTTTAAATAATTTCTTTGTTTCCTTATAAACAATACACTAAGCAACAATCAAACATTAATTCAGTTAAGATATGTATTGATTATTTCTAAATGCAAGGTTTCCATCGTATGTTATATATGATACATCGTTTGCAACCCCAGCTGTTTGCTGTGTAGGGACGCCTAGATATGAAGAACAGTGCTGTGTATGCTACTAAATGTGGTTTTTATGGTGATAATCATAAACCAAATGATGTGGCTTGAAGATTTATTTGGGCTCATTTGGGACATCATAAATGCCAACATTTGGTGCTGCGGAAAGGAAGCTTGGGGAAAGAAATATTAGCATGCTGGTGGGCAATTTTTTTCCATCGAACAACATTAGGGAAATGGACTATTACAGCTTCTACATCTTAATGTTGGGTGAAGATGATCGAACAGATACTTCATGCTCCATAAAAAATGGTGACCTGAATGTATAAATGTGTACGGCAACACATGGTGCATACACATGTACATTGGTAAGAACTGAGGTTTTTTTTTTTTTTAAGGAAAAACTCTTTTCATTTGTTGCGTCACTGATGTAGAAAATTGTCCAAGCATATGGCAGGATAATTTGAGACAGAGAATATATATTTTTATATTTCTACCAAGTTTATAAAACAATTCAAATCTACCTTTTAGAAGTTCATGTCTACAGGCTCTATGAGTTCTCCAAAATGATTAAAAGAATGGAGTTCATGTGCATCATATAAAGTCTATCATTAACTGTGCATATTTCTGTATGTCAAGGTTAACTTGCATTTTATTTATTCTTTTATTTATTTTTTTGGTAATGGGAGTATTTGAGAGCCTGAATGTTCAACTTGAAGTAGCTCATCCGTGGATGGGATGCCTGAATCATCTCTAATTGGATAGGATGATAATCAGTGGTAGCAGAAAAGACGCGCATCTATCTCAGATACTCAAGGTCACATGTTCTGATGCTCTTCGGGGCTCCCAAAGGTCGAGAGACTGATAGAATGAGAGAGAGGAGAGGAGAGAAGAGGAGAGTAAGAGAAGGAGAAGGAGAAGGAGATTTCATGAACACAGTGGAGGTGAAAGCATAAGAGGAAAGAATAAAGCATTTGTCCCATTAAAAGTTGATTACTGCATTGGCTGCATGTGGCAGATTGAGAAACTTATGGAAAACATCTTGCTGGTAATAGTGAAATAGAATGCTGAAGAACTTTATTGATAGGAGGGCAGAAAATAGTTGTGATAGTGCCACATGATTTGAAAGTATTTATTGAAGTACATTTACATACAAAAATCTCAGAAATGGAATTATAATGACATCTAACAATGATAAATCCAAGTTATTGATAGAAACTATGAAAGAAAAATACACAACTTTATTCATTTTCTTTACAGCAATTGCATGGGTCAACCGCAGAAGTACAATACATAGCTAGGGGTTATTTCATGCATCCCTGCACATACTGAATTCTCCCCTGCCTTTCATTTTTTGAAGAGATTGTTTATTGATGCCTTCCCAGTGGTTCAATGACATCTCTGTAAAGTCAATGTCTCCCCTTGCTAATCAACCTTCAATACACCACAAGGAGGAGAAGGAGATTTGGATAATTGAATCTAATTGTAGACCATATTTTCACCTGCTGATTAGTGTACAAAGAGGTCTGAAGGGTGATGGATTTGAGGGAGATAATCCACAGGTCCTTACATACCAAGCTATTGGGGCATAGCTTGTACAAAATAATTTTCAGGGCAATTAGGAGATTTTAACTATTTTGAAATAGTCCCAACAAAATAAATGTAGTCAAGCTGTTTCGTATTTTGCAAAATAGATACTTATTCGTAGGCATTTACTTGAAATCTGTTGGATACAAATTTTCCATGGTTACAGTAATAGGGAATGAAATACAATAATAGGCACAATCTAAATGGATCATATATGTAGCTCCAATATATTTACCATTTTGAAACATGAGGTTCATACATGTATGTAGTTTTTATATACATTTGAAAGAACAATCTTGATTAAATTTTAAAATTGGCATACTACTGCAGTATATTTACTTCTCAATTTTATTCTACATATACACACATGTACAGACCTGTATAATAAACATGATAGATTGATTTTCTATCCTTAAGTAGTGCAGTTTGTATTTACGAGATGGAAAGATAAGTGATGTTATAAAGTTCTGTGAATAATTTCTGTGCAGACCGCCATGGGAGTGCACGTCTATACAGCCTTGATTTACTTTGTGCAATCTAAACTTTATGGCCATTTGCTTAATGCTATTTATATCCACTATAAAAGTACAGACAAGGGTTCAAAATAGAACCAAGGTACAATATATCCTAAAAATAGCTTAGTTACCGAAATGGGTCAATTTTTACCCAGTTATGAAGGCTTTAGTTGTTAATGCAGTTTGCCAATACCCTTAATAATGTAGATGCGTCATGAATTGCCTAGACTCATGGGGTAGCGTTATTGGTTAGGTATAATGACTCAATGAATTGGGAGTGCATTGATGCAATATTTCCAGCAAATTAAGTAAAGAAAGAGAATGGAAGAGAGCATGGATACCAAACCCATTCTGATTCATAATTGTGAGAAGTGAGGTAATGAAGATTATGCTATTATTACGTGACTCACTCAGAAGTCATTTCATTTTGAATGGACTTTATCTATAGAGGATTATCACACAATGGACACTACAAAATGGATACAGATTTGTATACAATTTTGATACTGAGTGATTATTGTGCATACTTTTTGAATATTAGGGGTAAAAGTGAATGACTTGTTCAGTAAGATTATCAACAACCACTATTCTAGTATTCTATTTTATGAATATACTCAAGAGAAACCAAAAAGAGGGATTTATTAGCCTATATAAGAAATGATTAAGGGATACCGTGTAATGTGATGTTTCTTAAATTCTACTATATAAAGATATATTCATTGTTAAAGTTGATAATGTAATGCAATTACATAAACAATGTAGTACATGTAATGTTTTTTTGGATGGAGTGATCTATTTATCATGCTATCCATGTATACATCACTGTGTAATGTGAAACATACAAGAAACACACATACATATCATGTGTAATTGCATGAATAGTATTAAATGAGGAAGATTTTTTTTTTTTTTTTTTTTTTTTTGATAATGTTTGATTTTGATTAATGCAAGAATTGTTGGCCTTGGATGTATGTTTGATGTGTATCTAATTGATTTTGTATCATGTTAATGGATACTGTATGAGTGCTATATCGATGTATGATCCTTTGATGTTGGCGTCTGTACACATGAAGGCAACTGATACATTGATAGATACCTGAATCCTATCCTGTATTTCCTGCCTTCATGCCAGTGATACCACCACCACCATGCATTAGATAGAGAGATCATAAGGAGAAAAGCATGCACTTTCTACTAAGCCTCGGATTGACGCCTAGCCATGAATGAGTAACGCATTCTCTAAACGTGCCGATTTGGTGCCAAAAACTGCTCTCTCTTTGTCCGTGCCCAGCCATGCAAGGCATCTCAAAAGCACTAACCATTATTGGAGCTGAGTTACAGTCATAAATTGGGTGTACTTTTTCCCATTTTTTGCACCCATTCTAATTCCCTCCCTAGCCCATCCTTGTTTGCCATGATGATGACAAGGTAGATTGTCTTCCACCTTTACCTCAATCCTAACTGAGTCTCCAGGCAGGTGGATTGGTATAATGGCATTGCTAAAGGCTAGCTACGTACCAAAAGATGTATCCTGTTAAATCGCCACGCCATGGCGGGTTTTGGCCCTTAAGTGACTCAGCCCACACAGGCTAATGGAGATAGAAAGCAAGGCAGGAAAATGGACTTTTCCCCCAAACCGGAATGAGTGAATCATGAGGATTTCAATAGATTTCCCGGTCTTGAGGACAGTAGTAATGAGAGGTGTCTAGCTTCTAGCCTGGAGCAGATGAAATCTCTATTTGTTTATGAATGTTACGAATGACAATGCTAATCAAGATGTTTCTCTGATCGCCATAGGTGATTTCTATGTCCATGCACTCCATGTATATTATAGATGAAAGGTCGATACCAGTACAACAAACCTTGGCTGTCAGCTAACTAACCCCTGGCATACATCTCCATTCTTCTCACTCATTCCTCTCTTCATTGATATGATGGGTGCTCTCACAAGAAATCTTCTGATTAAGATGTTATGATTTAAATTCAGAGAGGGGATATTCTTATCGTATAATTGTATATACTCCGAGAGGGGAAGTAAGATTACCCTGCAGCTTGTACATGATTAGGTGCTTTGTTTTCTATAAACGAGAGCTAAATCAGAGAGATAGATTTACTCCCGCGAGGAAGTTGATGGATAATGATGAATGTTCTTGAGTCAATCCCAATGATGTCTCCATTGTCAAACAGATTTCACCACAAGCAGACTCAAATAGACAGACTCAATCATCAATGGAAAGCTAGTTACACGTAAATGATAGCAACTCTGTAATAATTCAACCTCATTAGCATAATATATTCCAATGTAGTATTTATTACTGAAATTTCCAGTTAGAAAAAGCTACCTTAATAATTCAGCTAATTTATTTCTATGAATAGAGTTGAGTTCCTCATATTAACTTTTTACCTTCTAACACATAATAATAATAATATAGCAATTCTATATATAGCGCATTTTATAACCTTTTGATAAAGGTCCAATGCGCGTTCAGAAAAAGAGAAAGGACAAAGAGAAGCAAAAGGGATCAAAACCTGACTAACAATTAAAAAGATAAGTCTTCAGAGAAACTTGAATTTTCCATGTTCTTCATTTCTTAATTTTCTGGAAATTTATTCCACAAACTTAGCTGGCAGCATAATTCATTGTTGTAATATTTGAAATTGCTCGATTAAAAAAGAAAATATATTCTTCTATGTTGTTGTGGCAAATTCTGAACATGACAAATGGATACTATCAAATCTAGTGCACAAGGGAAGCATTTGATACGCATTCCGTGGGTTAGGGAAACTACATTGTACATAGGTAGGCTTTAATCCTTTAAAATAATCTTTTCAAGGGAAATAAAAAACAGACTTTAAATATTCATCAACATAATTTTTCCAATGTGAAACATTTTTCCATGGAAATTTAATTATCATAAAAGAAAATGGTCTTCTAACAAGAAAGTCACTACACTAGATTGCACTGATTTTTTTTTTGGCAGACGGAGGGATGGAAATTGGCAACAAATAAATTGTTCATGGAAATTGTGTATATAGCTGGTTAGGTTGAGGTGTGAAGTACAGGCATAATAATTTTTCAAGCTGACTGAACAACGATCTTTGAGAATCTGTTTTGTTATTGAAAATTTAAAGCTGTAAGTGAATGCCCTCTTGATCAGGATAATGATGATTACGACTGTACGTGTGCTAAGTTTGGAATATGGGAATAATTTTAATGGTGTTCACATTCAAGTTATTTCTTTAAATCACAGGTAACAAGTTCTCCTTAATTCTGACATACATGTACAGAAATAATAATGATAATCTGGCGATGGAAGGTCCAAGAGAGATAAATATGATATGGATCTTGATTTAGTAATATTAATTGAAACCTTTGGTGTTTGTGAGTAACCCATCAGATATTAGATTATAATATTGTTTTTCCAATCAGTCGCCAATTTCATATCAAACACCTTTTAATCAGCGTATCCCATATTCGAGTGCTCATTGGCAATTTAATCTTACGTGGAAAGAACTCCCTCATGAGATAACATGATTTTTAAATTGTCTATCACTCCAGATTATTGCTTGCTCCTACTAGACGTATGACTCTGTGATCGGGAGGTAGAAACATTGCCACAACCATGAAGACCACTGAGAGATGCTGATTAGATTATATTTCTCTGGAAATATAATTTCTTGAGAGAGGGAGCACGTACATGCAACTATGCTCGTCAGTAGGCGCGCTGCACTGAGCTCGAGCTTATTTCAAATAGCGCGCATTTTGTGATCTGATGATTAGCTTCGATCAGAGCAGATCCGACTTTGTGGTAAATAGCGCGCTAATTGGAGGAAAATTCCAAACCTGGCTCATTCTTAGGTTTTTTTGAAAAAACTCGAGTGGTTTGCGTTTTAGCACGAAATAGCGCGCTATTTTGCGCGGTGCCTGGCCTAGCTCGAGCTAATTTCTAAATCGTGCACTGTGCGTGTAGAAGGCTAGCATAATTAACCAGTGCGCATTAAACATCGAGGCTTGTTTGTTCACGGTCGGTCGGTCGTTAAAGCGAAAAATTTTAACAATAGCTTGAAGCTGTGCAGGACCGGTTTCTTTTTTCAGGCTTTTCCATCCACAATAATTAGCGCGCTATTATTTTAGCTCGAGGCTAGTGCAGCACGCCTAAAGTTTTGGCCTTATATTTATTTCAAGGGACGGATATTAAATTGATATTTGATATAAAGAGAGAGGATGAAGTCAACCCTAAGGGCTTAAGTCTAGAAGTTACAGAGAAAGTAGTCTGAAGAACAATTTCATATTTATATATATATATCAAGGGCAAAGAAATATTAGAAATTAAGGCTTATTTTAAAAGTACAGCTCAATCCATGTCCGAGGCAAAAAGACAAATTTGAAAGAAAC
>CALNVZ010002100.1:27244271-27292253 GCA_940671915.1 Paracentrotus lividus | reverse complement strand
AAGAGAAGAGATCACCAACTAAATCCAAGGAGTTAGACAGGGACAGTTTGGAGGTGGTGGCCACGCCTGCAAGGAATAGATAAGAATCATTATGAATCTCATCCCATTTCCATCCTTCTTGCAGCAAAGTATTCAACAGAGAGAAAATAAAAACTCTTTTAAAAACTTGCCAGAGACTGAGAGAATATATCATTTTGGCACAAGCGGAGATAGGAGGCTTTCCTGTAAAGAAACAGGACCCTGTGGATTTCTTGAGTGAACATAATTCATGGTAACTTTTCCAAGATAGATCTGGAATTAGGTCCCGGATGTGTGGATAACACCTTGAAGTGACCAAGAAACTGTTTTGAGCAGTGCCCTAGCACCTGAAGCACTCCAAATAGAGACATTTAAAGGCACGGTCGATCTGATGAAAGCTGTAAACTAAAACATTGATCCACCCAAGCGATTGTGAAAGTTTGTTTTTGAGTTCAACAGCGGTGTGTAATGCTATGGAGTCTATCATGAGTTACCTCTTTCAAGAGGGAAGATGATGCATTATTTCTACTTCGTTGCACAAAGCTATGGATGATAATGAATGGATGATTTGGAGTTTGAGTTATGGACCGAACTTAGGTCAAAAAGCAACATCCAAAGTGCCTTCATCCTGAAATAAGGAACGTGGATGATAAATTTGAAGTTGTGGTTTCATCCAAATGTAGCATTAACTACAGGATTACTGTACTGTGCTATGCATAGCATCAACAAGAAACACATTTGAGAAATCTGTTATAATCATTACATAAACCCTTGGCAACATACTTATTTGCATGAATTGACAGCTTTGGTATAATAAACTCTGCCAATCATATATCGGCACTCAAACTCACATTTAATTTCAATTGATTTCTTTATAAAGCATTAAGTCTTTGGGAAAGTGGTAATTTGAAATTGAATTACTTTCTTAAACTCTACTGCAACACAAGTTGCATGAGCGAAAGCTAGCACAATGCTCCATTATAAAATTTAGTTGCAAGTCAGAAGTGCTTATCGTTCAGCCATAAACAAAAATAGAGATTACTGTCATGTTTTTGTACTGTTAATCTCACCTATAATCAATAGCCTACATGTTTAAAAAAAAGGCATGAATACTTTTTTTTTTTAAATGAGCCTCTTGGGATTTTGAGGATTGACATAATGAAATGTATTACAGTGAAGTATGTGCACTTAATACACAAAGCTGTTTATTTGTCACTGTATAATTATATTTTCTTTAAGATAAATCATGTTTGGAGTAATTTATTTTCGTCTTTGTTTGATTTATTCATAATTGTGCATATTCATGAATGTAGCTATATATACTATACATTTTTTTATACACTGGAACTTTCATGGCCATTATGTAGTCCCTAAATCACCCATGTACTTAACATTTGTATCCTCAGATTGAATTAGTGGAAATTTAGTTTATTAAGTTCATCCTATTCATATATTTTCAAATTTTTTTCCCCCCACATTGCAGTGAACCTTTAGTATTTTAAATGTATGACTTTGATACAGCAAAGAGACTGGATACATTTATAAGTATACTAAAATATCATAGGAGATTGGTCAACATGTTACTAACTCATAACCCTGGTACAATTCATGCTCTTCATAAGTAGTATAACATTCCAAAAGACGCTGTGTCATTGGACAGACCCATCAAAACAATAAGAAACTGTTATTCCACCAATTATGCCCCACTCTAACGTGTCAATTCACAGAAGTTGGAAGACTTCACTGAAACCCACAAAAGTTTGATGTTAATTATGTTTGAATATATAGGACAGTCGCTTTGGTGGAGGGAAAAAATTAAAAAGATTGGCTGGCATTGTTCGCCTTCTAAACCCATGCACAAAAAAGTTCGACAAATCGATTTGGCCTGGTAACTTTTCAGTAGGCTTTAGTTTCTTCATTCATACCATGGAAAGATAATTTAGTGCCCTTCTTTTGATATCCTAATTTGTGAATGATTGTGTCATGGCTTCAATGCACAGGATATCAAAATAATGGAGAAAAAGTAAAAAGTCAAACGTTGCAAATTTATTAGAAAATTGAAGTTTCCGCAACTCTACTATTAGGCCCTAATAACTTTTCGGGTATTTTCTAGTTTTTATTGAATTTTTATACCCATTGTCAGTTTCATTTATTCCTCTTTTCAATGATACCCTAATTGTAACAATGTCTTATTCATCTGAAGCACAGACACCTAAAGTTAGGACATAGTCAGGAGTCAAATGTTGCAATTGATGCCTATTGTGACTATTATTGAGTAATAACAATACATTTCGCAACCTTTCACTTTTTTACTTGCATTATATTCATTATAATGTGCTTCAAAATGATGTTACCATTACAAATGGGTATCAATTAAAAAAGAAATAAATAACCTTTTCAATGCTATAAAAAATTTGATCGTGATTATTAAACCCACATTAAAATGGTCAAGGTTCAGTTGTGTTACATAACATTTAAACTGAACATTATATCTTTCGCTTTGTCTTGCATTCAGGTGGGATTCAGGGGTTCTGTGGGACCAGGCATGTACACCATGGACATTATCTATCAATAAAAGGGAATTTGACTCGACAATGGTTAAAATTAAATAAAATTATAAAATACTCTCAAAAGTTATCAGCGGTCTTAAATTTGAGTTTACGGCAATTTCTTCAATGTGATCAATAAAAGTGGAATTTTACAACATTTACTTTTACGTTTATCCATATTCTGATATTCCGTGCATGAGGCATGACACAATCGCATTACAAATAGGATATCAATTAAAAGGGGGATACAATTATCTTTCCAATGGTTGATATCAGGAATATAGCGTACTTTAAAAGTCATCATGGCCCATCGTTTGCGAAAACTTTTTGTGAGGCGTTTTGTTTGGAATTTCAAATCCTCATTATAAAATGTATACTTGATGTGCCTGTCTATGGAGCTTTGACATTACTATTGTTAAAGCTAGAGTCCTTACAGTTCTGTAGCAAGAATTGAAAATTATATATTTCAAGGATGATATTCTTTGATTTTGGTGTGATAAAACAATTTTTCACACCCTCCCCCAAAAAAAACACAAAAAACAACAAAACAAAAAAAAAAATCCATTACTGCTGTTACATAGTACTCAAGGCATGAATATATGTGACTTGTTTTTTCTGTCATGCTTGTATAAAAAACATTTGATGATATCTGATATTACCAGAGAAATGTTGATACAATACTAGCCTTCAATGGATTGTTTATCACCAGGGGGCGCCTATTCGTTAGATCAAGCACTGTTGGGTGTCACTGGTTGAGAATTTCATCACTATCACTCATGAACCATAGTTTGTCTGATTGTATGACTATTGAACTATATTAGATTATTTACGCTTATAATTTAAAAAAAACTAAATATCGGCTATACCTTAAACCATTCCTGAATGTTATATAATGAACCATGGCCTTTTAAAAAAAAAAAGATTAGCTAGAGCAAATGCCATTGTAACAGTTTTCTTTTTGACAAATATAAATGGAAATACTGATCATTTGAAAAACGTAATACTGTATGTGTTCTTGCTAATGTATACGTTACATGGAGTAAATGAATAAAAATAAATTGAAAGTTTTCTTGCGTGTCATTGTCTAGTATACACTGAATCTTTGGCGATTATGTATGAATACTTACGTATTGGGCAGATGTTGTATCGTTTGAATATAATCAATAAATTTGAAATTATTGATGAATATAATGGTTCTTGCAAAATAAAGTGCAAAAAGGCTATGGTATTTAGTTGAAAATGCCAATTATTGACCAAGTAATTGTCACATTTAATTATATATAATCTTGTCTTTGTATATATGTAATAGTGTGTCTTACTTCGTCTTGTAAATTCAAATGATGTGGAAGCCAAAACAGTATGAATCTTGCTAAGTATGAATTATCTGCAGTCATAAGTGATTCAAAAGAGATATTAAAAGTAACTTTGTACAGGTGGAAAAATGTTTGAGGTGTGAGCACTATTTGTCCAGTCACTTTTGTAATGCCATTATGCCAAGCAATTTTTTTAAATTTTTTTGAATTTAATTTTTTTTATAGTGGTAATGCAAATTTTTTTTTTTATTATTATTTTAAAAAATAATTTATTCAAGCCGTCATAAAATACAAAGTACATTTTACAAAAAATATACAATTATTTTTTGGTGACCCTGGAAAAAAAGCAGAGCTTATAAAAAGGGCCACCAAATTACTATACACTATCAATAATGAATTAACAAGAAGAAATACTTAGAAATTAGTCTGAAAGAAGTACATTAATTGCGCAGGTGGGGAAGGGGGAGGAGGAAAGAAATCGAGAGAGAAAAAAGAGACAAGAAAATAACATCAAACAGATAATTCATTTGTTTGCTACAACAAATGTAGAATTGTACTTACATTGACAGAAAGAGAGTAGGAAGAGTGTGAACATTATCAAAGTGTTAAGAAGATAAAGTGGATATAGGCAAGAAGCAGTTTACATGTTCTTCACATGTTCCTCCGTCACTCCCTCGATTCTCACTTCCTCTGTGCTAGCTCTCTCTCTCGCTCTCGCCATCTCTGCTTTCTCTGTCTTCACATTCTCTCTCATCACTCCTCTTCATATGTCCCTCTATCTCATTCCAGTTGCCCTGTAATCCCCTCCCCGCACTTCCCTCTCTCTTTTACCTTACCTGCTTCATTCAGTTAATTTCAAATCTTGTTAATCTCTCTTTCGACTAGCATCATCTCTATACTTTCTCTCATGGAGTCCCCCCCTCTCATTTCCGTCGCTCAAGTAATCCCCCCCCCCCCCGCCCTCCCTCTCTCTTTCTTGCCCCCTCTGTCATTCCAGATAATCAATCTTGTTGCATCTCTCTTTCACTCGCATCATCTTCTTTACTTCTCTCATTGATTGTCCCCCTCTCGTCCAGTCGCGCAAGAATCCCCCCCCCCGACCTCCCTCTCTCTTTCTTGCCCCCTCTGTCATTCCAGATAATCAATCTTGTTGGGCATCTCTGCTTTCACCTCGCAGTCATCTCTATTACTTTCTCTCATGATGTCCCCCTCTCTGTCCAGACTCGCTCAAGTATCCCCCCCCCCGCCACCTTCCCTCCCTTTCTTACTCCTCTGTCATTCCAGTTCATAAATCTTTTACATCTCTTTTTCACTGGTATCACTCTATTACTTTCTCTCATGATGTCCCCCTCTCATTCCAGTCGCTCAAGTAATCCCCCCCCCCCCGCAACCTCCCGTCTCTCTTTCTTTGCCCCCCTCTGTCATTCCAGATAACGAATCTTGTTAACATCTCTCTTTCACTCGCATCATCTCTATTACTTTCTCTCATGATGTCCCCCCTCTCGTTCCAGCGCTCAAGTAATCCCCCCCCCCCTGCACTTCCCTCCCTTTACTTACCCCTCTGTCCATTCAGTTAATCAAATTTGGTACATCTCTCTTTCACTGGTATCATCTCTATTACTTTCTCTCATGTTCCCCCCTCCAATGCCAGTCGCTCTCGTAATTCCCCCCGCATCCTCCTCCCTTTCTACTCCCTCTGTCATCCAGTTATTCAAATCTTGTACACATCTCTCTTTCCACTGGTATCAATCTCTTAACTTTCTCCTCATGATGTCCCCCTTCTCATTCCGAGTCGCTCTCGTAATTCCGCCTTCGCACCTCCCTCCTTTCTTACTCCCTCGTCATTCGCAGTTAATCAAATCTTGTAACATCTTCCTCTTTCACTCGCATCATCTTCTATTACTTGTCTCTCAATGTCCCCCCTCTCGTTCCAGTCGCTAAGTAGATCCCCCCCCCGCACCTCCCTCCCTTTCTTACATCCCTCTGTCATTCAGTTAACAAATCTTGTTACATCTCTCTATTCACTGGTATCATCTCTATTACTTTCTCTCATGATGTCCCCCCTCTCATTTCCATCGCTCTCGTAATTCCCCTGCACCTCCCTCCCTTTACTTACTCCCTCGTGTCATTCAGTTAATCAAATCTTGTTACATCTCTCTTCACTGGTATCATCTCTATTACTTTCTCTCATGATGTCCCCCTCTCATTCCATCGCTCTCGTAATCCCCCGCACCTCCCTCGCCTTTCTTACTCCTCTGTCATTCCAGTTAATCCAATCTTGTTACATCTCTCTCTCTCGCATCATCTCCATCACTTTCTCTCATGATGTCGCCTCTCCATTCCAGTCGCTCTCGTAATCCCCCCTCTCATTCCAGTCGCTCTTGCAATCCCCCCCTCCCTCTCTAGCTCTTTCTCTCTCTTGCTCCTCTCTCACTCCGGTCATCCAACTTTCTCGTCGCCATCTCTAATCATTTTCTTCTCATGATGCCCCCCCTCTCTCATTCCAGTCACTCTCATAATTCCACTCCCTCTCTAGCTCTCTCTCGCTCTCTCTCTCTCTCTCTCTCACATCCTCTATTCTCTCTCACTCCCTCTCTAATTCCAAGTCGATCCATTCTCATACATTCTCTCTCTCTCCTCTATTTCTATGACCTCCTCTCTTACTTAGACATTCTTATACCATCTATAACCCATCTAATTGTATTGCACCATTATCTAAGCAATAAACATGTTAGTATAATCATTCTCATTTCACATCAATACTAAAATTACCACTGATATATATATATATATATATATATATATATATGTAAAATAGTGGTAGAAAATATGCGTCGTTCATTGGATAGATCAAGTACCACGTGACCCACCTTCAAAAAGTTATATTGTACATATGTACCAATATAATTTTCGGTTTTTGTAGGGTAAAGCCCGTGTTAAAATGAATGGGGAGAGTATCGATTCTATCGATTGCCTTGTTGGGCGAGCGCGTAATAACAGTAAAATGTTGCGCACAACAGCTTATAACAATGGATAACGCGGAGCAACAAAATACGTCACAATAGCTAAATCTGCACCAAAATTTGGCAAAGATGAAACCAGATGGGCAAGGTCAAAGATCTAGGGGTCTATTTACTATAATAATAGTGAACGCTCCATCTTGCAACATTACTGGACTATATGAACTCCAAATACTAAATTATCCTCGTGCATTTCTATTTCACACCGGCCTGCGCCTCGGAGAAACAAATCTGCACTTCGGATAATTTAGCATTTGTCGTACCTATAATCCAGTATATTGCGCGATAGATTGTACACTATTTATATAATATATTAGTGAAATAAGGACAAGCATAAACAACCTTTTGGAGTATACATTCAAAACAATAACAAAACAAGTAAACAATTCAGGTCTGTCGAACCTATCTTTGAATAGTATTCTGTCAGTGCAAATAAACTTCCTCATGACTGGTACAGTAAATGGTATACAACATAATAGATACTTGAGATGTATCTATACATGTAAATATATACTGCAAAACTTCTAATGTTTTTCTAATGGAACATTAATGCATGCAAATTCTGAGAGATCACTGTGAAATTATTTAAAAGATGAAGGATGTGATTTAAAATTACTTAGGGCCAATCTACATCTATGTCATTTATTTTCTTCTTCATAATAATCAAATATTGATGTTATGAAATTCATCAAAAGCAGATTTTTTCATTTATTATTGCACAAAGACAGAATGGAACAGTGGGGTTCCATAAAGATGGTTACAAGTTGTCAATCTGGCACACGTCGCTTATCGAAGGTAAACAGGTGAGATATCCACAACGAGCAAGTGGTTGCCAGTAGAATATGGGAGCGCTACCACCAGCGCTACACCACAGGACTGCTGTATGCGGTCACTCTCCCAATTATTACCATTCAACAAACCTTTGACCTCAAACCAGCCTTCTTCGGTCTTGCTACAATCCATGTTGATATCCAAGCATCCAGTAGTGTTCTCCCCATTGATTGAGAGGGGTGGTAGCCGTAACCATGGTTATCTACGTTGGCATCGTAACCAGCTTGGTTGGTTGTCCACACCAAAGGAGAACCCTCTGCAGACTGTCCATTGTGGCTACTTGAATCTGACTCGGCTCCGTACCAATCGAGGAAATCATCACCACTTTTCCAGTCATTAAATTTAGAGTTGCTACCTCCGGTGTTGTGGGTGATGGGCATGGCACAGTTGTTGCTGCTGTCTGCATTGTTGCTGCAATCGCCACGTCTATTATGGTCAATACCACCACGAACAAAGAGGTCTTGTCCACTGGAAGTGGGCTTATGGATGAAAATGACAGTACGTTCCCACCCTGCAGGAGCAGTTGGCTGGGGTCCTTGGGTTGGGTTTGGTCCTTGGGTTGGGGCTTGGGTTGGGTTGGAAGGGTCGGAAGTTGGAGCTACGATAGGTCCATTCTTAGTGGCACCAACATGGATGAACAACAAAGTATCGTCTCCTTCATTGCTCACGTAGATGTCAGCCATCCCATCAGAACCTACAATCACAGTGTTATCACCAGTACAAGATTTAGCATCTGAGTTGTAATCTACCGCTGCCAAATTGCAGTACTCACCAGCAGGGAGACCAGTTTGAAGTCGGTTGTTGATGGGTGAATAATCACGGTTGATGGCAATGAAAGCACGGTTTCCACGGGAGAAAGATACCTTCTGGTAGTCACCCCACCAGTTCTGAACAGGCTCATTGCCGGCTTGGTTTCGCCACTCCACCATGTTCTTGATAGCCCTCCAGCGATGTTCACAGATCCAACCATTATTGCAGGAACCGTCAGCATTAAATGTTGGGTCTTTGATGCTCCAGTCGCCACTCTCTGGGACACCGGGAGTGCCATAGGTTGGAGGTCCATTCCAGTCATCTGTAAATTCATAACTGCTCATAATACGTGGGAAACCATGAGGCCAGGAAAGCATGTAGGCAATGGCTAGCCTGTAATACCTTGGCTGCTTGTGGGTGACCAGGAAACCTCCACCTCCGTGACCGCGCTGGTTATCGTGGTTGTCAATAAACACCAGACCATCGTCGTCACTCAGCTTCACGCCCCACTCACCAAAGTTCTGGAAGTTGCTAATCTGTTGGCTTCCACCATCCCGGAATGCCTCGCTGACCTCCTTACCATAGATGAAATCGGTGACCCTAGCAAGGTGGCTGTACTCTCCAGCAGAAACGGCTTCCCCACTATTCTGATCAATCACTTCCTGGTAGAAAAATGGCCGGGTGTTGGATGGGAAGTACGCCGTGTTTAGATCATTGGTCATGTCAAAGATTGCTTTAAGGTCATCAGGCCACATGTGTTTGGCAGCATCAATACGGAAACCAGCAACACCGATGTCGATCACATCATTGAAGTAATCTGCAATTTTCTGTCTCACATAATTTTGTGAAGGGTCCAGATCTAGAAGCCCCACCAAGTTACAGTTTCGGACCTGGATGGGTAAATATGTAGAGGAGAAGAGAAAAAAAAAAGAATTTCATGACAAAAATGGGCCATAACTTGGTTGTCTATGAGATGGCTTTTCCAAATAACTTGAATGCTCATTCTTTTTTATATCTCACCATATTCTAGTTTATGTCTGCACAGAAAATCTCTGTTGGAGTGACATTTCATGGAACAAGACTAATCTTATTAACACAAACACTCTTTACCAGATAGGAGACCTCAGTGGAGCGTCATAACTTGAGAACTTGACTACTTATTATCATGAAGTTCATTTTTCAAAATCATCATTCAATAAACTCACTATTTCAGCATCATTGTATGTGTTAATGTTTCCATTAGTGGCACACTTTCCTTGGGGAATGTTGAAGTTAGAAGTACTGTAAGGTACTCCAGAGAAATCATAAGACACTGTGTTGTAGTCACTGCCTCCACTTCCAGTACTGCTTCCTGGAACAGAAAAACTCACAACCATGAGACATAATGTACATGCAAGAAACATCAGGAATTTAGTCATTTGTGGAGTACGTTTTTTTTTAATATTTCATCTGCTTTGTATAGACATACAGTTGTCCTGAAAATTATTCATACCCCTGTTGTTTTTTTCAGTCATGCTTTTAACTGGATGCGTTTTGTCAAACTTTCTGATGATAAGTATGCTACTGACAATTGAACAATTAGGAAAATTTGATATTTTGAGAAATTTAGTATTCTAGGGCTATTTTGTTGACAGATTTATTAAAAACCACATGTTCATAATTATTCATACCCTGGGGGTACCCAATCTAATTCTTTATTTAATCATCTCGATTATAATTGTTTTTCTTCAAATTACCAACTAAAATCAGGGCTTAAATTAATCGACGGCCACAGCATTGGATGCCCCCTTACTGTCCTTAATGCCTCTTCTAAAATCCCCTGTTTGGCCTTGGAGATTTTAACATCATTTCCAGACATTTGCATTGGTGCTGTACATATGAAAAAGTGCCCTTTGAGAAAATGGCCTTGCCCTAATACTGACGAAAATTAAGGCATGTAAAATAGTTCTTGCAAATGTCCAGAGCCATCATTCATTGTCTTCCATGGGTTTTGACCAATGCCTTCATTGTGATGCCTCCTATTCTGAACAGATTTCCAGTGCTATCAGCAATGATAATCCCCCATAAAATTTCTTAGTGAATGTCATGTGCTAAAATCAGAACACTGTTCTTTAGGTTAAAGAATTTGTCTTTCATTTTATAGACTATAGATCAACTTATAGAATTACAGCCCAAAAGTTAAATTCCAGGATTAACTGAGCTCAAGATCTGTCCAGAGGCCTTCCAGCGGGTCTGATGGTAAAACTGGGGTCTTTAAAGGAAAGTGCATGTACAGATCTCTTCTATGCAGTATTCGCTCTTTGGTACCTTCGTCTCTGGCTGGTCAGTAGTGCCATTCAAACCTTGGTTGTGATCTGTGCGTTGTTGTGTGCCTCTCATTATACATGTACTTATTTGACATTTTAAGATGACACCTTGTCCTTTTTGTCACCTATGGAAGCTTTTCCCAAGGTGTCTTTACATCGAGTGCTTATTAAAGAAGCTCTTAAGGGTTACATCAGGGACCAGAAAGTATGAGTAGAGCGATCATTGTATTTTAATAACATTGATATGAATGTTCCTAAGTGAAACATTCAAAGTCCTGACAAGAAACCCACAAGAATGGGGTTGGGAAGCTACATGTATAGACATCAGGATGGCTCAAAGACCATGCAACCTGACACAGCCTGGATGTTTTTCTAGAAGACACATGGGACAGACCACAGAAGCCATGAAGAAAAGATATGGACTCTTGCAAAAATTTTTCTTAATTACTTGTGGTTATATATAGAGAATTGAACTGGTACCCAGGGTATAAATAACAAGATGAATCCTCGACCGGATTGCCAGATTAGAAAAATATCGCACATTCATCTGTTCATTTTTCTTTATAGAATGACACTTTGACCTTGACCTTTCACCTTGTGACCCCAAACCTAATCAGACACATATTCCTCTGGTGATAGATGCTACCCTTAAATTTGAAGTTTACATCTTAATTGGAGATATTGCGATGACAAACTCAATACACGGATTTTCAACATCTTGACCTCTGTGACCCTTGACCTTTGACCTACATACTCCAAAATCTAATCAGATCATCTTCCTATGGCGGTACATACTACACCTAAGCTTGAAGCTCAATCTCAAATGATTACTTGAATATCGCGATAAAACAAACTCAATACATAGAATTTCACTTTTTTTACCTCCGTGACCTTGACCTTTGACCTACATACTCCAAAATCTAATCAGATCATCTTCCTATGGCGGTACTACATACTATCCCAAGTTTGAAGTTGATATCTCAAGTGGTTCTTGAGATATCGCGATAACGAGAGCAACGGGACGTACGGACGTACGGTATGGACGGACAACAGGAAAACATGATGCCTCCACGCACCACCTTCGGTGGCGGAGGCATAATATGAACATGGTGTTTTATGTAAATCGTCAATGAAAATACTGTGGAACACCAAATTTCTCAAATTATCAAATTTTTTAACTGATCGCAAAAAAGTTTGACAAAACACATTTATTTCAAAGCAACAATTTTACAAAATGAAAAATGGCAGGGGTATGGACAATTTTGAGGACAACTGTATACCGGTATCAATCTATTCACATATCTTTTCATAGTTTGCTTGGTGTTGTAACTTTATGCACAATGTTTGCCTAATGTTTTTTTTTAAGGAAATATTGGCCGTAGTGAACATTGAAATTCAAAGAACATACTGACCAGATAATTGTTTTCAATTATTGCACTTGTCATCTACAGTGCACATACTTGATTTTGCCAAGTTTTTTCTGCTATTCTCCATTTTAATGGTAAAAAGTCATGAGAGCTCGTGGCACAAGAAAGTTATCTCCTCAAACTTATCATAGTGAATGAACTGAGGGGTGCAGAAACCCCATAGAACTTTGTGTGTTATTTGTGTTTTATAATTTGGCCACCACTATATGTCTATGGGATCATTATTCAAACTGTTGAACTAAAGAAGGCATTTATGAGGAGAATAACCGCCTCTGTATGACTGCTACATCATGCATGAAAATTATACCTGCATCTTCTCCACACATATGATTGACCACAGCATCCACATAGATCCTCACCTCCAACGTTGTTACAGCGCTGTACCATGTCTATGAACTCTGCCCTGTTGCCACGACGACTCTCCAGCTTGTAGCTAATTGGCTGGTAGCTCTCATACCAGGGACGGTACACGCTTGGGTCCCACTCTGGTTGATAGATTATGCGATGCTCATGGGGAGGTGAGATCTGGACACCCCCAAATCCGTGGGGCTAAGGAAGCTGAAACCAAATTCAAAGAATCAAAACATAATTTTAGGGTGTATTGTTTCACAAATATTCCATTCTTTTCAGTATTTTTTTGTTCTTTTCATGTCATTGTATCCCTTCATCAGGACATACCTTTTTTTACGATTCTAGGACAACTACCCTCTGGACGACTACCCTCCGGACAACCACCCCTAGGACAATCACTCCTAGGACAACTACCCAGGACAATCACCCCCTAGGACAACTACCCCCTAGGACCAAACTACCCCTCGGACAAATACCACCTAGGACAATTATCCCCAGGCACACTACCACAGGAAGAAGAAGAAAAAAAGAAAGAAAGAGAAAGGAAGTAAGAAGAAAAGAAAAGAAAAAAAAAAAGAAAATAGAAGAATGATAGTAAATGGACAAACTAATAATACTGCTACCTGTTGGCAATAATAATGATAAGAAAGGAAAGATATGAATATTGATAGTTATATAATATCAATTATGATTAGGATAACAACAACAACAACAATAATGGTAATAATATTAATAATAATAATAATCAAATGTAAAGGAATTTAATAATTTTTTTTTCATAATAATGAAATACTAATAATAATGATAACAACAATAACAAACACAGAAACAATAATGGTATATATATTAAAGATGATGATAATAATTAATAATAATAATTAATAAACAATAGTAACAATATTACATAACATATATTTTTTCTTTCGTGAAAGTGGGGGTAGACTGTACAGGCCATTCCCTCCTGCCTCGAAAAATGGGGGTATATACCCCTCCTATCCCCCAGAATTTACGCCAGTGGCATGAATGCTGCCCAGTTTTGTTCTGAATTGTTTTGCATTGTGATTCATAATGGGATTTCAACTTCAGAAAGGGCATGATCAAACCACCAGAGTACCCCAGGAGTTAAAACTTTCTAAAGAAGCCCAGCGGTGTCCTAGGGATGTCGGGTGTCTGGTTGGGGGGGGGGGGTTACGGGGGGAAAATCGCACCATGGGGTAAATTTCTAATAAAGTCTTCTATACGAAGTGAGTCAGGAAAAAACTGAACAATTAGAAAATGGTCAATAAAAAGAAAATTGATTTATGAACCCAAACTTATTATACATAATTGGAAAATGCAGCTTCTCCCGCATCTTCAGTACAATTTTTGTGTGGTATGTGTTTACGCTTGGATGAACATGGTGCATTTTTGCGAAGATGTAAAAAGCAACATGTACCAAAGTGGGGGTGGGATTAAAACAATAAAAAAGCAAATTCATTATGATTAAAATGACATATCTTTTCAACAAAAAGGCTTGAGCATTATAACTTAGTAAGAGTGCTTTTACACCTATGGACTACATTCTGTGTAAAAATGAGATTGATCTATCAAGTAATCTATGAGTGAGCACACATCAAGAGCAAATGGTCATGCACAGACCTAACTAGGACTCTCAATACTTTTTAAAAGTGATTATTTTGTCTTAGATGCATGCTCACTCATGTATGACCCTACCAGTCTATCTCATTTTTACAGAATGTTGGGAATAGGTGTAACAACAATCTTCTCAAGTTATTTTGCTTGAAACCTTTCTGTTAAAAAGTGATGCTATTTTAATCAGGATGGAGTTGCTTTTTTGTTGTTTTAATCCCTCCCCTCTCTTTGGCACATGTTGCTTTTCACATTCTTGTGAATAATGCATTATGTTCATCCAAGCGTAAACACATACCACACAAATTATTTATAATTATTGTTGTTTGTTTTTTTTTGTAATTATTTTTGAATTGTTTAGTTATTTCTGATTCACTCGGTATAGGCTTCCATGAATATAAAGGCCTCCAATTGATACAACCCTTTTCTCTTCATACTCAGATGTCTAATTTAAACACTGAAATATTATCATCTTCACTTACTCTTCACATTCCTTTGCAATAGAATTCCAATTCCACTCAAACAGGTGAACCATGCAGTGCGTCCGTTTGCAGTGTTTGGATTCTTATAGTTGGCCTGGGCAGCTGCCACCAGGCAAACAAAAAAGCACAGCGCAGTACAACTTCATATTCGGACCTGTGCGTCATAATGATAAACAATCAGCAAAAGAATAGATTAATTGGTTGAGATTGGCTTGTGCTACTAAATTCAGGTGTTTTCTATGTGCTTGTATAGCATTTGGACTGCTTATGAACAAGACTAAGCCAGTTTAGCACCTTCATGAGAGCAAACCTTTCAGGAAAAAAAAAAGAGTGACTCCGATAAGCTTTGAACCAGGGGCCCCTATATAAGAAGCGGTGACAGGCATGCCAGACAAACTCACATCTCATGATCTCTAGCAGATCATATTGTTAAATTTACTTTACAATGCGTCCCAGAAATAACAAAAACCAATAATGAAAGGACAGAAATTTGTGCTTTCTACCAAAGAAATATGATTTCCTCAGTCTTTGAAATTCAGATACAGGATGTCAAATTACTTTTTAGTACTCCTCTTTGAATTATTTTTAATCACTCACAAATGACATATGGAAATGAGTTGTTATTAAATGAGACAAGAGGATATTTGTTAATTACAATGGTGGTTAAGATAAAAAAAAAAATAGTAATCATCTGTTTTACTTTTTCTGGGATGCACTGTAAGCACGTTATTTTCTACTTTCACTACCCTAATCAAAATAACATTTCTAGTTGGAATCTGTGCAGAGTCATATTCTTTTAGCTGATAAGGTAGTACTTGTGCATGTGATAAAATTGCTATTCAAGTAGAGGGATTACATGAGCACTAATAAATTAGCACTTTAATTCTAGAGTGTAGATAACCTTATGATTGTTTTAAGGTCATGAGTTAGAGCTTTAATTGAATATATCTACTGGTAACATGCATTAAAAACATGGCCATCATTTCATGATACTTGTATTGGACACTCTTCAATTTAAATATATATTTCTTTGCAAATGATAAATTACCTCGACTTGCTCTAAGTACAAAATAATTATTAATCAGAAAAATATATCTTTAAAAAAAAAATATGATGATGAATAAGAAAGGTAACAAGAAAGAGGTTATACAGAAGTTTGTTTTTATTTTTAAAAAATAGAAAAAAGAGGATACATAGAATAAAATCTAATAAAATTGGGACAAGAAGGAAGTTATGAAAGAGCTTGAGAAATATTTTACTCAGGAACTTTATAAATATTTCATTGGGAAGTCTTTGAACAAACTTTATAGTTACTTCTGCTGAATAGCATTTTCACCTACAGCATGTCTGATAGTGGGAATGAGGATGAAAATAGAGAATAAAAGAAAATTGTTTTGAAACTACTTCAGAAAATATTTTTTCAGGTACAACTTGAGCAATGACATAAAATTGAAGTCTTTGAACGCTGATTACTTAGCAATCACTTCTGATAAATAGAATCTTAAACTTATGAATAAATACAATGTACAAAATGCAATGATGTATAAGTGGATATTTTTGCAGCAGTACTATTTTGTGAATATGGCGAATTAGTCAAGTATCAAATTCTCACTTTAATCAAGGCTATTTTATGTTTTGAAAAAGATTTCAAAAATTGTGAAATAATACTTTTAAGAATTTCCCTAACAGATCCACAATTGTGAAAACATCTGTATGCAAAAATATTGGCTTACACAGTATTCAAGACATAAAAATAGTGAAAAAGGATGAAATGAAGAGGAAAAAAAAAGATGAAATACAAGAAAAAATGAATAAATAAAAAGAAATGAGTATACTCACTGATGCTTCATGAGCTGTCAACCTTCCAATAAAGAGGAACACGTCAGACGAACCCACTGATATACATCAAGAACAAGTCCTCTACTACCAGGTGATGAAGTTCCATGAAGATAGGATCTTATGAAACAAGGCCCAGATAAGAGTTCTTGCGTCAAAGCCATCGATCAACCACCCATGCCTGTGCCACTGGCTCCCTGGATGCTCTTGAGATAAGACCAAAAATATACTTTGTCTAATGCATGCAAATCAAACAAACTTACCTAGGAGCAAACACTGCATTGCATTTTCAGCAAAAAAAATATAGGCCTATACATCATTTGATAAAAAACATGCTGCCTGATAGTTAATTCCTATTTCTAACTAACCCCCTCTACCTCTACTTCAGGTAATAATACATAATGAACATGTGTATGATATACTAGCCTACTTCTACTTTTTATTCAGTAGGTATCTACTAACATTGCATGTATACATCATTTCAAGGGCGCCACTCCCAACGCAACATCACGTTGAAATTAACCACGCCCCTGCCTCTACTTCTGAGCATAATGTGCTACCACAATAAAGCCCCGATCACACCTTTGCGATTTGGGGCTGCGTTGTACCTCGTCGGCCGAACGCAGCCTTGAGGCAGCCGTTCGAGCCCAAGATTTGGTTGCAATCACACTGTTGCGGATGAGCTCAATATAGCTCGTACGTGGTTTGCTTGCATTTTACCTCGCTGTAGCTCGCTTTTCCTCGTAGCAGTACAATTCAATACGGAGTTTGCTCGTAACGTTGCATGTGTACCTCGTTCACAACTCGTTGTTGCTCGCTAGTTGCTCTCTTGAGCTCGTCTCACCTCGATTCACTGCGTATTCACTCGCTAAAACTTTTGTTGCGTTCGAGCTCGTTCAGTTGCGAATGTTTGAAAAAAGTTCAAACATCCGCAACTGAACGCAAGGCCTCTGCGTTCGCCTGCCTATTTACCTCGTTCTAGCTCGTGCTAGCTCCTTCTGTTGCCTTCGACTGCGTTTGTCTGCGTTAGGGCAATCCGCAGCCGAACGCAGCCCCAAATCGCAAAGGTGTGATCGGGGCTTAATAGGGGGAGTGGGTATATCTCAGACACTAGGAGAACATTTAATAAACATTTATACAGCAATATGCTTATAATGTAATTTTCACTTTTTTTGCCCTTCCAAAACACCTATTTTCTCTTGATTATTTATCTTTGTCGTTCTTTACCCACCCTCCCCTATTAACCAATAATTGAATCTTCATTCATGGTGAATATATTTCAGTGCTTCATTCTTTGAAATAATTTTAATTCATTTCCTTTAATACTTTTATTCTGCTCTTTATAAGTGAATTTAAAAAAAATATTTCATTTAATTTTTGTATTCCCTCACCCCTTCCCCTATGTTCCCATCCCACCTCTCTCTTTCTCCCTCCCTCTCTCTCCCTTCCTCTCTCTCTCTCTCTCCCTGTATGTCTCTCTCTCCCTCTCTCTTTATGTATGTCCCCCCTCTCTCTCTCTGTATGTCCCTCTCTCCCTCTCTCTTTATGTATGTCCCCCCTCTCTCTCTCTCTCTGTATGTCTCCTCATGTCTCCCTCTCTCTTTATGTATGTTCCCCCTCTGCCTCTCTCTTCATGTAGTGTCCCTCTCTCACTACTCTCTTTACATGTAATGTTCCGCCCCCTCTCTCTCTCTGTAATGTCCTCTCGTACCCTCTCTCTTTATGTATTGTCCCCCCTCTCTGCTCTCTCTCTCTCTTATGTCCACTCTCTCCCTCTCCTCATTTATGTATGTCCCCTCCTCTCTCTCTCTCTCTGTATGTCCTTCACCCTCCCTCTCATCTTTATGGTATGTCCCTCTCTCTTTCTCTCGTATGTCCTCCTCCTCTCTCTTTATGTATGCTCCTCCCCTCTCTCTTCTCTTCTCTCCCTCTCTCTGTATGTATCCCCCTCTCCTCTCTCCTCCACCTCTCTCTTTATGTATTGCCCCCCCCTCCTAACTCTCTCCCTTCACTCTCTGTATGTATGATCCCCACCCCTCTCTCTCTCTCTCTCTCTCTCCTACTCTCTCTTTGTAATTCCCCCCCCCCTCTCTCTCTCTCTCCTAGCTTTTCTCTTTCTCTTCCTCCCTCACACTTAAATCTCATTTTTAATGTCTCAATTTTGGGCAAGTTTAAGTTTACTTATTTTTTCATAATAAAATTTTGTTGGTCAAAAACAAATCGGCCAATTTGTGAATGAGATTAGATGTAACATGAGGGTCAAAATAAAGGTTGATAAAATGTAAAAGAGCGTCCCCATCAACACATATTGTCTCTAATCAATGATATTTTGTAAAAATTTGTGCTGATTATTGTTTTTTTCTCCAGTTGTTTTTGTTTTTTTTTGTTTTGTCTTGTTCTTATCTTGTCTTGTTTTGATGTTTTGAATGATTTTTGTTTTTTTTTGTTTTTTTTGTTTGTTTGTTGTTGTTGTGTTTTTTTGTTTTTTTTTGGGGGGGGGGTTAAGAGCACAGTTGGTCCCTACAGGTTTCCAGAATGGTGGCATTTAAGGGTGGCATTATATCTACATACAGATCAAGCCTAATTATACACTGCTAATTACAGTAACATAGTACCTTGTTGATCCCAATTCTAATCAGTTCAGCCAAAACAAGAGCTTCACACAAGCGTGACAAAAAAAAAAATGGCAAAGCTTGAAGCCTGATTGTCAAAATTAAGACAAACATGCAACATTATCACACCCCTCATTACAATCAATCAAGTGTACTTTGCCTACATAACAAGAAATTCAAACAAAAGGACAATAAAGAGAGAGATATTAATCGATGGTGCTCGCCACTTAGTGACTGTCTTCTTTATCTATTTTAATGCAACATCTTCATGATAATCATTAGCATTCGGATTATTTTATTGTCATTCATATTTTAAGAAAAATGTCTTGATCATTTTCCATTCAAAGTCAAAACAAAGTATTTATTATATATTTTGGTTCTTTTGGATAGCATGGATTACTGTCAGTATTCTGCTCATTGTGTTACACAACACAAATATATTTTTTCAGAATAAGGTTCATGAAACTAAGCTCCAAGAAGGAGAACAAGTGATTTAGAGATCCTTTAGTTGGATGAGCCTCTGGAAAAGTTCCAATTGCCAGGATATTATTTAGAGCCAAATGTTATAGTGCGAGGCTAATTTAACACTTAATTGGTATCTCACCAGAAAAGACATCTAAACTCCCATCACAGATGTCGGAGGTCCGCGGCAATAGGGAACACTATGGTAAGGATGGTTACAAGTTGTCAATCTGGCACACGTCGCTATCGAAGGTAAAAGGTTGAGATATCCACAACGGAGCAAAGTGGTTGCCAGTAGAATATGGGGCGCTACCACCAGCGCTACCACCACAGGACTCTTGGTAGCGGTCACTCTCCCAATTATTCACCATTCAACAAACCTTTGACCTCAAACCACCCTTCTTCGGTCTTACTACAATCCATGTTGATATCCAGCATCCAGTAGTGTTCTCCCCATGTGATTGAGAGGGGTGTAGCCGTAACCATGGGTATCTACGTTGGCTTCGTAACCAGCTTGGTTGGTTGTCCACACCAAAGGAGATCCCTCTGCAGACTGTCCCATTGTGGCTACCGCCGTTGAATCTGACTCGGCTCCGTACCAATCGAGGAAATCATCACCACTTTTCCAGTCATTAAATTTAGAGTTGCTACCTCCGGTGTTGTGGGTGATAGGCATGGCACAGCTGTTGCTGCTGTCTGCATTGTTGCTGCAATCGCCTCGTCTATTATGGTCAATACCACCACGAACAAAGAGGTCTTGTCCACTGGAAGTGGGCTTAAGGATGAAAATGACGGTGCGTTCCCAGCCTGCAGGAGCAGTTGGCTGGGGTCCTTGGGTTGGGGCTTGGGTTGGGTTGGAAGGGTCGGAAGTTGGAGCTACAATAGGTCCATTCTTAGTGGCACCAACATGGATGATCAGCAAGGAGTCATCACCCTGGCCACTTACGTTGATGTCGGCCATCCCATCAGAACCTACAATCACAGTGTTACTGCCAGTACAAGATTGGGCATCAGAGTTGTAATCAACCATTGCCAAATTACAGTACTCACCAGAAGGGAGACCAGTTTGCAGGCGCTCATAGATGGAAGCTCCGCCACGACTGATGGCAATGAAAGCACGATTACCACGGGAATAAGCAGCCCTTGAGTAATCCCCCCAGAAATTCTGTACAGGCTCATTACCGGCTTGGTTACGCCACTCCACCATGTTCTTGATAGCCCTCCAGCGATGTTCACAGATCCAACCATCTGCACAAGATCCATCAGCATTGAAGGTTGGGTCTTTGATGCTCCAGTCGTCATCCTTGCCATTGGCGGGATCGCCATGGGTTGGAGGTCCATTCCAATGTAAGTCAAAGCTGTAACTGCTCATGATGCGTGGGAAACCATGAGGCCATGACAACATGAAAGCAACAGCCAACGTGTAGTCGGCTTTGTTTTCATGCATGAGAACATTGCCTCCTCCACCATGACCACGTTGGTTGTCATGGTTATCGATAAATACCAGACCATCTGGATCACTAAGCTTAACTCCCCAGTTCTGACCAAAGTTCTCCAAACCGCTGAGTGACTTGTAACCCTTGAAAGTCTCACTGACTTCCCTCCCGTAGATGAAGTCGGTGACCCTAGCAATACCACTGTATTGTTCAGCTCTAACTGCTTCTCCAGTGTCCTGGTCAATCACTTCCTGATAGAAAAATGGCCGGGTGTTGGACGAGAAGTACGCCGTGTTCAGATCATTGGTCATATCAAAGATTGCTTGAAGGTCGAGAGGCCACATGTGTTTGGCAGCATCTAAACGGAAACCAGCAACACCGATGTCGATCACATCATTGAAGTAACCTACGATCTTCTGTTTGACGTAATCTTGAGAGGCATCGAGATCCAGAAGTCCTTCCAAATTACAGTTGCGTACCTGGATGGTTTGTTGTGCAAAAAAGAAGATGGATTGAAATATTATGAGAAAAATTAATTCATGATCCCATAAAACTTTGTGAAGGGGAAAATACAATGAACTCATAATGATAAATGACTTAAAATTCATCTTACCACAAGTCAAAATCATACATTTTGTATGTATTTATCCACAACTTTCTAAGATTTGAATAATATTCATTTATGAATTCTTTCATTCTATGATTCATCTTTCCCATGCAACAATCATTCCTCATATGTCCCATAATTAACAAGGCTTTCACGATCTATTTGATCTATTATGTGTATGATCTGGAACATTTGTTTGGACATTTCAGGGAAATGTGGACTTTCTGCTTGAATTGGTAGCCCCTATGAAACAAAATTATGCTTCAATTCCCAACGGTAGTCTTAATAGTAATGAGAATTTTTTTGTATACTATTTACTCACAATTTTTTCATCGTTGTACGTGTTGATATTACCCCCAGTGGGACACTGATCATACCCTTGAGGAACATTGAAGTTAGATTCACTATAGGGTACTCCAGAGAAATCATAGTTTGCTGTGTTGAATGGGGAATTTCCACTTCCAACATCACTTCCTAAAGCAGAGGGAAAAAATCAAATCACATATCACTAAGAAGTATTAAGATACTGTTTCATCATTTGTTTGTTGGTGTGACTTATCGGCACTAATTACAAGCTAACAGTTTTCATCTTTTACATTAATTTTAAATGAACACCAGCAATGGAGATTAGCAATGTGACAGGACAGTATTTCGAGGAGTCCTTTTTTTTATCATTTTAGCAAATTAGCTTCTGTCAAATGTTAGCAACATTAGATCTTTGAAATATGTGATGCATCACATCGAAATCAGACACAAGTCGCCAAGCAATTTCAGCACAGTGTCGAGGATATCGGCCAAAATTATTAAAATTTCATTACTTGGAGGAAATTTTTTATTTTTGATGTTTCTGAATTTCAATGTTTCTTTTATACTCTATAAAACATGAGTAGAAATAATTAGGGAAAAGCCTTTAAAATGGATTTTTTTGTTGGAATCTTGAGTCTTTTCTGGTGACTTGAGTCTGATTCGATATGATGAGTCACATATGCTCCTGTAATTCTACCTTCCAATTTGCACTTTTTCTTAAAGGGATGCAGTAACATTGAATGATAGTCAAATTGCAATTATTTAATTTAGCTTATTTTGGCAACCTGTTATTAACTCATAGGTCAGTCAGGCATCCATTCAAAATTGCAGGCAAAATGCTTGCTTAATTAACGTTCGAGATATCTATGATTTCAAACATTGTACTTAGGTTGAAATCGTTCCGGAACAACTTTTCAAACCACATGCATTTCACAAGCATTTCCTGTTGTGAAGTCCCCATCCCACCAGGCTGCTAATGCTGCAAAAAAGCGTTAGTAAATTAATCGTGAGTGGCCGTATGCTGAGCATCGTTTGTTTCCACTGTTTTAAGAAAGTAAAAACTATATATTCGATCTCAAACTTAGTTTGTTTTTACGGTCAGAGCAATGAAACGTTATTCATTTTGTTTCTCTTTTGCACTTGTTCTTGGAAGTTACCCAATCTCTTTAATTACTTCCCTTACCTGCATCTCCCACCACACATATGATTGACCACAGCATCTACGTAGATCCTCACTCCAACATCGTTACAGCTCTGTACCATGTCTATGAACTCCCCTGTTGCCACGACGACTCTCCAGCTTGTAGCTAATTGCTGTAGCTCTCATACCAGGGCGCCGCACGCTTGGGTCCCAGTCTGGTTCGTACAGGATCCTGTGCTCATGGGGAGGTGAGATCTGGACACCCCCAAAAACCATGAGGGCCCAGAAAGCTGAAATAGAGAAAAATTCAGGATAAGACTAGTATTCATCCTTTACTTTAATGACACCCGAAGTTGTGGGAATTTTTACCAAAACATGCCTTCTTTGTAAAATATAACAAATGGTACATTGGTAAAACTATACATTTTGGTTCATTGCTTACACTGTATGCATACTGCAGGCACATGTCTAAGCCCATAATACAGAATGTAGATGACCTTACTTAAAACTAAATGTGTTTCAATAAGACTAAATAAATTCATTATTGCGGATTGAAAATAATCGCTATCTCGCAATCTACTATGGTCAACAAGGAAATTTGTGATCACTCTCGCAAAAAGTATTCACTAGCTTTCTAGAAATTCGTGATCACTCTCGCAAAAAGTGTTCACAAGCTTTCAAGTGCCCCTGAACTCTTTTATCAAGTGACGAAAATTATCTTGAAAACGTAGTCTATTATACGAATCCCGAGGATCCAAGCACCAAACGCGGAACAATAGGCAGGCGTAAAGCCGCTCCGTGATTGGTCGGGCGTTCATCAATCAGCACCGATGGTGTGGGCGGGAATCAGTATGCAAAACAAGTGTATTAGTAAATTACGCGATGCGCAATATATGTCCCGCCGATAATGTAAAATCCCATTATATCACGATTAGTGCTATCACATAAGGCAAACGAAACGAAATCGGGTTAAAAAATGGCGAAGAAGTAGCATTTTGTAGCCAATGTACATTATAGTGAAAGTCAAGGTCAAAGGTCAAAGGGGTCAAAAGTCAAAATTCTGTGAAGAAGTTTCGTAGTCCTCAGCTAGTGCTATCACATAAAGCAAACGGAATCGAAATCGGTATGAAAAATGGCGAAGGAGTAGGATTGGTAGCCAATTAACAATATAGGTCAAAATCCAGGTCAAGGTCAAAGGTCAAATTCTGTGAAGAAGTTTTGTAGCCATCACCTAGTGCTATTACATAAAGCAAACGGAATCGAAATCGGATGAAAATGGCGAAGGAGTAGCATTTTTAGCCAATTAATAATATAGGTCAAAATCAAGGTCAAAGGGGTCAAAAGTCAAAATTCCGTGAAGAAGTTTTGTGTCCTCATAGTGCTATCACATAAAGCAAACAGAATCGAAATTGGATGAAAATAGCGAAGGAGTAGCATTTTTAGCCAATTAACAATATAGGTCAAAATCAAAGGTCAAAGGTCAAAGGGGTCAAAAGTCAAAATTTCGTGAAAAAGTTTTGTAGTCCTCACCTAGTGCTACACATAAAGCAAGCGGAATCGAAATCGGATGAAAAATGGTGAAGGAGTAGCATTTTGTAGCCAATGTACATATAAGTAAAAATCAAGGTCAAAGGTCAAAGGGTCAAAAGTCAAAATTCACGAGGAAGGTTTGTAGTCCTCACCCTATAGTGCTATCACATAATGCAAACGGAATCGAAATCGGATGAAAAATGGCGAGGAGTAGCATTTTTAGCCAATTAACATATAGGTCAAAAATCAGGGTCAAAGGTCAAAGGTCAAAATTCTGTGAAGAAGTTGTAGCTATCACCTAGTGCTATCATATAAAGCAACGGAATCGAAATCGGATGAAAAATGGCGAAGGAGTAGCAAATTGAAGATTTTGATCACATACGGACGCACGACGGACGGACGATGGACGGAACAACACACACACAACGTTACGGAGCCCGTTCATATCCCCTGCTCGAACTCGTTCGCGCGGGACAATTAGACAATAGCGGGCTCGCTAGCTTCCCGTGGGCGGAGATTGTCTACTGATCGTCCCTCGCTAGGGGCCGGGGAAGAGTCGGGTCGGATGCACTGCCAGGTAAGGGGTATTGTGCCGTCGGAGGACAACTGGGCAAGGCGTCCTGTTCAAAACCTTCCATATATAGGTTAGCCACAACCGCTGAGACTGGGCTACACATCGCTGATTCCCGCCCTCACCATCGGCGCGCTGATTGGTGAACGCCCAACCAATCAAGGAGCTGCTCACACCTGCCTATTGTTTCGCGTTTGGTGCGTTGGATCCTCGGGATTCATATAAATAGACTACGCTTTCAGATAATTTTCGTCACTTGATAAAGGATTCCAGCGGCACTCAAAAGCTTGTGAACTTGTAAGCTAGTGAACACTTTTTGCGAGAGTATCAACAAATTTTCTAGAAAGCTAGTGAACACTTTTTGCAAGAGTGATCACGAATTTCCTTGTTGACATAGTAGATTGCGAGACGAATGAATACCCTCTAGCGATTAAATGTGTTTCATATGCACAATAATGAGCAAATAAAACATTGGACACAATCACAATAAGATATCAGCTAAAACATTTTTCAGAGTTAAATTAGTATAGAAACAGTAAAGAAGTTAATGCAGTTTATAATTACCCTAAGCAAACTACTTGTAGATATTCGTTTCTTCCTATTTTGCTGTAGTTAAACTTACTCTTCACATTCTTTGGGCGATAGATTTTCCAGTTCCACTCAAAGAGATGCACCATAGCAGTACGCCATAGGCAGTCTTTGGATCCTTATAGTTAGCCTGGGCAGCTGCCACCAGGCAAACAAAAAGTACAACACAGTACATCTTCATATTTGGACCTGCAAAGGGCAAAAAAAAAAAACAACATTAAGATTTCTTGCAACAGCTCAACTACAGCAACAATGTCTGACACAACATTTTCCAGCAACACTATGCATGGTCACAAGCATTTCTTCCTTCTCCATACTCATCACCTCACCTGGGTTGAGGAGTTAGCGTCCCATATTTTATATATACTTGACCGCAACAAACCTATTATTTATATTATTTATATATATATATTGGCCACGCTCCATAAGCACTTTGCTTCTTTGTGGTCCAGACCATATTATGCATTTATGTTTAATCTGATTATTCTTATGTATATTTCTTTGTACATGTTTGCTTTTATGGTTTAATAAATGAAAATTGAAATTGAAATTTAACAATTTCAATCATCAACCAAACCAAACCAAATCCTGACGATACAAATTTTACAGCATATTTGGTCAAAGTGATTGCTGTATAACCAAACATATAGGGCAATAGTGCAAGGTGCAGATTATAAACTTCTGTACAAAAATCAGAATCAGGCAGTTGTGACAAAACTATTGGTGTGACAGGCTATAAAATAGTCTATAAAGTGCCTCTTCCGAGAAAAAAAATGTTTAATTTAATAAGTTTTGGCAACCTACCTGTACCAAATATACAGCTTTCTGGTGATGCTGAAAAATTCTGAATGAAGGCAGCAAATAATCTTCCTACATAGATATATCTTGTTCTTTAATGTGCACCAGGTGATGAGGTTCCATGACGACTTGAGTCTCACTGTAAAAGAATGGCAAGACGGTTTTATAAAATGATAAGGCAGATTTTGGCATTATGTCAAGACACTGTCAATATCTGAAAATCGCAGACCTGGAAAAAAGAAGATTAAAACAGTTTTCAAGATCTAAAAAAACATATGTTAGTAATCCATTATCCGACCAAGGGACCTTGACTTGAAATTTTTCTAATGAAACATTTTAATACATTATCAAAGGTCATTAACCAATCTACTTGGCTTTGAATCCGGAACCTTCAATTATTAGCTATTACCAACTGAGACATAACACATCACATCCCATGCTTTCAATCATCCATTAGTTTAACAAAAATATCAAGTATAACAAAACTAATGAACTTGCTACGTTTAATTTAAAAAGCTTCTTGTTCTCTCCACTCATTCAGGCAAAAATATATTTAACAGTGACCCATGACAGAGCAAATGTACTTTGAGAAGCGCCAAGAGTTTCACTAAATGCAAAAAATGCAAGTACCCACTTTTAACGTTCATGAAAATGGAGCAATTCTTAATATGTGTACGAGAGGGCTTGAATGAATTGTACATTATAAACTCACTGAATATTTTAACCAAGTCTAAATACCCCAGAAAATATAATTGTTACACTAGGCACAAATCAAACTATCCTATTAAAGATCTGAATAGAAAACATGATTGTTTATTAAATGAAAGAGAGCATGAACTTAACTGCTGGTGTATTTATCATGTGATTGCTGAGACTATGATGAGGTCCACTCTGCAGCGCCAGTCACCCCATTTCGTGATGATCTTAGTGATGGAAGGTTTATGCTGCATGCAATGATATCCATGGAGATAAGTGGGCGTCGGCCCATATCTATAGGCCATCACACACCTTGTGACGGATCAATGATTACAAGGTACGACTTTCTAGAAGATCATGCCTTTTTTCTGACTGGAAAACTTGTTGCATTCAGAAATCAAAGTATTCATACAGTCCACTCCCATAACAACAGATGCTTGGAGCCAAGCCAATTACCTTGTATAAGGAAATCTTGTCAAACTTAAACACACAGGCACATAGACACATATTCATATGGGACCAGAAAATTTGCCTTGTAAATCAACACATATGTTGTTTTATCTCTGATAAATCATTATAATGGGAGTCAACTGGATATATCCATTTTGGCCTGACAGGAAACTATATTATTTCTAAGATTTCTACACAATTTAAATAGTTTCTAATTTCTTCAGAACACTTATCCTTAAACCGGGTGTATAGTTTTGGTAACGAAAAAGAATTGGCACAAAATCGATCAAATGTGGTTACATGTTATCCACATTGCACTAAAAGATATGTGTGTGAGATTTTGTGACATACCTTTCATTATTTCCAATGAATTTCATTGAAAATTTTTGAATTGAAGCGTAATTAAACTGCCGTTTAGACCTCTGCTGAGATGTTCGCACGCCAAAGGTTCGGCGTGAATTAGTGCGAACATCTGTGTGTAACACCCACACAAGAGAATCCCCATTGGTTTTCCACGTGAGCGCTAACCTGAGACGGGTCCCCGACTTATCTTTTTTATACATATGTTATGAAATAAAGACACTAAAACGAGATTTAAAGTACTATAACTTGCTTTATTATTGTTATTGGATTCAATCCTTCATAATTTATCTGAATGTGATCCCAGATTAATTTTTTCTTTCTCCCGAAACTATACACCACCTTTAACATGATGTATGTTGTGTTGTGTGCATTATCCCATTTGATACAATTTGTTTTTGCTTATAAGACACATTCTCCATAGACTTTTGGCAATTTGGGACTTTCAGTGGGTCACAAATGAGAAGAGAAAGAAAGATGCACAAATTTGCGTTTACAATCAAGCTTAAGTTAGCATAATTTATTATTTTAGATATATTTATAAATGAAATTTGTAACAGATTGATTGATTGATTGAAATTACACACAAAGTTCAAATCATCTCCTTATCTGGCCATCACAATGGCGCCTGATATGCAAGTAGATATGGGCATCAAAGTTATTACTAACATCATCGCTTTGTAAACATGTGTGACGCATGCATTATATCACAATCAAGATCAGTACAAGTGGATTCTACATCAGCATGTAAATATATGCATTATCATCACCACGTCATGAGAAAGACTTTTATCAGTTCAGTTAAGTTCAAATGTCAATCATGATAATAATTGCTACTTTTCTCCTTATCAGGTTAAGCAGGGCAGCAATGGTACATGTATAGCCATTATGCATTTGATAAATATGTAAATATTAAACAATATTGTTATCACCATCACACGCAAGCCAAGCACGTTTCACATTTGGACTCTGTTGCATGAAACTTGCAATTAATGGTAACTTTCATAGAATATTTGAATTTGATTGGCTATAGATCACAAAGGTACCATGGGATATGTACAGTACCGCCTGAGATCAGCATCACAGTTGATTGCAATCAAATTACATCATCTCCATTTATTTTGTATACAACTGCACTTGATCGATTGCAATCAGCAGTGACTTTGATCTCAGGCGGTACTGTACTTAATACCATTGATGAAAAAGTTACCTTTAATGGAAGGTTATATGTTCTAATGCTGGGCCCGGACAGGTAAATGATAAATGGAAAAATATAATTATTGCATATTATTATTTATATAATGAAAATGTTTTAAGGGAAAGCTAAAATTTCATTAAAAAAAAAAAAGAATTAAAACTAAAGGTCTCCTTACCTACATGGCCACCTGAGTCAGCAATTATAGGTTTTATCATGTATATGATTAACAGATAAATATAACTATCATCTTACCATATCATGATTCATATCAATCATACTCATGATGCATGGAAATGATTGATTGTATATTATCATTATGTCATGATGACACTGCAATGTAGTTTAAAAATTAAACCAAAGTGACTGCTATCAATCTCTTTATCTAGCTAGTTAGTTTATAATGTAAATATGGCAGGCGCGGATCCAAGAAAATCGAATTGAATGCATTTCGGGGGCCCAATTGTCTGGGGACAAAAGCGGCTCTATTATGTTTACGCAGGGCCCGGTAAGTTCATTGTGTGACTCCGGTCTGCGTCCGCTACTGCATGGAACAATATAATTATCATCCCCTCATAACGTGTACTATGCATGATTTATATGTAACATGCGCATGATGTATGTAAAATGTACAAGACTAAATATTATCATTACGTCAAGAATAATTTACCGAATACCATCACCCTGTATGATGCAATCAGTACCCTGTTTTGTTCAAATTGAACCCTTCATGTAGATGTTTTGAAAACTTTTAGCAGAAGCTCCATATAGTCTCACTAAAATTGACAATTGATGGATATGTATAAATAAATACTGTGCTGAAATTAACAGTAATCTCCAACATACCATAAAGATGACCCTTTCTAAACTCAAAGCAATTATCAAGAGTTTTCAAAGGATAAGATGTTAAATTCAAATCATTGAAATAGACTCCAGCAATAACTTTTAAGTTTTAAAATATATACAGGGCAATTCGATCTTAAGAAACTTGATTCCGCAATCAAAATTTGCAGTGCACTGGCAAACAAACAATAATTTTGAATTTGTTAAGTTTCATTTTATCACAAAAACATACACATGTATGTGAGGAGGAATGAATTATAGTACAATGCATGTAAAATAAGAATTAAATGAATACCATCGACAACCTATAGATTCTCACATTGACCAGCATAAACTATCACACATGTCTTCATCTTGACATCAAAACAAGGAAACCACCTGTAAGATCATACATTCACGGAGTACCTTTGGTATTTAGACACATCTTGGAGTCTTTCTTGATCAGGAGGACAGGATGCAAGCTGCACAATGGCGAGAAGAGCCGGGCTGGTGCTATGAACTTTCATAGATCTCAAATTTATACTGGATGCCCTTTTCTTCTTGAATATCCTGGCTGACTGCATCATCTCTGAATGAAAGAATTTTTTGAAAATGGGAAGAATAAATCGACTTGAAGACATTTGTTTAGACATAGATTTGGGAGAAATAACAGTGAGTTGTCAAATATTTATCCAAATATTGAATCAAATTTGAATTGAATTGAATACAAGTATGTATCATGCACAAAGAAAGTTGCATCAATATTATCTTGCTGATCACATTTCATATAAAACATTAAAATAAAATAATCACAGACAAATATCCTACATTAAATGCATTATTATCAAATAGACAGTCAATCTGAGTGTATGTCAGATAACAATGTCCTCCTAAATACTATGTTGCTTCTCTTCTCTTTCTCTCCATCAACCTTTTTTTACAGGTTTGGCTCACACTTCTCTTTTGTTTTTTGTTTTTTGTTTTGTTTTCATGTCTTCCCCTTGTTCTTTTACCTGTTTTAATTATTTATTGATTCCCCCCCCCCCCTACTTCTTCTTGTAGGTCTATAACACACAGGTCTACAAGGGTTTTTTTTTTTTTTTTTTCCCCTTGGCTTTTTCTCTTTTCTTTCATTCTTTTCAACCCCTTAGCCTCCACTCTAATCCCTTCTTTGTTTACTCTCTCCTCCCTCTCCCAGCTTATCATCTCCCTTTTGTTCCAGTTTGCTGTTTGATCTCACCTCCTCTTGCTTTTTGATTGGCTGGCTTCTTCACACCTTTTACATCCCCCTTTTTGTTCTCTCCCTCTTGGCTTGCCACTCAGGTGTAGCTTTTCTCTGTCTTTCTCTATATCCATGTTTGTTCCCTACTTTTCTGTGTCATTTTGTCTCTGACGAAGATTCTGCTAGGATCGAAAGCTCAGGCTCCTTTTGACTTCATTTTACACCATTAGCTCTCCTTTATAGGATAAGCAGTTTCAGCAGTTCTCTTATTTTATAACCTTTAATCCAAACGATTTTATTTTTCTAACCGTATGGCTGTCTTTTCTCTCTTCCCCTCTCTTCTAGAGTCACTCATTCTATCCATCTTTCTACCTGCAACCTTTTTGCCAAACATCCAATTTTCCAAATCTATCTTCTCTATCTCTCTCTCTCTCTCTTTATCTCTCTCTCTCTATCTATCTATCTATCTATCTATCTATCTATCTATCTATCTATCTATCTATCTATATATCTATCTATCTATCTCTCTCTCTCTCTCTCTCACTCTTTTTTAATCATATTTATTTCTGTGTTCTTCTCCTCCTTTCCATTAAATCCTTTTTATAATCCCAACTTATTACTCTGCAAGCACAGACTCTGACTGGACACTTTAAAATTAATATCCCATTTCAATATTATTACTGTCTGTATTAATCCAATCATAGTCTCATAGTTTCAGACCCTTCATTATGCACTATGGTAAGGACATGGGTATGTGCCTGCAAACTTGATTCTTGTCTCACTCCTCATCTTAAAATACAAACACACAACTCACTTTAAATAGGTTATCTTATCTCTTCTTTATTGTTTGGCACGACATATCTGCTCACGTGTCCCATCATGCATGGGACTCACCAGATGTCCACCTTAGCATGCTGAGGACAACAGCCTTTCCATTCCTGCATCCAGGGCATCGTGAAAACAATTGCTAATTCTTGAATATAGAGGAAGCTTTGTGAAAGCGACTCGTTGATGCAATACAGTGCAGTAGACTACTAGTACTAACATCTAAATCTTTCTATTTTGTATCACTCTAATTTCTCTGCATCTGCCTAAATCTGCATTGTGTCCATGGGCATATCGTCTCTTTCTCTCTCTCTCTCTCTCTCTCTCTTTCTGTCTTTCATCTCATACACCATATTTCTCCTACTCTCTTTCTGATTAGTATTTTCTCCCAATGTTGATGAAATAACATTTCATTCAATTTTGACAGATACTCTAATATATGCATATCTTGTCAACAATACTGAGCAAACATAAGATTGTCGCACTACTCGCCACTACCTGTTGGCTCGAGGGTATGGTGTAGCACAAAATATTACAGATGTGTACATGAGGTCTGGCTAGTATCTTAACATTAAAAGGGTCAAGAAAAAAAATTGAAGGACAAATATAAGTTTGAAGAATACAACTTACGTGACTTGTTTGAATCTGTCGAGGTCAAATTCAGGGAAGAATGTGTCACATTCGATCTCCTTCATGATTCTTGTAAGATAGATTCGATGACAGAGCGGAGAGTCAATTCCATCCTATTCATTAAAATAAGTATTCAGTATAAATTTATTCAAATAAATAAGATATATACTTTTGTTCTTTAGATTACAAACGGCAACCAGCTTTCAGAAATTTTGTTTTGTGTTTAAAGCGAAAGGAGAGCAGCTTGTAAAGAATATTGGAGCTACCCATTATGATTGTCAAAACTTCAGAACTTCCTTATATTTCATAAATTTGGTTTTCCTCCCTCTCTCAGCCAATAATCTTTTAGGGGGTTGATTTTTGTTTTTTGTTTTTGTTTTTGTTTTTGTTTTTTTTTTTGTTGGGGGGGAGGGGATTAATTCCTTTATTCATTGCAGGGATTTACACACATTCCCCCCCCCAAAAAAAAAAGGGTTTGGAAGTTCTGTTTGCATGGCCCCATTTGAATTTAGACAGTTGTGAGCCTGAAGTGAGCTTTGGGTGTGCATACTTGTGTTGAAGTTATGCTTTCTTCAGTTGTCAATTAAAAAAATTATCATTGTTGAACCCTAGTATGATGGTGGTCCATATGAGCAAGAAATATGTTTGTATTCCAGTAATCATTACCCTCCAGCTATCCTTGACAATCTAAAGAGTAACTAAGCCAAAAAAAATTCATGTAAATTTGAAAAAGGACTTGGTCATTTTGACAAGAAAAGACATTCTGACATTCCAAATACAAATACAAATGTCACTGTCTCACATCACCATTAAGTTATAACAAGGTGGTTCGCGAACCACGAGTCTCGCCTGATTTCGCTATTAATAAAACATACAATATGACCTTTTGACACAATTGATGGAGAAATAAAGAAAACAAAAAGTTTAAGAAAAGTTGACCTTTAAATTGATCTTTTGACCTTTGATTTCATCCTCATCAACACACATGTGGTATTTGTACCAAGTGTGAACACAATTGATGGAGAAATAGAGAAATGAGAGTAAGTTAAACAAAAACTTTTAGTAACAGATGGCCTCATATCATATGACCTTTTGACCCCTAGATGACCTCTGCCAAAATTTGTTCAGGCAAGACAACAAAGTTCAGGGCTATGGACTTAGATGATATCATTTCGAAGCTTGCAAAGCAAAAAAAAAAGAAAAACATACCCATTCTCAACATTTTCAGCTTGTTGTAACATTAAGAGAGATTTTTTTTGCATGATTTAATCTCTCGGAAACGATGCATTTTTCAAACATACATTACCTTGTAGACTGAACTACCCCCTGTAATCCACACCATATCCACCGTCTGTGAGAGAGGAGGAGACGACAAGAGTTTTACAGCTTCACTCAGTGATGAACATAGATGATCAGCACCAGGGGGACACTCCCTGAAAACATTAACAAAATCCATTTATTATTGGTTATGATTAACGTCAACAGACAGCGCCTTGAGCAAATTTATTTGGAAAGGCGCTATATAAGAATATGTTATTATTATTATTATTATTATCATTAGACAAAAAAAAAATTAAAATAGGTGAAATAAAACACAGTTTGTATTTAAACTTATTACTAACTATAAAAGGGTTATTACTTCATATCGGAATGATAAAAAATGTTTGAAAATTTAAAAATACAGGTGCAGAGATTATGTCAGCAAACTTTGATTGAGTCTTAAACTTGAAAAGCTATTCAGACATATACATGGGCAGTTCCAAGGTAACAGAGTGACATTCAGAAGCAACATTTCAGCATTCAAACAAATTTATCATCCATACCTTGATCTTTATGTACAAAGAAAATGTTCATGACAAAAGCTGATGGTACCCTCTTTTCAAAATGATAATTTTTTTTATAGTGATGCTCTTTATTAATTAGATATGAATATTCATAAACATGGTTACGGAGTGACGCAAAATGGACATACATATTTGAGTAGAAAACATTTTGCTTGAACTCTGTGAACTGTAAATGGCTATCACAATTTTAAGTTATTGATTTGATTCTATGTTATTCTAGGTATAATATGCTGCCTTGCATAAGAAAATTGGTTGAATATTTTGTTAATTATGACTTAAAACTTGAACCCATGTCCGGTTACGGAGTGACGGTTATGGAGTGACATCTGGTTTCCCGGTCTTTTTCATGAGGAGAAATGCATTATAAAGGAATACCAAAGTTTGTTAGAGTAGTCTATGATAATGACATCGAGCCAAAAAAATCAGCAAAAAGTGACTAGATATAAGAATACGAGGCATTAAGGCACCATAGTCCCATATGTGCAAATTTGGGTTTGATCAATTATTCAGCGCAGAAAAACTGAATCGCATAATTTTTTAACTTAAATGATTGGTTGCATTGTAAACAAGATGAGTCCTCGACCGCGCGCGGTCGAAATATATGCCTCCGCCATTGCCAGATCAGAAAAATATCTCACATTCATCTATTCATTTTGCTTTATAGAATGACATTTTTGACCTTGACCTTTGACCTTGTGACCCCAAACCTAATCAGATTCCTCTGGTGATAGATACTACCCTTAAGTTTGAAGTTTATATCTTAATTGGTTCCCGAGATATCACGATGACAAACTCAATACATGGATTTTCACATCTTGACCTTGGTGACCCTTGACCCTTGACCTTTATAATCCATAATCTAATCAGATCATCTTCCTATGGCGGTACATACTACACCTAAGTTTAAAGCTCATATCTCAAATGGTTCTGAAGATATCGCGATAACAAACTCAATACATAGAATTTCACTATTTGACCTCCGTGACCTTGACCTACATACTCCAAAATCTAATCAGATCATCTTCCTATAGTGGTACATACTATCCCCAAGTTTGAAGCTCATATCTTAAATGGTTCTTGAGATATCGCGATAACGAACTCAAAACATAGAATTTCACTATTTTTGACCTCCGTGACCTTGACCTTTGCACTACATACTCCAAAATCTAATCAGATCATCTTCCTATGGTGGTAGATACTATCCCCAAGTTTGAAGTTGATATCTCAAGTGGTTCTTGAGATATCGCGATAACGAGCAAGCGGGACGTACGGACGGACGGGCGGACAGACGGACGGACGGACAACCCGAAAACATGATGCCTCCGGCACCACCTTCGGTGGCGGAGGCATAATAAAAAGCCTTTGTGGTAATTTCATATCCTAATTTACATTTTCAAAGGCACAGCACCACATTAAAGTTTTAGGTCCATTTCCTGTTTTGCTTGGAATTGCCCACATTTCAAATTTTTTGATGGATTTTCAAACCCCTCCCATGATCCCCCATAGCCCCACACCCTTTAAAAAAACAATAGAATAGCAAAAACACATCTGTCATTAAAAAAAATCAAATATAAAATTTTCTTTGAGTAACTTTTACATCAGAACAGACATTATTTGTAGAAATTTATTGTGCTACCTATACATGTTGGTCCTTTTCCTTGACTATTTTTTTCCATACAACCATCTGCCCCCTAAAAAACTTCCCCAAAACAAAAAGTAACTACTGGGCAAATCTACATTGTACCCCCCCCCCCCCATTCCCCTTTTCAGTAACCTGCCTAAGATAACTACCTTAACCCGTTGTATACTGAGAACTTTTTACAAACCCAAATGAATCATGATTGTTAAGCATGCTTGCAAGAAATTCTTTTCATTTGGGCAATTCCACGGTAACTGACGTTACACACAACCAGAATTTTCTACATTCTTCGTGTTGTAGTTACATATATAAGAATACCTGGGTCTCCAAATTAATATACCTTAATAAGTTAGTGTAAAGCAAGGCGTTGTATAAAAAAAATTCCACCCAAACATTATTTCCATTGAAACGCCAAGCAAAAACGTGTCGGTAACTGACGTTACAGAAAACGGACATGCAAAATCAGGGTGTTAGATCAAATCTCAATATCTCATGTCCACGACGTGTTATAATGATAAGTCTTATATGACATCATTCCTAGGTCTTTATGAACAGATTTGCAAAATAAGAAGAGATTTTCATAATTTTTGTTTGTGCTGAGGAAACTTTCGTGAAGACATGTCGGTAACTGACGTTACCCTTACATCTTCCATAGACTTTACACATGTAAAATCCCAATTTTGAATCGGATCTAAATATTTTGTTTTCCTGGCTTTTGAGAATTATGTGTTTGATATGATATCATACCCATGATCTAGGCAACAGATTAGCCAAATAAGAAGTGATGTAATCATTTTCCTATTAATTAGCTAAAACTTTACTGTGAACATGACAGTTGTACACTACATTTCCTATAGGGTTTGTACAGAATATTTTGAAAATTTTATTTCTTACTACTATTCCATCACTTGAATATTGGAATATGTTAGTATTAAGATATCAGAAACTCTAAAATAGTTTTTTGAATGATTAATACACGTAGGATGTCCCACACATGTAGTTTTGTGTAGTGCATGTGAATCTTGGCAGAATTGGGTTCACTTATCATTTGTTGATTCTAAATCCTCGCAGCACACAACAATTCTTATGTGAATTGTTATCAACCTTTTGAAAATCACTTTTAAACAGTCTCTTCCTCAATTCAAACTTAATGTATGAACAGTAATTCTCATTTAACTCATTTTGTATTAAGTTAATATGATCAGTAGTAATAAAATGCTGAATTTCAAAGCTGGGTATTGAAATTTGTTCAAAATTGCTGTTAGTCTTTGGCATCAAAATGAAAGCCTGTCAAAGTAAAGTGTTTGTTCTCTGCTTTGTTCTATCAAAAATCGTGTACATCTCAGCAGATGCACAGACATACATGTAGGAGCTTTGATCATACTTTTTTTTTCTTTTTTCTTCTTCATTTATGTATTATAAAATACAGAGAGAAGTTTTTGAATCAACCAAAAATTGTATTTACATTTATCATAACATTTAAACTTGTTGGCTCATATTCCAAATACAAGAATATATAGCAATGGATCCTGATCACATCAATAGATAATTACTGAAAATCTAAAGTAGATTTGGAGGGGCTTATAGGCCTACATGAACATGTACACGACATGGCTTTTCCCCAACTCTGTATGTGTCAATGGTAACTTCTTCTTTTAATGATTTAAGTCTTTTTATCGCTAGATGATTAGTTTAATCAATGGTAATTACTTCAGATACATACAGATGTCCAAATTGTTTTTTGTTTTTTTTAAGAAACGATAATTGCATCATGGTAACTGACGTTACACTAGGTCATGGTAACTGACGTTACACAAATCAGCTGTCAATTTTGACTTGATTGTATGTTGAATATCCAAAGCTTTGCAGTTGATAATAATGAGATGCAGTCATACATTAGAAATCTTAATTTGCATAGTTGATACTTTCTTTGTTGTGGAAAAAAATAAACAAGTTCATGTTTTCGGTAACTGACGTTACATCCCAAAAGAGGGCAATTTAAATCTCAAGTTTTTTACCAAAGTCACATTTGAACCAAATTTTTTGAAATACAGTTTGATAAAGTGTCTTTTAAACAACTTTATCCATGTGAAAGATTACTGGAACAGAAAAGTTTTAGTTGGGAAAATGAAAATGTTTTTTTGTAAATATACCTTTTCTATACCAAAAATCTATTGTAATACTTTGGCCTTTGTTTAGAAGGTGAAAATGGCCGCCATCGGTAAAATTATTGATTCTTAAAACTTCAACTCATGTATTTTTTGAAAATCAAAATTATTTTAACCAAATATCATTTTGAATTTCTGGCACCCTTGTCCGGATTTCTGTGGAATTGCCCATTTGAAGGTGAAACAAAGACATCTTCAAATAGATCAATGTCAGATAATTTAAATTATATAAGGTATTTATATGTTTATGCACTCATGAGTGAAATAAACGGTCGACAAGAGGGATTTCTATGTTTCTTCAGCCTGCATATATGCGGCTTAGTATACAACGGGTTAAGACTATAATGATCTGGGAGTTAATAATAAGTTTTAAAGTAATTATCAGTCTAGTTGTCCTTTTGTCGTTTTGGAGGGGGTGTTGTGATGTGATGGGTTGCTACATATTGTGGTGTTGTAGCTATCCATAGGGATTTGTGGAAAGGCTTTTTTTGGGGGGTTCCAAATTTTTTGTCTGTCCTGGTTCCTTATATTTCCATATCATCAGAAATTTTCATGTATAAAATCTTTACAATTTGTAATACTTTGTGAATAGTGCTTACGTCAGAGAAGAGCTAAGAACGACATTGACTCTGTCCTTGAGAGGTCTGAATTTCTCAGGTATAGAGAACCAGGTCTTCCTTCCCATGACAACTGCATTCTCATTCCTTCCATCTGGGAGTCTTCGTTAACCTTTCAAAGTATGCCATCTCCTGACTGGAAGCGAAAAGTATGAAATATGAGCTTGAATGTAATAATAACTTAATAAACATCAAACTGTTCTGAAGTGCAAAATATAGTAGCTTTAGGGTGCCTTCATGATAAAATTTTTAAAAATAAAACATAAGGATATAACACTATAACACTTTAGTTAAAGAAATATTAATTGTTTCATGTAAAATTGATGATTTATATAATTAGTCCAAAGATGTATATTTTATCAATAATTTTTTTTTTTTTTTTAAAGAAAAAAAGAGAAAAAACATAAGGATATAGAAGTTAAAAAGAATGAAAAGGGAGGGGTAGAAGTAAAACTAAATATATGCAAAACCTCAAACAAAACCAAACAGACTAATAACACCCCATTCTCATCAGCCCTTAGTTACCCTACAGGGTAACTTAAAGCTGGTATATAGTTTTGGGAGAAGGAAATATTTAATTTGGATTCACAGTTAGATAATATGAATGATTGAATCTATAACTATAATAAATAAAATGATATTACTTGAAATCTCGTTTTAATGTCATTATTTCACAATAGACTTATGAGTATAAAACCTGAAAAGTCGGGGACCCGACACCTTTCCTTTTCGCTTTCGCGAGTCAATCAAGCGTTCATGTGAAAAACCAATGGAGTTCTCTTGCGTGGGTGATACACACAGTATCGTTGCGCACCATTCATGTGGTAAGCCACGTAGCAGCAAAGCTATGTCGGGACGATGGCAAAATTTTAGTGTGAAGACTAAATGCGTTCCCATACGTTTTTTCATAATAAGAAAAAGTGTTTTTAATTTTTTATTTTCATGACAGTGAAATCAAATTTATTGAAAACTATTCTCTGATAAATTAACTACATAGAAATATAGGAGGGCTTCAATTTAGAGTCAATATCTATTGCAAAAAGAAGTAAAACCTTGAGGAAAAACCAATGGACCAATATGCAAAACCTGCAACCCATGCCATAGTCCCACTTTCACTACTATGGCAGTGTATTGTATTACCGGACACCCTTTTTTTACTGCTTTAAAAAGGACAGTTTGAGGACATGAAATTAAGAAAAATTCGCACTAGTTATTCCAAATATTGTCAAATTTATGAAAATGGTAAAATTCTTTGATATTACCAACGGTTTTTTTGTATCGCGCTTGCGCATACCCCTCTACGAAAAACAATTATTTTTGCGACTGACAAATTACATTATGATTCCGGACGCGCGCCCTCTATATGGTATACAACATTATAATTGCGTTTTGTTTTTAATTTGTTTCGATCATCATATTTTATGCTCTTGAATTGACTAGACTAGACTGGCATTGCAGTTTTAATAATCTATGATTTATTTTGGTTTTTGTTTGATAAAACATATCCTTTTAGCTTTATCTTTATTTTCTTAATCTTTGTCTTTTTGTGTGATCCAAGCCTTGAGAAAGATAGTTGCTTCAATTAACTTATCAACTTCGGATAATGCATAATGTTTATCGACGTTCGTGTTCTCTATCTATCGCTCTGCGCATGCGCGATTGTCATGATTGGAAATATAACCGAGCTGCGCACTATCACTTGAATCAATCACCACATAACCGCACGCCAACATTCGAAGCGGACACCGAGAGATTGAAATTCGGCAAACAAGGCCCATTTTTCACCAAAAAAATAATCAATTGCTAATGTAAAGGTATGCAATCAGGCCTGTATGCAATATGAAAACTTAACCATTTTCTATCAAAAAAGAGATAAATAAGGTAAAACTTAAATTTTTGTGCTTCATTTTAGCAATCTTGTTCCATGTTGGTGTGGAATTTAACTGCGCTGACCTACGCACACAAAATTGCTTTAGTGCGAAGTAATATTGTGTCCTGAATATAGATAGTGTCCGGTAATACAATGCGTCACTATACTACTTTACTAGGGTCAATACCACTCATGCACTACACTCGTTTGATATATCAAACTCGTGCCTCTGACTCTATGTGACTCTGGCGTGGTTACAAAAATAATTTCTAACCTAAATTTACACTTTCACTCCCTTTATAACGTTTAAATTTGGGAGTCAATGTGCACTTAAATATTTATTTTTAAATCCTAACTAATCTCTGACAATGCTTAACTGAACTAAAAAGGTGAAATGAGAGCAAAAACTCACCGATTTTCAGCAGTCTTCCCGATTTTTCTGCCACTCGATTTCGTATGGTCACTTTGAGAAAAAAATGAAATGGAAATATAGAGATATAGAGTGCCTGCGATCGCGATCATGCGAGAGGTGTGTTATGTAAACATCGCGTAAAATAAGCAAATGTTAACCTACCTTCCACACTTGAGTATCAAAAAAAAAAAAAAAAAAAAAAAAAAAAAAAAAATGAGGAGATGGTTTTTTTTCCCGCCCCTCGGCACATCATAAAGGTCATCGTGTATCGGCCATAGGGGTAGGATTGAGTGCCTAAAATCGGCCTTGCCGTCAATATCCCCCTTTTTTCCTTAGACTTATTTTTTTTGGGGGGGGCTGGACGAGATATTTTTTGTCATGGGGCCGGAAAGGAGTAGCCTTTTTTTTTTTTTTCCCTTTTTTTTTCTTTAGGGTGCGGAGAGGGGGGCTGACGACGAATATTTTTTGTCATGGGGCCCGGAGGAGCTTGGTCTTTTTTTTTTCTTCTTTAGGGGTGGAGAGGGGGCGGGACGAGATATTTTGCATGGGCCCCGCAGCTTTTTTTTTTTTTTTTTTTGCTTAGACTTTTTTTAGGGGTGGATGGAGGGGATGGGGGTTGGGGGGTGGACGAGATATTTTGGTAATGGGGGCCGGAGGAGCTTAGTCTTGTTTACTTTGTCTTTACTTTTAAATTCCTTATAATCTTATTTCTTCATGTGTTTGTAAAATAAAATTAAACTGATTGAAATACATCTAACTGTCTTTGTCTTCTGTTTTATTTATTATTTTCTTAAACAAAAATACATAACATCTAAGCCATTCATTGGGGAGGGGAAATGGGGCAGGAAATTTAGGCCTACAATTGCCCTAGTAAACTTGGATAGAATTTGGACTTATCCCTCCCCCCCCCCCCAAAAAAAAAATAAATAAATAAAAATAAAAAATAAATAAATAATAAATAAATAAATAAACAAAATAAATTAAAAAAACCCAAACAAATAAACAAAACAAACATGAAAATGAAAAAAACTAAAAGCAAAAAAAAAAAAAAAAGATCATATAAATTTAATAGTATTTATAATGAGGGGGCGGGGCGGGGGGTTCAGCCAATTTTTCTCCAGCAAACATGATCACAAACAAACAAAATTACTATACCTTCACGATTTTTAGCTTGTGTTCAGCCCCACCCCCCCCCCCCCCCCCACTTGTGACCCCAGCCCTTCACTTTAAAAATTAGAAAATCACCAGGCCTCCTCTACCTCATATATTAGCTTTAAAAACAATAAACAAAACTTTTGTTTAATACTGATTATTATTATTACCTAGGCCCTACTATTTTTATTTAGTTATTTTATTTTTTCATATTCTATTCGCGAGTGAATAAAAGCTAATCATCCAACAACGAATTAAAACAAACAACGGTAACAACTACTGTTGCCATAATTCACATCGACTCGTGACGGAGACATCGTCGAAATGCAAACCTTCGACAAAAGAGGCGGCACAATATCCCGCCATTGAATTACTTGCTTCTCTTGTCAGTGGAAATACGGTGGCAAAGAATGCACGATAAATAGCCGGTTTGAATTACTAAAATTACTACTTTGAGGACATAAGGAGCAGTGCTCAAGGAAAGGAAATAAGGAGAAGAATATTGGAAACAATTCGGTAAAGTGAATATTTCCATGTTTTATTCATATCGTTCATTTTGCTCAATCTTTTGAGGTTTACGCTGGTAGTTGATACCATTTCGACGTAGTCCCGTCTATGCTAGTCTCGGTAAGTTCATAACGGCTCCACTCCACGCGTGGTCAATACTTCGTTTTGACATAGATCTAGTATTAGTAATGGTAGATCTATCCTATGATAGACCGAGGCTGCTCTGTCCTCATCGTAATCCCCTCTGAGGACAGAGGGCTACCATTGCGCATGCTGTTCAAAATGCAGTGTACATAGCCGAGTGTGTTTTTCAATGATCATATTATAGATCTATAAGATTATGAAAGTTATTCCACTTACCGCATTAAGTAGATTTTTTTTTAGAAATTGTCCTTTTTGATGCCCAACAGTCTTGTTGAAGTTGGGTTTTGGGGGTTTCTGTAACTTGTAAGTTTTTCCCATGAAATTTGGGGAAATTTAAAAGAGAATACAGCACTACATTTTGAACAGCTCGCGCAATGGAAGCTCTCTGTCTTCAGAGAGATACACGATGAAGACAGAGCAGCCTCGGTCTAATCCTAGTATGAGTGCGGTAAGCTTGGGCAGCGATTGTGTTTCTTTTAAACATTTTCACTGAAATTCACAGGAAATCATGAGAAGAATATCACAAAATCTCTCACACATTTCTTTTTATGCAATGTGGAAAACAGTCTATATTTGATCGGTTTTAAGCCGGTTTTTTTTTTTTTATTGATAACCCAGCTTGAAATTGAAAAGACAGAGAATCGGGAAAGGGATTCAAAAAATAAATTGGAATAATTTAGATCTACATTTGAATAGACTCTAGAGAGGGCTGGGAATAAACTTTAATTAAATCATTACACTTTATGCAGTTGAAAATAAAGTGCATGGACTGGTACCTTCATCATATCATTCTAACTGAGACCTCGAATTTAAAATTAGGGTAGGGGGCCTAAACCAGTTTTATATCAAAAATAAAATTACAAAATCAATCAACAATTTTTACCGAAGTCTCCAGGGCAAGTTTCCATTTATGCCAATTCCCATTTTGCCATTGCTTGTACATGCAGCAGCAATAAGATTCAGTCTCTTGTCAGCCATGTTGAAATCAAAATGTTAAACAAGGAAATAAAAGAGTAAACTGTCACTGTATTGAATCTCAACCACGAGCAGATGTGCAGCTGAAAAATAAGGACCCAACGAAAATCGATCTGAAAAACGCCCGTCGCTGGCCGCCTAGAAAATCCAGGACTACCGTATTCAATTTGGTTTCATTCATCGGGCGCGCGTTCCTGCCCGGGGCCGAACGTAGATGGCGACATTTCACTATTCCCTGGATGACAAAAGTAACCAGGTGGGCCGGTATTCTGAAAATTGTCTTATCTTTTATCTTATCTTTTATCTTATCTCAAAAGATAATAGACCGCTAATATATGGCTTAAGACGTATTCCGAAAATTATCTTATCTCTCTAAGGACCACCCTTATATTATCTCTGTCACGCCCCGTTCACGCCCAATTTTTTACCTTAAACGAATCATTAAAGGTTTTAAATACTTAGGTCAACCAATCGAAGTGCCCCTTCTTTAAAAATATTCAGATGCGCTTCGCGCACTATTAACATTAGGCGTAGTTTAATCTTGCGCAATTTGTGCGCTTTCGTCTGCAAGCTAGATTTTCTTTATGACGTAAAATTTATTCTATTTCGACGTTTCTTCTGGGTTTTCTCAACAAAAAAGCCCATAAAATGAAAATGTGTATCATTTCGGATGAGGTCGTAAATGGCAACAAATAAGCCAAAATCTCCTCTAATTTCTTCGGGGTTTTCTTATGGTAGGCCTTTTGACCCCTGCTACTCATGTATTCTTACCCTTACTAAAAGATTAATTAGGCAAATTCGCAGTTCATCATTGAGATACAATAGCCCCCTACCTCTTGTAAACCCTTTTTCTTGTTGTTGCCAAGTTGTAGTTAGATAAAAAAATAGATAACGATTAAATTCAGATACCTATTTATCTCAATATTTTCTTGCGCACAGAGACATTTATGCGCCCGCGTGTCTAACTTTACGCAAACAGCTTCTGACTCATTGCTGCGCCTTCAGCGAACTTAAGAACAAGGAAAAGAATGATAAGAGAAAAGATAGATAATTTTCGGAATACCAATTTTGTCTTAACTCTGAGATACAAGAATATTTGTCTTAAGATATGTTTCGGAATACGGCCCCTGCAGTGCCCTCAAAATAATTACTTTTATCATAATTAATTGATACATATAAATAAAAAGACGTTATTTCGGAATAAGTTCTTGTAGATCAAATCATAGGCCTGCATTACTTTCATACAAATTTTTGCGGCAATTGCACTATCGGTGGCCTAAATCTGAAGTAAAGCCCGGAGGGTAGATGAAAAAGTGGGAGTCACAGTGCCGGCCCCCTGCCTCTCCCCCCCCCCCCCCCCCCCCCCCCGTTCCGCCGCCGATCTGTATTGAACAATAATTCATAGTGATTTAGTGCAATATAAATGGATATGACACATGTACAATGAGTTTAATAATTTTTAGATATTTTTGTAAATTGTTACATAATTTATTATAAATCATTCTTCTGTATTTATATCCAGTTTCAATCCAAATATCCGATTCTTAATAATAATATACATTTTCAATTTATTTTACATGTAAATACTTTGGGAAATCTTCAACCGATTTCTAGATTTATAACCAGCTGCTTTAATTTTTTTTTCTCAATGAAGTAATTTGAATTATAATGAATCTTGACTATGTATCTCTTTCAAGCCTAAATTTTTCATATTTACGTGTTTTTTTTTTATAACTTTGAATGGATATTTCAGTTTTAAAAGTATTGATATATTATTTTAATTTGTGTTTGATTTTATATAATCATTTTGTATCACTGGTATTCTTTTCAAGAATAATTACATATAGGCTACTCAATATGTACTCAGTTAAATCTTTTTGTCCATACTCAATACTTAAAATTTCATAATTCATATCCTGAAATCTTATCCTTTACTGAAAATTTCAATCTGATGTATTTATCTCTATAACAGTAATCTTTTTCCCCGATGCATGGTATACTCATTGGTATATACACTTTAGTAATACCCTTTTTCTCAAAAAATTAAGATGAATCTGTTTAATCATTGTTATATTTTCAAAGTTCCTAGAATATTAATTTGTTATTTGAAATTTCTATCTAAAATATTTATATACTCCCATTGTTTATCTGTTTAATAATTGTTATATTTCCAAAGTTTACTAGAATATTAATTTGTTATTAGAATTTTCTTTCTAAAATATTTGTACACTGTAAAAAATATTTGTATTTTTACAGCAAATCTGCTGTCAGCAGAGTCGCCATAAAAAATGTAATTTTAAAAAACACTTTTGTTGTAAATATCTCCTGCAAATAATTACATGAGAAATACAGAATATACATCAAGAGTAACACACTTGTTCGTTTTAACCAAATACGTAAGCTTTAGAACTCTAATGATATTTTTCCTTTCTCTTTCATAAATTTTTAGAGGAGAAATTTACAACAAAACTGTTTTTTAAATTACATTTTTGTATAGCGACTCTGCTCACATCACGTCTTTGCTGTATTTTTACCGTTTTTTTTTTTTTTTTTTTTTTTTTTTTTTTTTACAGTGATACTGATTCCCATTGTGTTGCAGTTATGATTTACAATTAAATATTTCATTTGTTTATCGTTATATATTATTGTTTTTACTCTGTAATCTTATCTCCAGTTCAGCCATGGCCTGCGATGAAATTATAATAAAACCTTAAATTAAATTCAATGGAACGCTTCCCCCGCCCCCCCTTGCCCCTTGGATTAAAGAGATGATTAAATAAGATATGACGAAATGGAGGTATTATAGATAGACTGCGCTCCTACATATGATATAAATTGTATGGATTCAAAATCATGTTTTTAAACAAAAGGGTATCATTGGTGAAAACAGTAAATAATAGATGCTGGATTATTTTCCACCAATCAATCAGGGCATTACGCTACTGGGCCTTGGGGGAGCACAAATTCACACTATTATATGCCCTGTGGCGAACTTGAGATACGCCACTGTTGCTTTTTTTGAGTATAGCAAACACGGGCGTAAATCCCGGGGGATGGGGGCAGAACATCTTCCCACCAGATTTTGAAGGAGTGGTGGATGGGCATCTGTACAACATCCCCCCCCAGTTTCAAGAAAAAAAAAGAAGAACAAAAAATACGCTAGATTAATATGTGTTATTGTGTTAATATAGCGCTTCCATAATATTTATTTTAAAAAATGCCTCTTTTTTACCAAAAACTCCAAAGATTTTTTGCTCGTCCACTATGCGACTCTCGCATAAGTAACAAACAGTATAACCTAAGTTATATTTTGGATCAATGCCCTCGTCTGGGACAAACTTAGGAAACTGATGTTTCAATCAAAAACATTTATGTAGTTGCTGTGCGGGCTAGCGTTTGTGGAGGCTTGGGGCTGCAGCCCACAAAATTTCATAGCAAAGATAATTTGTTTCTATCGCTATTATTTAACTAATACACTGTAAAAAAATAATAGCAGCAAAGTGATGTCAGCAAGTCGCCATACAAAAATGTCATTTGAAATGACAGTTTTGCTGTAAATTTCTCCTCTAATAATAATGAAAAGAAGAAAAGATAATAGTTAGAGTTCTATAGCTACATTATTTGGTTAAAAGGACAAATGTGTTACTCCTTGATGTATATTTGTATTACTCACGTATTTATTTGCAGGAGAAATTTACAACAAAACTGTTTTTTTAAAATTACATTTTTTTATGGCGACTCTGCTGACAGCAGATTTGCGGTAAAAATACAAATATTTTTTTTATAGTGTACAGTGATGGTCAAAAAATGTACAGTTCGCGAAAAACAAAAATTTAGGTTGGAAATATTTCAAAAAAGTGTGTTTGTTGGTACAAAATAAAGCCAAATTTG
>CALNVZ010002100.1:27216945-27236971 GCA_940671915.1 Paracentrotus lividus | reverse complement strand
TTTTTTTTTTTTTTTTCGTTTTTTATTTATTTATTTATTTATTTTTGCATTGCTTGTTGTAAATAATTGCCATGTAACTTTATTGAAAAATACTGAATCAAACTGAAGACAATTTGTTATTTCAGTATTACGGTCTCGCAACGTGACTGGTGGAACAGACGATAGCTCTCTAGAATGGTATTTAAATCTCTACAAATATGATGTAGTTCCTCAACTTATTCAAGAAAATATCAACAGAGGAGGGCGCCCTTATCATCCAAGTGTCTTTGGTAAGATGTTGTGTATTTTAATAATGCTCCTAGAATATCATATTTATTATTGAAGGATAAACTTGCACATTCTAGTGTATAACTGTTCAAATAATCATTACAAAGTAATATAAAGAAACAAGAAGGCCTAAGTATTACAGCAACGGTTAACTTTAAAGATCAGTGATTTAGGGATAACTGGGAACGAAAGAAAGCAACCACCTGAAAGTGCCATTATTTTTCTTATTTTCCCCGTCCAAACATGATTCATTTAAAAGTATATTTATAAAAATAGAGGATCATATATCTATCTTTGTATATATATCAAAGAATACTATTTTGTACTCTGAAACATTTCTGTCTTACACCTTAATTATTAAAATCCCGTCTTGATATAGCGATAAGACTATACGTTATACATGAAACGTTATCACAAACTTGTCATTGAAGTAGGGTAAATCGTTTTTGCTCCCACATATTCTATTGTTTTCATTTGCGTTTCGGAAAATATATATACATAGACGAAAATTTAATCTCTGTATCCAAGCTAAATGGATAGCAGAAAAAATATCCTGAATGGATTCCATAACTTGCCAATAATGTGTTTTGATAAATTATTTTTGAATTTAATTTATGTCTTTATGAAGGTGATGCATCCATCTCGACGGCGTTTGCCATGGGACAGGAGTGGTTAGATCAGTATCCCAATGCCAAGGAACCACCTTACACCAACGCCGATCTCATGCGAGCAATTCAACCTAATGCAAAGATTGTTCTCATGGTTAGAAACCCTACTAAAAGGTACATAAAAGCCGCCCCCCCCCACTTAAACCAAAGAAAGAAGGGGAAAAAAGCTTATTTATCCTGTACTAGTATAGCTGATATCAATAAGTAGGCGATTTTAATCGCGTTCAAACGAAATTCGGAAGTTTGTTTCTAGCATAGTGTTTTCATGTATTTTTCACAGATTATTATAAAGCTTAATATGCAGGGGCCGCAGAGCCGGGGTTGGGGGGGGGTGGGGGGGGGGGGCTTCAGCACCCACTTTTATCAGCAAACCTGTGCATAAACGCAAAAAAGACATATTGTATTTGTTTATTTTTAACTCTGTCAGCCCCCCCCCCCATTTCGGCTCAGCCCCTCCCCTGATATAAATTTTAGGCAAATCTATTGTATGAATTTTAACACCTCTCCTCTATTTTCTTAATTTTTTTAAAGGTGGGGTTACTAAGTCTACAAAATGACATACGAATAAATCAGTAATACACATTTATAATATTTTTTTATTCTTTGACAGGGCTATATCCTGGTGGTGTGTACAGTCATAAATCCCTGAGGAAAAGTCTCAGACACCCCTATTCTGCAAAGACTCTACACGGTGAAATTGTCAAATTCATCGACTGTTTTGAGGACTGTCTGGAATCGCACAACCTGAAATATTGTGCATATGCTTCGGGCTGCGTGAGTATAGTCCATAAAATACGGTTGGCGCTATTGGAAGAGGGGCCCGTGGGGGGGGGTAGATGACTGTGAAGATACACAAAAGTCATCTTATATATTTTCTAGGGGTGGGGCTGCTTGTTCTAGATATTCAAGGGCATGGGGGACAATAATATTTCTACAGGTTACAAAGGTTTGGAAGTTCGAAAGGTTTCGCTTACATCAATGATCAATCAATTTAAATAAAATAATATTCCAGTGGCGATAACAAACTTAATTGGGTGGAAGAGATGTACCACAATCTGAGAAGTTGAAAAATAAAAATCATTGTGTGAAATCTATCAACTTAGTAGTGCATTTACGGATAAGAAAGTACATATAATAATTTTAGGATGATAATATGAATTGAATAAAAAACTTTATCCCTCTTTTCAGCCATATGAATTGATACCCGACATTCAGGCAGGAATTTATCACGTGTATCTTCAGATTGGATAAGAGCAATTCTCACGGTGACTCCGTACTTCGTCAATCCAATTGGAGGAATGGCAAAAACAAATCAAATCGAGGTCTACAGAAATTGCTGGATTTTTTAGATCTACGTAAGTAGACTTGCAATTTTTTTCTCATCATTCATCATTTTCTGGGGGTTGCACACAGGGACCATGGACCGCGTCAACAAAAAGGGCCCAAAGGAAAAAAATTAAAGAAAATGATATAAAGGATGATAGAGCATTTTTTTAAAATTACATATTATTTGACCACAATGTAGGTCGGGAGAGTTTGAGATCGTCAGACCTTAACTTTATTATCACAAATTCCTTTCCTTTCCTTGTCTGTTCCTCTCCTTCCGCTGTTATAGGTTACAATAACGAAAAACGAATTTTAGCTTTTCTTCATAATTTTTATTCCATTTCGTGAACTTTGATTTCGCATAGCCCCTATCACAATGCTTCGTGCTCTAACGCCTATGTAAGAATATGAAAAATTGAATTATTTCTATGTATCTTTTTTTCAGGGCGACTCACATTTCAGCAAATGAAGGAGATCTTAAATCGCAGGAACCAAGAATATTAATAAAGTAGATCACGAAGAGTTTGGCCGGAGACGGTTCGACTACTCGATGACTTTACATACCGTCCTCACAATCAAGAGTTGGCCAAACTGATGGGCGACGATAAGTTTTTGTATTTATGATCTCGTGTTTTTTTTTTTTATTTTTTTTAACTTTAATTTGAAAAGCCAGGGATATATATAGTTTTAAATCTGATTTTTTATTATTCTTATTATTATTAATTGGCAATCACTTATTAAATTAACAAAAAGTGTACGACAGCTAACTTTATTTTCCTTTTATTTAGTCCACATTTTAACGTAATATGAGAAAGTAGTTTCGTATGTTTTCTTCTCAAAGTTGTATTTTTTTTTTAATCGAATATAATTGCGTATCGATCTTGTGCAGGAGAAGCGTTGGCGGAGCCTTGAAAATCATGTTTTCTCTGAATAATAATGATAATGACGTGGCTACGCGATTTAAAGTAAATAATGAGGAACATATGGGATTACATGTATTGGGACAATTGGATATATTAAAGAAGTTATTAAAGAACTTATACTAAAAGGGAAGATTGAAGGGAAGATGCTTATAGTAGTCCAGTAGAATTTTGGGGACCCGGAAAAGTTTTTTAAGTACAAGGTTTTTTGGTTGATTTTGTGTTCTAGATGGGTATATAGTAAATCAACTTGGTTGCCAGCTTGGCAACCTTGGGCAACTTTTTATTTGCGTAATTAGAATAATGACCTAATAGTAGCGTATTTCAAAATTTGGGAAAATGTGGCTTATCGTAGTTCAGGAACTCTGAACATGAATGAAGCGACTTTTTAAGGGTATTTTACGACGAGAAATTCATTTTTGATATTTATTTTTTACTTTAAGTTAGTGCTTGTTTGTTTTAGATGGCCTAATAGCATAATGAGCTAATATGCATGATTAGCCAATGCATTAATACTAGCCTGTAGGCTTAATTTTCTTTTTTGTTTATGTAGAAACCTGAATATTGTGTAATAAAACATTGTAAATCACTTTTATTAAAGACATCCATTTGATTTATGAGAATGATATGTTATGAAGAATAATATAATTAGCAAAATACGAAACAATGACCTGATTAGCAATATAATTAGGTATATGGAATATGGGGCTAATCGTAATTAAAGAATCCCGGAACGTGAATACAACGGCTTTTTTAATGGGTCTTATAATAGATTTATGAGATTTTTTTTTTCATTTGTAAAGATTGTTTTTGTTTTTAATTACAAATTCATCACAATGAGATAATTATGCATTATTGCTTAATGCTATATGTGATTCAGTTTCATCGTTATCTACAAGAGCTTGAACACTATATGTAATGCAACATTGTAAGTCACTTCAATGCATTATCAGGCTGAGAAAGTAAATAACACTTTTGCAACGGCTCTGCTAAGTATAAGAAATATTTGGTTGTTGGGGGGGAGGGGGAAGATTTATATGTAGAGAAAGCTCATATCCTCAACTTGTTATTGGACACAAACAAGTTAGAAAATTGATGCATCCTTCAATGAGCAATGCCCATTTTTGTGAAGGACACAAAAAGGCTACGCAGGATTCGCTCTGCTTTACCACTAGCCTACTGGCACGCTATGAGGGATCAAATGCAACAATGCACTGTTACAACGCGGTTTAAAAATTTCGCTGTTTAAAGAATGTTGGTTCAAAGTTAAAAAACTCACGACCGACAGTTCATCACAGCTATGTGTAGGCTGTATATAGACATGCCAGTTAGCACATCCTCTCTTGTTCCATCTTAGCACCTGAGAACCTGTAACAACTGACCCGTGTAACTTCCATACCCACGGTTCCTCCCCACTAAGCTGAATTTGAATTTATGTCTCTCTGAATTATTTAATATTGCAATCGCCGAATTGATAATAAGTAAAATAAATTCATAAGGAGGAATTGAGATCGTTATTGTAATTTGAATTCTAATATAACGTCTGTTGGGAGCCATAAGGGCGTTATTGCATGTTATAGATGTTCAGTTGAGAGCCATAAGGGCCTATTACTGTAACAAGTCAATGGTAATAACGCCCTTTTGGCTCAAACGGAACATATCCTTGATCTGCAATAGCGCCCTTCTGGCTCCAGGCCGACGATAATGGGGACATGATCCGGGTATCTGCAGATGTGTAAATTATTGATAAAAACCAATATTATAGTAACTTTGTCATCACTGGTCTTACCATCGTAACATTACTCCAAAGGCCAATTACTAAAGCCAATACATTGTGAAAGTTACCATTGAAGACAAGTTATTTTGATATCAAGTTTTATGCATTGGGCCCTAGTCTAATTTAACAACCAAACTTATTGGCAATCAATGGCGGATCAGATCGGGTGTAACAGGCATGCGGCCCCTCATTTTTCAAAACACCATCGTTGACTGTAGTGTAAATTTGCAATCTGCAAATTTTGGCCGCCCCCCTTTTTCTTTACATTTTGGGGCTGTGCCCACCACCCTTCATTTTCAATCCTGGATCCGCCACTGGGCTAACAACCAACTTTTTATAAAATTGAGTTGTACAACTTGACATTTGTATTACATGTACTAGAAATAAATATTGAGACACTGAAAAGGAGATTACAGAAAAATGTTCTTACCTACAAAATTGTTTCAAATTCACTGAAAGTTTAGAAATGGAAATATTAGGAGACTTCTATGCAAAGTGTCAACAATTGAATCACAAACATTGTATTTAAGGCAATCATGAAGTTTACACATCCCCACACACCAAAATGAAACACTCGTAAATCATAAATTTAAGCAATGACATGGGATTGTGTTAATGTAGTTCATTCTGACAAGCACATACCTTTGTTGTTACAAATATAAACACACCTTCACATGCTTCTCTCGACAGGTAGGCATTTTTTTTTTTTAGAGAAGTTACAAAGAAGACAAAATGCTACATTTGACTAAACATGTGTTTGACTAGAAATGTGATTCTGCATCATATGTCATCTGAGAGCCAGAAGGATTTTGATTACGTCTAAAAAGATCTAATGCCCTTTTAGCTCTTTGTGATGTGTCATCTTCTCATACAATCATACATTAAAGGTGAATATTTACAATGCAGCAAAGACACACGTTCCATATGAAACAGCATTATGTGAAATTTCTGGAACCATTTTAACATTGATTTCTCTTTCATTACATGTATTTCAGAGATATTGTTTTGACATGCATCATTTTTGGTTCCAATTGTAACAAAAACCGACACTCGCCACTTCCCTTTCAAAGGTTCTGTTTCAAATTGCAAGAAAATTTTTAGAATAAGATTTGCAAAAATTGTTACAAATATGGTACATAGGCATAAGCACATACACACTGTAAGACAAAATATTTCTAGATTCACACTATTTAAAAAAAGAAAAGTAATTTCACCTCTAAAAACTAAAAAGTCTAAAACATTAATTATAACAAAGAACATTCTAATTTGTTTGTAACATAAATATCATTAATGAATGCTAAAGAATTAATATTGATTTTCAATATAATGAGCATTACAAGGAAGATACTTCTTAATGTAAAATCAATCTCAAATATATAACTTTTTAAATACAGATGAAAAATTAAAATAAAGTTGGTCCAAAATACTGCTTTATTAACTTTTACATTGATTTTAAAGACAGAAAATTCCTTTATCACTACACCAGTAATGTGAATACTAGACACCATGTTAATATTCATAATTCAACAAGACAATTGTCACTAGAAATTGACCTGAATTTTGACCTCATTATTTAAAAAATCTAGTCAGCTTCTCTTCCTATGAAGAGCATAACATGTTTTAATTCCATACACAAATTTCATATACCAAGAATTTCTTGAGATGTTCTGATGACGAGCTCAATATTTGAAAGTTGATTTTTGCAACCTGTTCCCAACATTTTTAAAAATCCAATTACCAACATTTTTCAATATCTAATCAGATTATCTTCTCATGGTGAAATACACTATTCTCAAGTTTAAAGTTCATGTTTCCAGCACAAACTTTGGTGGCAGAAACATGAAAATCATTACATGACATCTGTTTGAAAAATGGAAAATAAAAATTATTTACAAATACTAAGAGAAAATGAAACAAAACATCAGAAGAAATGGCCCATTCTTTTCTTATAATAATCATTTATACATATATAATGAATCAATTCTATAAAATATAGCTGAAAATACATGTATGTACACTGTGTCACAAATATTTTCGAAGGAATCTTGTCAGTGAAATAACAAATCAATATCCAAAATACCACTACAGCTGTCATGCAGGTCATAATTAAACCAATAAATAAAACAGATATGGTCACTTCCATGCTTGGTTTTTGAACATAATGGGAAAATCTATACCAATCAATTCCAATGGCTAGCAAAGTGTTATACTGGACACCAACAGGCATCACTGATTGGAAATGGTTTCTAGAGTACAATCGTGCAATATTTCTTCAGTATTCAAAGTGGTTCTTGAGTACATGTATTAATTCTACTCAAACAATTTATTATAAAATTATGTAGCTGTAATAATGAAGAAGGAATCTAGTAGCAGTTAGGTAAACTAATTATTAACCAGATGTATTAATGCTGCATTCCTTTAAATACTCAGGAAAGTCATCGTGATGTAGTACAATGTCTTAATATGCAGTAACAATTACAGGGAAGGAGAGGGTCCCATGTCTGTTCAAAGCTAAAATGGACTTATCTCACATACAGTCAGCATACAAGGAACTTACACCTTTAAAGGCATCCACCCTCCTAATTAACAGATATGCACCACACACATGCATGTTCATATCCCCTGTTCAGAGTCAGACAGGCATTATCTGTACGTTTATATTATACAAGTTTATGCCCTCCTAGATCTTAAGAAACCATATATTAAAATGAAAGGTAATCTGCGAAGGAGATATCCCTTCAATTACTAAACCATTCACATAATGTACCTCTGACACGTATACACACTCCCTAAGGATGTAGAATCATTTACCGCCTAGTACACTGTCAATAGACATCCTAAAAGAGAAAGGTGGTAACTCCATTAAGAGATCCCCCTACTCAATTTCATACATGGCCCGTCGGTGATACGCCACGATTCTTTAACCCCCGTTTTGCAAAACAGAAATGAACATATCTAGAGGTACATATGCACCTATAAAATAGAGAGAAATGCTGTCTATCGAAAAATGTATAATCATATAGGATAAGATCCATGCAAACCATACCTAAAATTATGTTTCTACCTTTTTTGAGATGCATGAAGTGGTACAGTCCACTCCCATTATACTGAGGTGCTTGGGATCAAGACAAATACCTTGTTATAACTAAATCTCATTATACTGAACTCATGGGCACATAGATACATGTTTGACATTTGTACGGTGAGAATTGCCTTGTTATAAAGAAATCTGGTATCTGTACTCGCTGACAGGAGCTGACTGAAGATGCATGCATACAGTGTAAATACGTATAAACATAAAGAAGTGTGCATATATCGAGAATATATGCTCTTTGAACTGAACCACTCCCATATCACACCTTTGTCTAATCTTCTTCTAAAGAATATGAATTATTTCATCCCTGGTATGAGAAAGATGGAAATTCCATCAAGAATGGAACTGGATACTGTCGGGACTGAATTTGATACATGGCCAGTCTTTGATATGCCAGGTCTCAATGTACCCCTACGTGTTGGTATTTTCCATATCCGCTTACCACCACTCATACTGTCTCATACCCCTTGAAAGATATGAAAGCATGCCGCCTCAAATGATGAACCTCTCAAGTGGGTAACAAAGGGGTTGGTCTCATTAGACACACCTCCCAATGTATTAGACACGCCTCCCACCCCATTAGACACGCCTCCAAGCATCTCCAGATAACATGAATGGATACATGGATGACCAACAGCATATATCATTAAAATTAAAACATGAAGAAATAGGTATTTTATCAGAATCACTCTTTGAAATGAAAACATGTCAGGTTTTGCAACATGTTTTGAAAACAGCTGAGAACAATGAATAAACAAAATGTTTACCAAAAGCATTGGCTTTTAAATGCCTGAAATAATATTATGAACACCATTTCTTCATCAGAATTCCATAATTACAACATCTTGAGATATGTTGCTGATAATCTCTACTTATGTATTTATTTAGGTTTGATGATGTAAAGGTGAACCCATAAAAAAAAAGTAATATATTAGTACACAGAGAATTCTAAATAGATTTTTCATTGTGCATTTTATTTGTAGACTAGAGTGGGAGTAACTCTTGTACAATGTATTAACATTGTCAGAGTATAAATCAAATTCACAAGTGACATTGTAATCCCACAGGAATTCTTCATACTAAAATAGCATGCCAAAACAGATATGATAAGATAACAATGCATTCAACAATTATTTATACAGATCGCTGCTTTCAAGGTATCGTGTACACTTTTTAAAATATCTAAACCACACTGCCTTTCCTTACATTAGATATATTCCTTAGGCTCAAGAGAAGATGACACTATCACTGCAAACAATTTTTTATTAAAAAGGAATGATTGCATCATATTTGTAAAGCTTTGGTTTAAAAAATACATTTCAAAAGTGCCATAAATTTAATATGCTAATAGAAAGCTCTTGAAAGCATGACTTCTAATGCCAAGACAGTGTCACCAAGTTCACAAATATACTGAGACTTCAATTTTACAATTTTATACCATAAATTGGTCAGTTAGGGAGGGGAAAAAACAGTAATATTATATAATTGTATTTGCAATTCATGATTCTGTTTAAATTAAAAATTGGAAAAGACAACTTGAATGAAGTGCAAAGTGATAGAATTAGATGTAGATGTTTCATGTTCAAACTTTGGAGATTAAAAATCCCTAATGCTAAGAATGTGATTTAAATCTGAATTATAAGGGGAAAAAAGAAAGGAAGTATTTAAAAAAGCATACAAATAAAGAATTTAAGAATATAAATATAGATTAAACATAATGTCATAAATTTGTCTGTATCACTACTGACTCATGTGTACCCACAAGTACCAATACAAATCATCATCTCTGTATAACGCCGAAATAGCGTTACATAAACCTGAAATAGTAGTAGATTTTTATTCATGTTTAAAGAAGATAAAACTGTGCATGCACATACGTGTATAACCTATGCAAAATGTACAGACATCAAAGAGCACTAACATTTACCTGCAACATAAGAAAACATGTACCAATAAACCATTTCATTTGAACATATTAAAAAACTAAAAATTAAATTCTATATTAAATAAAAAATACTGCTTCTAAAAAGGGGACATATTTGTTCATATAAATAATTCAACCTTTCATTTTTTAAAGAGAACATGTCAATGTAGCATGGAGACTCCAATGAACCCAACTCTTGGTTTGTGAAGTCTCATTCACCCCAAGGAGGGTCTTACTCGACCCTTACATATCTGCATGTCCCCCTATAGCTCTTAAAACCTCGTCACAGAGACTACAGCTCATCATGTTTGTCATAACATGCCATCAAATGTTCCTCACTCCTATCAAATTAGGAAGCAGTACTTATATCGGTCTTTCCCAGTTTAGATGGGCATCGAGGTGTCTTGATTTCAACCCATCATTGCTCACCTGCAAACAGTCTTAACCCACTTTAGTCAATAAAAAAAATAATAAAAGTAGTATTTGTCTCTGTCATAGACCCCAAACAATGTTACAAATTTTACGTAAAATGTAACTGTACAAAATTATCCCCCAAACTCTGCAATTAGATTGGTTAATGTGTTCAAAAATCTTTCCAGTAAAACAAAAAGAATAAACAAACATATGTAATTTGAATGCCTTAAGATATTAGTTCGTTTGATTGATTGTTCAGAGCAAAAAGGATGTTGAAGTCTAGGCATTAAACACCTTCTGGCTCTCAGTAAACTTTGCCTCTAAGTCCGACCTCAAGAGAGACCATTTAAATGCGTCCTCAGACGTGCCAGAAGGACGTGACATTTTGATACAATGTGAGCCGTTTTGTAATGTGAGATGAGGGGGAATAGCATGAGTGAAGAAGAAACTAAGGACTGGAGGTGGGGCAACAAGCCAAAGACATCTATCTGCATGCCATTCCAAATATAATGTGACCCCTCGTAGAAGATCATTTTGGAGGCACAAAAAGTCCCCAACATGAACTTGCTTATCATCAACCAATGATATATAATGGAACTCTTTTGAGAAGAACCACTTTTTTCCCCCTCAGCTAATAACAAAGTTATTTCATTAAAATTCATTGCTTTAATTAGCTTAGAGGGTCTCTGAAGTAAACAAAAAAGAAAAGAAAAGAAGAAGATAACTGTTTGACTTTCAGTGGATTATAAGTTCAGGAGTTTGAATAACTAAATTGTTTACTTCTACCCTAAAAGATAGGCACAAGTGAGGAGTTGACACAGAAAATAAAGAGAAGATAAAAAATACTTCCTACTTTCTACAGGTAGAAAGACAAACCTTAGAGAAACAAAAAGAGACATGAGTGGTGTTTACTTATCTTGTATCATCATCATCAAATGCTCATTTGTCTGGAATCCTAACATGTTAGAGTTTAAGTGAACTGCCCTCCCCTATCACATGATTGTAATAGTACAGGACCCATTCAATCACATACATATGATGAATGTACACGTACATGTAGGACATGATTACGCATTGCATCCGGGCGCCCAAAACTATTCAGTCATCTATTTTGGGAGGTGAGTTCCAACTATCTCGTATGTATTACAGATCAGAAAGTATCATACGTTGCTTAGTCTTTGCTGTGACATATTTTCCAGTAGTTACTTAAGCCAAGGTTTGGCACCAACATATTCTGGTTTACAAAGGACTAAATAAAAAAAAAACCTACATAATTTGAACTCGGTATAGTGCACAAAGATATTTCATTGGGGGGGGGGGCTGGCATTAAGAAACTAGTGTTATGTCAATTTTTTTAACCTTACTCAATTTATGAAGGACATGCCGCTACATTTGGCAGCAAAGCTAGGGGCTGTATTTAATTGCTAACTTCTAAGGTGTTTGACAAATATACCAAAGCAAAAAATTACTCACAAATACTACAATTGCAATATTTACAAAAACTGTTACCTGTGTATATATTTGTGTATAAGACAAAAAAACAATGCTCTTCTTACTACAAACATTAAAAACAGTAATGCTGATGGATAGTCTTTTGGTTTTGTCTTCAATCAAAACATACATGAAATCTAAAGCCGTTCTATTTACAGAGGACCAATAACATTAAAAAATATGGCATTGTACTTGTAATATCAGACAGTTCTACAGAGGGCCTCAAAGAAGACCTTTAAAAAAAATCATAGTTAAACATAATTATTTATATCGATTAACTTTCATTGAAATACCTCACTTGTGACAAAAATATCAACTCTGCTCAAATTGGAAAGCTGTTGCCAGCAGGGGAAATTTGAGCCCAAAATGCTCTTCATAATTACTTCATTCAAACATGTCCTGCTCCAGTGGCTTCTCAATCCAGTTGCCACATCCACTCTTGACAAAGGCTTGCATCATCACCTGTCTGGCATTGTGGAATGCTCCTGCCATCTGCTTAGCCTCCTCATAGGTCCTGGCCAAGTCTGGTCCAGCATCGGAAACCATGGACACCCGGTTGTATATCTGCTTGAAGTGGCTAAAGAGGGCCGCCTTGCAGAGCAGCGACGGCTGACCGGTCTCGTTCTTACCGGTCGTTGTGTTGATGACCTCCAGGCAGGGATCACCCAACGTCCAGTTGGCGCTGTGGTTGGGTGCGCGACCCGGCTGGCGGCTTTCTGCATTGCTGATCCCACTCATGAGAGGCTTGTTGAGCTTGTAGCCTGACGGGAGTCTTCCAGGTGGAGAGGCGAGAGAACATAGCTCTGGAGAGGTGGTCACCATGGTAGAGGGAACCAAGGATGATACTACTCAGATACACAGGCTCTATGAAATGTGTGAGGAGGGAACCTTGCACACCCAGCACGTTCCACCTAGACAGATAAAAAGACAAACAATGTCATTATCATTTAACCTTCATGTCTACACTCCAACACGTATTTCAACAATTGTCTTTGGAAATGTCGATTTATAAACAAAAGCAAAATTGCATATCACATGACATACATTCCAACTTGTGTGTGAAAAAGAATGTCCTGGAATCAATTAATGGGGTGATCAAAGAAAACATGTGTGATATATATTAGCAGCAGAAACAGAAAGCTTTTTTATTTGTGAGGAAATCACATTGTTATAACCCTGCCACTGTCAATAATGTTTCAATCCACATAAGTCATAGCATGTTACTTTTGGTTTTTCGATCTGAAAATAGAAATTGTTAAACTTTGTTTCTGTTAATGAAAAGATGACCCTCTTACATCTAATTTCAGTACCAAGTCCATTAAATTTGCTTACAGCAAGGACTGTAACACAATAGCATTACACAAGGTACGTCTTTCTGGCTCTCGGTGCCTGAGCTCACATTTATACTACATTTATGTACAAAAACCCTTTCAAGAGCAATTTGTAGGAATGCACATGTCCAGATGGCCTGGCTATTAAGTCAAGCTGTACATGTATATTTGTAGTACTTTTCACTGCCATCATTGTATTATTGATACTTGCATACAAAAAAGCCTTTCTTTCAAAAGAAAGAAAATGAAAGATTAATTCATTTTAGGAGGGTAGTCTATGTGTATGTTCTTTACAAGGGATACTGTAGTTACACTGGTACAAATGCACAATGTACCTCACAAATTCATTTTGGGTGGTATTGACACGAAGATCATATTTATTTTTAGTCCATAATTTCTGGAACACATTACATATACAAATTGTATCACACAGGCTGTGTACTACATGTACATGTAAGGGACAAGCAAACATGTCTGACAATCATGTATTACAGATTACAGGACATGACAATGTGCTTCATTGTGTGAAATAATGCAGTCTCTCTCTATCTCTCTGATTCAAATCTTTATAAGATTTGAAAAATTGCAGTTTTCAATTTTACTTACATGTAGTCTATATATCATGAATCAGAAGCAAGCTTATAGGGGCCAGAGAAAACTTTTTTTGTCAATTCCAGTATAGGACGCATCCTTCTTTTTAAAAATATTACAGTGGTTTTTTTTACCCACCCCTACAATGTACAAGTACAAAACATTGTATATAAATTTATTTATTAAAGTTCCTTTTCACACATTTTCCAGTCTACATATTTTGGAGCCAACAAATGCTCTGGGACAATTACTCCAGGTTTTATTTATAGTGTATGAAATTTACAGCGAGCTCTTTTCGCCAGGGCAAATGTCATACAATGTACACACACTATTTTTTTTATGGCTCATTCTTTTTAGATTATCAGAGCAAAAATCCATAAACAATTAACACTTTAAACAGCGAAGTTCGAGACAACTAGGTCAGCTCAGAATAAAAATATAAACAAATCTATAACAGAGCACGAAATGTTAGTTTTCATGCACAGACTCGAATTTGATACTCTTGCAAAATGTAGTACACAATATATTGATCCAGTTTTTACAACATGTCACATGCCTGTAATTTGTACGATTGCATTTTTTTTTCCAGTGATATGTCAAATGGAGTTTTGAATTAAGACTGTATATTCGAGCTGCTTCTTGCATTTTACACAACCAAAAATTGATGAAGTTAAGACTACATGTACAGTACAAATGTACATCGTAAGCTTCAAGGATTTATTGGGAGTTAAAAAAAATAAAGTGTAACATTTTGAGAATGTCTGCACGCTACCATACATTGTAAATGTACATGTATTTATAAAAGAATATTCATGATGCACCTTCAGCACAAGGCCTGCAATATATCGTTGCTGGGCTCATAAAAACTTGTAAGATCTAAAGAAATATTGAATGTTATGGAGGCTTAAAAAACATGGCAGCCAACGCACACTATACATTGGGGAATCGCCTTTCCTTTGGCACGTCTTGCAGTGGCTTCATCTTGGGGTAAGAAAGTTGGGATTTGGGCAGGACATCACTGGATTGCCTACATGTAGCTGGAATTTAACAAAATAAGGTGATTTTCATCAAAATTTGAGATACAAGGTTATCAGCCCAGCGATATTGTTTTAAACCCTATCATTATCAAGGATTAGGGCTTTCAAACTAGGACGGATGCCCTTTGTATAACACCGTTCACTCAATCAATGTTATCTTCATCTGGAAGTGTAATTACCGATGTTTACCAAACAGGACAATGAAACAAGTTTATCCAACAAATTGTTTCCTCCCATTAATTATTTCCCTACGTGAGAGATATAAACTTGTTGAAATGACAGAATGATGTAGGATGTCATTGACCCAATTATCTTTTAAAATGTTTAATATCCGCAGTAATATTTCAGGGGAAGTTGTATTGTATTATTTTAATCATAAAAACTCATTACTATCTTTAATCAACGTTAACACCGTATCACAAAAGTCAAAAGTGACATTTTGAAACATAAATAGGCTAACAAGCAGACCACAAAACTCAGCTTATAGCTCCATATGAAACTATTTAAAGTGGTCATCTGGAAAGGATACATCTTCCGTATTGATCAATTCTTCAAATGCCTCAATGTCACTGGTGGGTTCCAAAATAAATACCCTAACCTACAGGGACTTGGCACAGGTTCATGTGGTCAAAAAACTTTCCCACAAAGAAAATGAGGCATCAGAATGCTTTGAATAATTAGGCATCAATCACAGTCTGCTGGCACTATGCACAAATGGAGAAGATTGAAAATATGGTCATAAAAATGTTTCAATGGGGAAACTGTTTACCATAAAAGGTTTCTGGTTTTTTAAGTTAGTTTGGCACAATCAATTTAATAGACGTTTGAATTGCGAGAAACAAACATCCTACAGGTGAATTACGTAATTCATAAAATATCAAAATTGAATAAATTAGTCTTGTTACTGGAAACCTGTCTAAATCAGCCAGAGTTTCAAATTATATGCTATTCTGAATCCGGCTAATATCCTCATCAGAACCAGCAGAGGATCAACTGTAATATGAACAATCAAGGCTTCATTTCATCTCAAAGATTGCAATCGAAAGTCATCTTACTTATTGCAAAATTTCGTTCATTGTATAGTGTGCAGCTAATTTAAAACAGAGTTCCTATTTATTCTTTCTAGAAATCATTTTCTTGTAAAATAGGCCATAACAATGCATTTTGTACAAATCAAAGAAACAAGGAAGGGGGAAAATATTTTAAGAAATTGGACAAACATCTGCCCTAGAGCCAAGATTGGTGTTCATCTCATATGATTTTACATAGAGCTGACACATCCCTACTCTAAACAGACTCTGTTTGCTCAGCTTTTGTAGATTCTTCCAGTGTGCATGTACAGTTGGCAACATGCTGGTCTGCTGCATTCCATGTACATGTACATGGGCCTGACATTGAGCTCGCTAGGAGAGGCTACAGGGTGTGAAACAGGCATGTCTAGGGGTGACTGACCAAGAATCGAGTCATCATCAATTACAGCAACAATAATTCTCACATATCTGCAGTTAATGATGCCAAGGGGCATTATGGATGTAACTCTATAATAAATGTGACCCCAGATATCAAAGCCTCAAGCAGTACTATATTTCAGTGTTCCAGTGCCATTTTTGGGGACAATGTGCATGATAATATCTTGGAAATTCAGGAGTCTTATGTCTTGCCTTGATGTACACTAAAATTGCTTCTGGTAGTTCAGACAGATAATGATAATTACAAAGACATACATGTATTTTGATTGGACACTTACCTGGCTAATTATCAACTATGCAGGACATGGTTAGTAGTCTCTCTCCTTGAAGAACACCATCCCAGGTCTGTATTGAGGGTCCAGACTTCACAGGGATAGTTCCTTCCCCAGACTCGATCTTTGTCCTCAGCTGACCCCCTGGCCCTCGGTTTGGATGCCTATCTGGAGTGGGTTCCTCACTGCTGGACGACTCGTGAGGGAGAAGATGCGGTGCTTCTCCACAAGGTGCGGTGCTAATGTACAGATGAAACTTGATCTCCGTTCTAAGCTTGTAACCTTGCCAGATGGGTTGGAACAAGATGGAGCCTGTCTCCCTGTTTCAGGAACAGCTCTAGCTGGGAAGTAAAGGTATCTGATGAGACACCTCCTGGAAATGGATCTCTGCATGACAGTCATGAGAGCCAAGCCTTGACCGACATGTATTCCCCATTGATGCACTTGTACCTGTAGAGATGCTATCACACTGGGAGTCTCTAAACGTCTCGTCTCTTGTCATACGCATACCAGCGAGGACCTTGCGTTTGGCGACGGGGCAGACTGGAAGCCATTGGTCAATTTCACAGAATTTGTTGAGGAACCAGTTTGTGGACATGATCAGCACAGAGCCAAGGCATGACCTGACGTTTCTTCATTTGTATATGGGCTGAGAGATCTGGTGCCAGGGACTGGATTCATGTTATAAGAGGGCGGATATGCGCAGCTGAGCAGCACGCGTTTGGCAAGTTTCTTGTTCGTGCAGTCCCCTGGAAAGTCTGTCCGTCAATTCGTCAGGACATGGTGAAATCTTTTGAGTGGCTCTGGCCAGACTCGTTCCACTGTTCATATTCTGCTGCCTTCGGTTATTCAATCATGACCGGATTCTTCCCGCCTGGTGTTGTCCTTTTTCTCTTTGCAGGTGAGTATGATGTTGATCCCTGTTCCCCTTCCCATTAATCAATCAGATTGTTCTCTGTGTTTTGTCTGCAAGGACGCTTCACCTATGCTGGGCGTGTCAAAGGGCGATTAGCATCAAAAGGATTGAAATCACCCTTGAGCTTCTACTTGGTCTGAAAGTGAAGTCACAGTAAACTGGTACCTCCAAGGCTTGAGTAAGCTCCTAGAATTGGGAACTGGGCGAAAATGAACGACTTCAGAGCTAGCTCCGGCGCGTGCATTCCTTCCGTTCCTTCGTTTCCGTACGACCAGTCCCTTCAAAACGCTGATCATTGACTTCACTAGACGACGAATGTTGGAGCATGGACTAGGACCAGTCTGCCGATTCCGTATTGACACCAGTCCAGGTTTATCCATTCAGCTGCATTAGAGCATTTTGGGCTACGCGTGGCCCTGGTACACTCTTTCTCTTCTCCGTTGCGGTTCTCGATTCGTTTCCCACTTCGCTATCTCCGCTCCCATCCAACCCCCCTTCCCCCTTTCCGTCATGTAACACGTCATCTTCATAGAGGACGCTTCATGCTTTGGTCTCTGCTTCAATGCCCCCCCGGTTTATTGGAGTCGAAACACAATGTCTCCTTCAAGTCTGCAAAATGCCTAGTGGAGAACAAAAAAAGAAACAGAAAGAAGGTCAGCCAATAATTTCAATGAAAAATCCATTTCCTTTAAATCTCTTCTATTGCCTTTTGTAGCCATAACTCAAAAGCGCATTACTATGTTAGCAGTATTTACGAAAAGTTGACAATTCTACTATTTGTTCATCAGCTACATTGTTATTGTATGGCCTAAATGTTGCAAACCTACAGATACATATAGTAAAAACTTTGAATTCCTTTTACATTAACCCATTTTATCTACATACTCTGATTTTCCCAGGTTAAAAAAAACCAGTAAAACCAGGTTTAAAACCCCAGTTAAACCCGTTTTTAGTAGGAAAAAACCCAAGATTTTTGTAAATAAGAGATGAGCTTGCACTCTTGGAAGCAATTCAAGTGTATGCGGTAGACCTTGCATTAAACCGACGTTTTGGCTTGTCGATGTGGTCTTTTAAAAACGTTGTATTGCTCGTTAAACCGGCTTAAGAGCTAGATGGACAAATACATACAAATTAAACAGAAAGGCAATTGTCTACCTGATACAAAACTCAATCTCTTTCCAAACATTATTTTTTTAATAAGTGTAACAATGTGGCTTTCCTTCAAATCAATAAACTGTCCTATGGCTGAGTCTTGGAGTAGGTGATGCCAGTTGCGTACATGGCGTACAAACAACCTTTGTTGTGTTCCTCTTCAAATGGTAACTTATGTATTCAGAACTCACTAACACCAATTTGAGCCATCATAGACAGGCTTCAGCAACACGCAGTCTGCTATCCCCATGTATGACATTCCCAAATCAATTCAATTCCCACTTCAATGGCTCCACTGAATGTCACTCCGCCACTCCTACACACTCGACCATAACACACATAAAAACGAGAAACACACCTCATCACCGAACCATCAACCCAAACAAGAACCCTCAGTGTATGTTGTGCCAGCCCAGAACAGGACCACAAATAAACATGAAACAAGATCACACGTTCTATTCCACATATAATCTGCATGGGCGAAATTCTCAATTAGACTGTGTCAATGCACAATTTAGATTTGGAGCAGTGCTGCGAGTACCATGGCAGAACATATATGTTAATGGTACGATTTCTCTTAACTTCAAAGAGAGCTTTAGCATCCAATGATAAGACCAAAACTTGTGCAAACTCTAGAAGTCAAACTTCTTATTTGACAAAACTAACATAAAAAGTTGGATAAAAATGTATTTAATTTATTGAATATTTCAGTGATAAAGTGTACGCGACATTGTAAATTGCTCCGGAGAAAAACAAGATGAATCCTCGACTTGAAATAAATGAAAAATTCAAACTCATTTATTTCCATTATACAAAGACATCTTTGACCTGAACATTAACCTTGCGACCCCAGAACCTATGTGAACCCTTGACCTTTTGACCTAGAGGTACTCCATGCTCTATACACCGTTATAGATTTGAAGCTTGGCATCTCTATTTGCCTCATTGAACATATCTAATAATGAATCAATACTGGAAATTTTACATTATTGACCGCTCCCATGACCCCTTGACCCCTTTGACCCTAGCATATAGTGCGCCATGAATATCTAATCGTTGACCATCCTTGACTATTGTGACTACATCTACCCCTTACAGTTTAACCGCTGATTGCTGTCATCTGTGTGTTTCCTCGATCGGATATCGTCGTCTACTATCGAACTCACACATGGATTCCAATTATCCCTAATATGACCCTCTTGACCTTTGTATCCTCACATACTCCAAAATCTTACTCTAGATGCACTCTCTATGGTGTATACCATACGTATCCTAAGTCTGGAAGTTGATAACACTCAAATAGGTTCACTTGAGATATTGCGCGCATAACGAACCATAACTATCTATGGATTTCAACCAATCTTGACCTTCTGTGAC
>CALNVZ010002100.1:27130177-27186960 GCA_940671915.1 Paracentrotus lividus | reverse complement strand
TTTTCAAGATGCCGCCGCGCGTACAAATCTATATAGCGACTTCTTGATTCATGAAATTTTATTCGTAATGTCCCAAATGGGTACATTTCACAATATTCCAATTTCAATTATGCTATACAGATTTCTACATTGTTATTGATTAATGAGAAACTTGTAATTTTTTTTATATTATTAAATAAATGAATAGGCCTACATTTTTTATAACAAAAAATAAATAAAAATACTAGTTTATTTGAATTAAGTTTACTCGGAGTTACTTGTGTTTCATTTATTGCGTGTGAATATATTGTCAGTACAAAGCCAAACTACCCAGTGATTCACGGTGTATAAGCCGCACCCGTGTATAAACCGCACCTAAAAATATGGACCCTTGCCAAAATAAAAAAATAAAATAAAAAAAAAATTATTATTTTTTTTTTAATTATTAATTAAAAAGATAATTAAGAAATTAATCGACAAATTAATAAAGTATTTCAATTCTAATGCAGCTGTCATTTGTAAGACCACGTCTTGACCCCGGGAGTAGTCCGTCAAAGTTGCGTCAAAGTCCCCTGATCTTGTGACGTATAGTACCGTCAAAGACACCAAAGGTCCGTCAAAAAACTGACCCCTATGTGTGTCATGGTAAGTCACATTACCAATTTGTGTCATGTGGTGTGTCAATGTAACCGTCATGTTTTTAATGATATTTTATATGCACGCAGGGGAACAGCCGTTAATAAATTTGGTAGGAAACATGAAGGATTTCTTTTGAAACATTATCGACTATAGGTTCTGCCGATAAATAATAATTTTCGCTACTAAAAACGGGACGTTTTCATTCCAAAACTAAATAATTAATTACGTAATTGTACCCTCTCCGACTTTATTTAATGAAGGATTTATTTCGAAACATTATCGACGTCAAGTTCTGTCGATAAATAATAATTTTCGCTACTAAAAACAGGAAATTTCATTCCATAACTAAATAAAGAATTATGGAATTGTACCTGCTCCGACTTTATTCCATGAAGGATTAATTTCGAAACATTATCGACGTCAAATTCTGCATAAATAATAATTTTCGCTATCTTAAAACGGGACGTTTCCATTCCATAACTTAATAATTAATTACGTAATTGTACCCGCTCCGACTTTATTCCATGAAGGATTTAATTTCGAAACATTATCGACGTCAAGTTCTGCCGATAAATAATAATTTTCGCTACTTAAAACGGGACGTTTCCATTCCATAACTTAATAATTAATTACGTAATTGTACCCGCTCCGATTTTATTTCATGAAGGAATTATTTCGAAACATTATCGGCGTCAAGTTCTGCCGATATATAATAATTTTCGCTGCTTAAAACGGGACGTTTCCATTCCATAACTTAATAATTAATTACGTAATTGTACCCGCTCCGATTTTATTTCATGAAGGAATTATTTCGAAACATTATCGGCGTCAAGTTCTGCGATAAATAATAATTTTCGCTGCTTAAAACGGGAAAATTTCATTCCATAACTAAATAAGAATTATGGAATTGTACCCGCTCCGACTTTATTCCATGAAGGATTAATTTCGAAACATTATCGACGTCAAGTTCTGCCGATAAATAATAATTTTCGCTACTTAAAACGGGACGTTTCCATTCCATAACTTAATAATTAATTACGTAATTGTACCCGCTCCGACTTTATTTCATGGAGGATTTATTTCCAAACATTATCGACTTCAAGTTCTGCCGATAAAATAATTTTCGCTACTTAAAACGGGACGTATCATTCCATAACTAAATAATTAATTACGTAATTGTACCCGCTCCGACTTTATTTCATGGAGGATTTATTTCCAAACATTATCGACGTCAAATTCTGCCGATAAATAATAATTTTCGCTACTTAAAACGGACGTTTCCATTCCATAACTTAATAATTAATTAGTTATTGTACCCGCTCCGACTATATTTCATGGAGGATTTATTTCCGAACATTATCGACGTCAAGTTCTGCCGATAAATAATAATTTTCGCTACTTAAAACGGGACGTTTTCATTCCATAACTAAATAATTTATTGTACCCGCTCCGATTTATTTTATTAATAAAGGTTTTATTTCGAAACATTATCGACGTCAAGTTCTGCCGATAAATAATAATTTTCGCTACTTAAAACGGGACGTTTTCATTCCATAACTTACTAATTAATTACGTAATTGTACCGCTCCGACTTTATTCCATGAAGGATTAATTTCGAAACATTATCGACGTCAAGTTCTGCCGATAAATAATAATTTTCGCTACTTAAAACGGGACGTTTCCATTCCATAACTTAATAATTAATTACGTAATTGTACCCGCTCCGACTTTATTTCATGGAGGATTTATTTCCAAACATTATCGACGTGAAATTCTGCCGATAAATAATAATTTTCGCTACTTAAAACGGGACGTTTTCATTCCATAACTAAATAATTAATTACGTAATTGTACCCGCTCCGTTTTTATTCCATGAAGGATTAATTTCGAAACATTATCGGCGTCAAGTTCTGCTGATAAATAATAATTTTCGCTACTTAAAAACGGGACGTTTCTATTCCTTAACTTAATAATTAATTACGTAATTGTACCCGCTCCGACTTTATTTCATGGAGGATTTATTTCCAGACATTATCGACGTCAAATTCTGCCGAATAATAAATAATTTTCGCTACTTAAAACGGGACGTTTTCATTCCATAACTTAATAATTTATTACGTAATTGTACCCGCTCCGATTTTATTTCATGAAGGAATTATTTCGAAACATTATTGGCGTCAAGTTCTGCCGATAAATAATAATTTTCGCTGCTTAAAACGGGACGTTTCCATTCCATAACTTAATAATTAATTACGTAATTGTACCGCTCCGACTTTATTTCATGGAGGATTTATTCCAAACATTATCGACGTCAAATTCTGCCGATAAATAATAATTTTCGCTACTTAAAACGGGACGTTTTCATTCCATAACTTAATAATTAATTACGTAATTGTACCCGCTCCGACTGTATTCCATGAAGGATTAATTTCGAAACATTATCGACGTCAAGTTCTGCCGATAAATAATAATTTTCGCTACTTAAAACGGGACGTTTCCATTCCATAACTTAATAATTAATTACGTAATTGTACCCGCTCCAACTTTATTTCATGGAGGATTTATTTCCAAACATTATCGACGTCAAATTCTGCCGATAAATATTAATTTTCGCTCTTAAAACGGAACGTTTTCATTCCAAAACTAAATAATTATATTAACGTAATTGTACCCGCTCCGATTTTATTTCATGAAGGTAATATTTCGAAACATTATCGACGTCAAGTTCTGCCGATAAATAATAATTTTCGCTACTAAATTAATACTATAGATTATCTTAATTTATTTTGAGGTAGATCAAGGTTTAAAGCTGATTGCACTAGGGGATTTCCTCAGCAACCAAGAGGGCGACAGGCAGCCATTTTTCATTACAGCCTAATGTTGGTTTGCAGCTGTATGTGGTTTCACCACTGCATTCAGTACAGGTGTGAACATGGTGAATGCAGTTGGAAAACACTCCGGCCATCGGAAAGGACGAAAATGTTGGTAGGAGGGGGGTTGGGTGTCTGGACACTAAACAAAAATGAAGCCTGATTTTTCGTCTTAGGATTAAGCCAAAAATATATGTTGAATACTTTTTATTATCATTATTTTTTTTCTCCACTATATTTTCTGACATTTTGTGCTAAACAATTACAAAGACATTGCTTTTAAAACCTTTTAAACGGCTGGTTAAAATTGAGTATCCGAACACCCAATAACTGGGTATACCATGTATAAGAGAGCCACAACCTATGCAAGTTAAAACCAATATGCTATTCTAAAAAGAGAAAGGTGTTTCACCCGGTGTATTGCCCCTAGCAACACCCTGGAATACTGCAAGAATCTTCAGAATTGAAGGAGGCAGTTAAATTCCAAGACGAAGTTAAAAAATAATTGAGAGGTAATTAATATTAATTATTAGTTAAGATAATTACTCTGGCCCTTGGCCTTGCCACCAATGCCGGTTTGCCTGAACTGACCTGTGCTTAAAATGGCCTTAACTTCGTTTCGGAAACCACTCGCACAAATGAACGGGCATGCTTGTACACAAGTGATATGGGGATGGAAAGAGGAAACCAGTGTGTTTGAGTGAATGAAGCGCTGCTGTACAAAGTGAATGGTGGTTTCCTCAATCACGATTATACCCTTAAAATAGAATTTGGATCACAATAATAATGCCCCCCAAAAAACTCAATTTCAACCAACTCAGCTTCAGGTAGGCAAGGCATAACATGCATAATGACTTTCCTAATCAACATCAGTCCATCATATCATGTCTGTCATGATTCACACAGTCACACAACTCTGCACAAGCACTGCACCACCACAGGCACAGCTCGCGAACACAGGCAATCGAGATCTTTCTCTCATTTTTATAATATCCGACTCTGAACCTCTGTCTTATTTTAGTAACAAAAATATTGTCAATGCTCACCTGATTCTCCACTCATCTCGAGTAAATAATTTAGCTCTTTTGGAATACTAGGTCTACACAGTTTGATCTAGAATAATCCTGTTTTGTAGTCCCTCAGCCTCAGTTTCAGCAGAAAATTGTGATACACGCTCCACGGGTACTACGTATACCGGTAAGCAATGACTAATGACGCGCATATTATGCATATGCATGTATCACATGTGGGCCGCGCCGGGATTTCCATTTCCATTGTGTATAGGATCACAGCGGACAATTTCAATAAGGGTTAAAACTGCGTTACCAATCAAAATTTGTGTAGTGATTTATCATAAGTACAAGGTATATTGCATACAATAAATCATTAAACCATCATTTATGGAAATAAATTTTATAGAAAATTCAATCATTATTATTTGTTATTTTTTTAATCTTTTACTTTTCTAAATTGTATTTTTTTTGTCGAAATTAAATCGTGACAAAAAGTAGGACATTAAAGCATATTCCTTTCTATTACTAATTTCAGTTTACTAATGATTTTTTTTTTTTTAGGCCCAGATTTTTCGGCCCAATCGAGGGGTAATAAAAGTGGGGTGAAGGGCCCGGGGGGGGGGGGGGGGGGGGGGGGGGGTCACTCACCACATGATGTGCTAGGCATGCGTGTCCCCAAAAAGCGTCGAAAAGGGTCTGTTTTCAGCCTTTCGAAGGCGTCGACGCTTTTCCTAAAATAGGGGTGTTTTTTAATTTCAATCGCCATTTTCATAAAAAATAGGGGTGTTTTCAGCGGAAATTGGTGTTGTGGGGCCAAAATTTCACGGTGTTTACGTACGCCATTTAGGGTTTGTTTTTCCAGTCTGACGTCGAAAAGGGGTGCAAATTTGACTTCATGCAATGAGACGTTTAGGGTCCATTTTCAGGGTGCGGGGACACGCATGGGTAGCACTTTTTTCTTTGAGTGACCCCCCCCCCCGGGGGTTATTATTATTCTTGCTCAGGGGAAGGGTCACTGAGTTTATTATGATTGGGGTTCAAAATTGAAAATCTTCCTAAAAATGTATTGTAGAATCACAGCCAAACATGAATCATCATGAAAAATAAGATGTAATTGCAATTAACAACTTTGGGGGTAAAAAAAAGTGATAAGCTAATTTTTGAACATATTTAAAGGTTGAATAAAATTTTTAAAATTCACTAATCACATTTTTTACATCAACCCCTCCCCTAGACAAGAGACCTAAACATGTAACTAAAAATATTATAAAAATAACTTAAAGAACAATAACTTTAACAACACTGATCGACCTCAGACGCGTTTCCTGAGGGCAATATGACTGAGGGGCATTGTCAGCCGGGTAAACAAAAAGCCTGGGGGCCCACAAATGAGAATAAAAATTGCAGCATTGTGGGCGTTGACAAGCTTTTTTTAGCGCCCGAGAACTAAGGGAAAGGGCCGCGGAGCGTTTTGAAAGTGGAGGGGCTGAGCCGAAGTGGGGGGGGGGGGCTGAACAGGCTAAAATCACAAATGTATGGTCATTTTGCATTTTTGTACACGTTGGCTGAAAAAAGTGGGGGGGGCTGCAGCCCCCAGCCCCCCGGCTCGCGGCCCCTGAAGGGTTGCATGGCGGCGCGTCAAAATATAGCCGAGGTCCCGAAAACGGTGAAAGCGGGCCCAACATAATCTAAGAAATTAAAGCCGGTGAACAGTATAATCAAAGTTCTGTGATATTGCATGCTCCTGATGAAAAACCGATAACAAAAACGATAACATTATTCTCCCCTCCCACTCCCTTCCTAATGATCAGACCCTCCAATGTCCAACGCTCACCGGCCACTTCCAAATTTTATTTCCTACACGAACAGTCACATTCTTTCTTTAAGTGCAGTTTTTTTAAATATGCATGCCTAGAAACGATTTTGAATGCTCACAAATACGGGAATTTACAAGTGGACGAATTTGAGCGAACATTGACGAATGCGACTGCTACAATATCAAATTGATCCACTGAATTGATCGGTGCAATTTGAAATTGGATTGAACGATGTTTCATTTTGGCTACTCATAAACGAATTTGATTACAGATTTTTAATCGCAATTCCATTTCGGACGAAATTGCTTGAAGGAAATGTAAAATTGATCCAGATAGTTTGAACCATGTACTCTAAGATTTCATTTCGTAATTTGTTCTTCTCCTTTTTTACTACATTATCCTCATCTCCTATGCTCTGTTTTTCTTACTTCATCTCCTCTTTCTCTGTCCCCTACGTTTCTACCTGTTATTGTATTATATGCACATGTAGTTGTATGTTTAATTTTTAGCTGATGTCACTCGATATTTTATATATTTTATGGTGTTTTAAAACTTGTAATTTGAATTGTATCAGTCCTTGGACTGCTTTTTCAGTATTTTTTAATAAACCTAATTGAATTGAAAAACTAATTGAACTTGACCGGGCCTTAGGGTGGCTTCTTCACGGGTGAAGCTCAAAGCTCTTAATAGGTCGACTGAAATCCCTTAGATTGCCAGTTCGATATCATCACCTCTGATGAGCTCAGTGGGCATCACACGTGAAGAAGCGACTATTATCATTGATCAAAAGCTTCTATTCTTTCCCTCTCAACTCGTTCAGGCGCACAATCGAAACTCCCGATTACGTACCGATCGACCACTCCTAATAGTTCTTGATGCGTCGTCGTAGTTGGAGCTATTCCATTGACAGATATTGAAAATGATTGGTGAGCTTTTCCTGAAAATAGACATTTCTTTTAGAAGATGATACGATAGGCCTACACGAGGCATACACGACTGGCCATAATAATATCATCAGCCATCTCGAAACCAAGAATCACAAGCCTTCTTGTGTATTGTTTATTTCATTCATAATCATGGTACTGTTGAATGCTGTTTTAGCGCATCTGACATTTTCTGAAGGGCAAACTTCTCAATCCCTTTTCATTCCTGAGAGCAGATAATGACAAGACCCAGTCGTTGTTGTTGTTGGGTTTTTTTTACAAATGGTAAAGACAAAAGACCCCCCGCCTCCTAAAATTTTGTCTTGGTTTTTGTCTAAGAAAAAAAAATCCAGACACAGGATCTGATCAATTCTGTTGGAAACCATCATGGGCGTCAATCCGTATTAGACCGTGGGGGGACACAAGTTCGGCGAGGATGGGGGCGGGGAGGGTTCAGAGGATATAGAAGGCAGTGTTAACAAGGTATGGTGTGGCATAATGGTTAACATATCCCCCACCCTCCCGATATAAATTTAGTATCAGAAACAGTGAAATACTTATATATAGGCTGAATAAAACAAGAGTAAACAAAAGGTTAAATGTTTGCATTGTTTCCTAAAAAGCGAAAATGTTCCATAATGTACAACTTATACTACATCAGAATTTCCATATCTACATAATTTTGGAGTCCTTCTGAAAATTTTTAGATATGTCAACCTGAAAACAGTGCATTTTAAACGTTTTGAACGCTATGCCTATAAAGAAGATATATATTATCTCATTAAACATTGCGAGCGCGAAGCGCGAGCTGAAAATTTTAGATATATCAACCTAAAAAAAGTGCATTTAAAGTTTTTTTGTGTGCTATGCTTGTTAAAAAGATTCATACCTCATTAAACAATGCGAGCGCGAAGCGCGAGCCTAAAATTCTTGATAATATAATCCTGAAAACAGTGCATTCTAAGCGTTTTTATGCTATGTTTATAAGGAAGATATATATCTCAATAATGCGAGCGCGAAGCGCGAGCCGAAAAATTTTTATATATCAACTTGAAAACATTTAATTTTAAGCGTTTTTGTGCTAAGCTCATAAAAAAAATACTTATCTCATTAAACAATACGAGCGCGAAGCGCGTGCTGAAAATTTTAGATAATTATGTCAACCTGAAACAAAACAATGTTAAAGCGTTTTTATGCTATGTTTATAAGGAAGATTATCTCATTATTAAACAATGCGAGCGCGAAGCGCGAGCTGAAAATTTTAGATATATCCATAAAAAAGATCAATGGTCCAAAATAAATTTTGAATGGGAAAACACAGAATGAAAGAGAGAAAGAAAGAAAGAAAGAAAGAAAGAAAGCAAAGAAGAAGAAGAAGAAGAAGAAGAAGAAGAAGAAGAAGAAGAAGAAAATAAATATAATTTTACCCCGAAATCGTGGGGACATTTCACCTGCTGAAAATGCGTGGGGTGGGGACATTTCGCCTCGTCCCCCCCCCCCCCAGGATTGACGACCATGGAAACCATAATGGCCGATATTGTTTTGTTGGGCAAGCATAGAAGAGGTTTAATATAGTTACACCCTCTGAAGTGTTTGTAAATAGCACCATCTACGATGAACATTATGTCAACCAAAAATAATGTAATGTCACTGATCTCTTTTGGGTATAGAGATCAGTGTGTAATGTATATGTATCATGTATTTTGCAAATAATCTGTAGGCCGGTACCTTGCCTATTTGTGTAATGTTTTTGTTTTGTTATAGTTCTCAACTTTCAACATTATATCCCACTCCCCCTGAAAAAAAAGTATTTCCTAAACATCACTCTGTAATGTTATTTGATGTAAATGTTTAACAATATTGCGCCCACTTTTTTTTCTGACTCATGCAATAGTAAAAAAAAAAAAAAGAGGAAAAAGAAGCAACGCTTTCTCTCTTATTTCATTATTTGCCAACATCCACGTTTACAAAACGAGAGAGAGGGGACGGGGAGAGGGATAGAGATGAAGAGAGAAGAAGAGAGAGAGAGAGAGAGAGATAGAGAGGGGTTTTTAGAGCTCTTTTAGCTTTCCATCTCTCGTTCTCCTGATTCCACGAACCTGTATGTATGAAGTAGTCTATACAGTGCGTCCCAGAAAAAAGTATACCCAACTTTGAGGGTCTCGTATTAGAAATTCATAAATCATGTGACCTTATTTTTCATTTTATGTTAAAGAGTAACTCATGTTCTGTTCGATGATACCAAATTTATGTCAATGCTGTCACGAATGACTGAGTACTTGAACTTTGAAAAAAATCCGTCGAAAGTGCTTTGTACCAAGTTTTTTCGGAAGTAAACTTTTCATTTCAATAATCCTCATGTTTTTTGTTTTAGCCTGAAAATGATGCAAAGTGGATGAAAGTTCAAAAAATTGTTTGCATTACCTAAGCAAACATATATGGGAAATGTAGCTCAAGAGAATTGACCAAAAATGTTAATCATATTCATGGTATATTGTCAGTGAAATCCTGGCTCCCTGATCATCATTCATTGTTTGAGGTAAGCCTTCCTGAGTAATTCACAAGGGATAAAGCGTTACTTGGGATGCTATCTTGATGAAGTCCTCTTTCAATTGCCTTGGTATGTATGAACACTTGGATGATCTTCCATTGTGTCCTTCCTTGAATTTCAAGTGCCTTAGAAGTAAGTAAAACATTGATTTCATGTGTCGGGATAGCTCATGCAACCAAAATGGTGCAGCTAACAACAGAGCAGAAGGTTTTTGTAGTCAGCAGATACCATGCAACACGGAAGATGGTGCCCCTGCACACCGGAGTGTAGCAGTTCGAGATCGACTTCGGGAGGTGTTTGGTAATCGAATAATTGCGCTCAATTACAATAACGAGCTGTCCAAGACATGCAACGACGCTGCGATTTATGCATTGAGAGGGAATGGGCACGTTGAAGAAGTTGGTAAGTTGAAATTAACTAAACCCAAAATAACCCAAACTTGGTACAAAGCACTTTCGACGGATTTTTTAAAAAGTATTTATACTCGGTCATTCGTGACAGCACAGACATAAATTTTATATCATTGAATAGAGTATGAGTTACGCTTTAACATGAGATATAATAATATGGTCACATGTTTTATGAATTCCTTATACGAGGCCCTCAAAGTTGGGTATACTTTTTTTCTGGGACGCACTGTCTAGGAAGAGGTCTTATCGATGTCGTATTCCCTCCCCTCAAAAAAAATAAATAAATAAAAAAAAATATATATATATATATATATATATATATAAAATAAAAGGAAAATATAACAAATAACACAATTTTAAGAATTAACAAATAGGACTTTTTGTAGAAATAGGAAATTTTTTCGGTGAATGTCAAAAGGGACAAGCTGCCACCAGACCTGACAATGTGCACTGTTGCTCATAAAGGTTGGATATTTTTGTGTGCTCCAGCTGCAGCATCTTTTTGCCCCGGCTTTAATTTCTTGAAATTATTTTGTCCTCGCTTTCACTTTCGAGACCCTGGCTAAAATTTACTTGGGCGTTCTTCCAACCATTCCCGGGGAATGAAAAATGAAAAAGAAAAAAAAGTTTGTCAACCCCACAATGCCCATTTTCCTTCTTTTTTTTCTTTCTTTTTTTTCATTTTGGGGCCTTCTTTTTGTTTATTCGGCTGACCAAGGCCACCTCCATCAAACCCCCTTGAAATGCATTTGCAGTAAGCCTATAGGGTTGTTAATGTTATTTACCTTAAATTCAAGCTCTGGTCTCTTGTTTTGACCCCTCCCCTATAGTTTGTGACCATAAACCTAGATTTAACTTGAATAACAATATTAACCCTAAACCTCAGACGCGTTAGGTAGGACTGAGGGGGCTTTGGTCAGCCGGGTAAACAAAAAGGGGCCCCAAAATGAGAAAAAAATGGCAAAAATGGGCATTGTGGGGGTTGACAAATTGTTTTAGTTTTCAATACCCGGGAATGGCTGGGGGCACGGCAAATACATAGCCAGGGTACCCAAAAGTTAAAAGTAGGTACAAACAAATTCTAGATATTAAAGCTGGAGCAAAATGATGTGGGTGGAGCACACAAACAAAAATATCCAGCCTTTATGAGCAATAGTATACAATACGTCCTAATTGTAGCTATTATAATATTACATGGCCTGTTTTCTTATTATACCTACGCCCACTTTTTTCGATGCCGTTTACAAAATTACTGTAGACTATCAAGAAGACTGCCTCCAATTTGTACATGTATTGATCTTTATTACCATTTCATTAACTCCACTTGATTAATATGAATATGAATATGGCCTTTATCATGGAAAATCAGGCATATTCGTCGACTTTTAGAGTGACCGCAGAGTCTGGGAGGGGCCCCTCACCACCCCCCCCCCCCAGTATATAGACGTGTACAAAAACACCCAAATGACTCTCTCTCTTTCACCATATTGACATAATTATGTAAAACACTCTTGTGTTTTCTCCTCTCTGTCAAAATGTATTTCCTATCCACCCAGTCCCCTCTTTCTTTCTTTCTCTCTCTCTATCTCTCTCTCTCTTTCTCTTCCTATAATCCAAGATCCCTCAACGGCATACAATGCTTAAAACAGATGGTTCATCATAAACAAATAAATAAAAACATCTGAAAGTTGGAAATTTTTATGAAGTGCAATACGTTTTAAGTTTTATTTTAAATTAACCAAACTTTACCAGAATGGTTTAAATCAGGTCAACTGCTTTAAACACAAACATTAACTTAAGCTATAAAACTAACAGCTGACAGAGTACCAAATACGAAATTACATTGTGGACTAGTCCGGCAACATTATTATAATATCTTTTTAACGGAAACAAATAACATTATATGAATTACCACAGACAATTTTCATAGAGTCCTCATTAATATATTACAGTGTTTCATGACCAGCATGAAATTAGACATTTTTTTCCAGGAAATTCCCATGTTTCAGATTCTTTAAAATTAAGTGATCATTACCATCATGATAGCAGCAAAATAAAAAAATAATACAATATAATAACAGTGCAGCAGCTGTGATAAAATAATATGGCTAAAACCGGTTTTAATATTGCTATAAATTCGCTACAGAACCAGTTTACGTTCCTGGTGAAGTCCGATTGAATGTTAGTTTTCAACTGACCAATAATGTTATTTCTGCAGCATGAAATCAGTTTCAATGACTACATGAATTATATTTTACTAGCTAAAATTTGAGAGTTGTATCGGATAACATGACAACCTTTTCTTTATTTTCAGCATGGTTGTTTTCATTATGACTACACCATAAAAGACCGGATATCTCCGCAGTTATGTACATCCCCTATTAATATGAGTTTCGATATTTATAAGGCAAAAGGCTTGCAAAAGAGAGAGTGCTTAATATTTTGTCTAATAAAATCACAAATTATTAAACTCGACCCGGGTAATCTAATATTGGTTAATTATTATATGTATGAAATCAAAATTTAATGACGGCTGAAAACCATATACAACCCATTGTTCGACTCGAATCATTTTCCGGTCATTAGCCGTTGTGGTCTTTTTTTAATTTTCAAACTTTCTCCTCTGTACTGTCGGGACATTGCATGTAGTCTACCTCCGGTCACGGGTGCAGGGTGAAAGGAAATATTCATTTTGGTGATTAATTAAGATGTGATTGTTTGTAAGTTATATCACATGAAGGGAGATGTCTGACCATACTTTGAGGATGATGGTGATTGTATTTAGATAGATTCAAGGTTTTAAGGGGGCCCGTTGCGGAAGTGGCTCTTTAGGCCTTATGCCACCGGACGCTACAAGGGTTAGTGAAGATGTATAGGGCAATGTCCATACCACGGAATAAACCGAAATCGTGGAACTGCAAGAGACATTCAAACATAATTTTAAGTCAAATCATCAATTACCATCCCTAAATATCATAGGTGATGACATGTTGGGTGTGTTTAATCATAATAGGAAAGCCATTATAACTTGAAGCCTATTATATTCTAACACCATTTTTTTCTTTTAAACTAAGGGGCGATGACAGACAGTAGAGTCGAAATTGAAATTGGGGCATGGTTGAACAAATGGCAAGTCCAATGACGTTTATGAACAATAAAGCTGTCAAAATCATTTTGCTGATATTCACATCAAATTATGTTGTTCTTAACAACTGACCCCACCCGAAAGCAGCTGAATCTGAACACCTCATCACCAGGCGAGGGTATGGGCCACTGATGGCGACCACTCCCTTACACGGCTCAGGAGAAGGACTTAGCGTCTCATACAATCACCTTGAAATGGTTGAGTAGTCAAATAGTTTGTCGTAATTTGTAATAAAGATGGAAATCTGACACTTCCTGGCCGTCTATGCACAAAAGATTCCACAATAATTTTTGATAATGGGTTATCAAACTCTCTGACTGCTTGCCTTGATTGAACGAGATCATATAGCATCATAACATAATGTTGCCGTATGCAGAATTTACTGAATTGGAACTGTCCATTCTAGCAGCTACTTGTTTCATAAACAACATTCGAATATGTTGGATTTTCATGTTGTGTTTTTTCATTCATTTAAATATTATGGAATAAATATATACACATATAAGCAATAAGAAACAAAATAGTTCAATATGTGAAACAAAATAAATTAAATTGTCCAGTCTGTACAATGTATACAAAATAATAGTTATAATTCGTCAAATGCGTGACGATTTCATTATGTACACAACAAAACAAAAAGTATTTGGTCCATCGTATCCACATTATGCAAGGAGTTGTTCTAGTTTGAGCATAAAGCCATGCTTTAGTTTGATAAAACCACGTCTAACAATTTGAAACGTAAAAGCAAGAAAAATAAATCACTCTCTTTTATATAAAAATAGAAACATAGCAGTTGAATATTTACTCTTAAGTTTTCTGTTTACTTCAGGATATAAGGCACAGCCTTATCATAGAAACATTCCAGCATCAGTGACTAACGATCTCGATGTCTAATGACGCAACGTGGAATGAAACAAGGCAAGTATTAATTATGAGCTATACAAGCAGACCCGCCATTTTAAGGAACAAAAAACAAAATCGGGATGCAAAGAATGTGCGTGATGTCAATGTGCAGCAGTGACGTTTTATGGGACCCTTTGGTTCCCCGATGGCTATTACTATACAAGGTGCAACTTTATCCTCCATGTCATTTTAAATCCTGGAAATATACGTTTCTTCTATTCTTGTGACCTTCAAATGCAGAATTTATACAGGTTTTGCGAGCAGGATATTTTTTTTTCACGAAGCTAAGTTTGCTTGTTATTGCAGACCGTTCCAAAAATGGCGGGCCATTATTGTTCTACAATGCAGTCAATGTTATTTGCATGTTCTTGTCTGAGCTGTCTGTTACGACACGAATATCGGCTTCGTTGACGCAGGCGACAACAGGACGGTCGGTGTGACGGGAACGCCATTTACCGTCAGAGGAGAACTTAATCCATTGCTGACCAACGTGGGAAACTGAAAGGAGGAATTGCCATTAAGTGAAGGACTGAGAGTGAGCGGACTAAGGGTACTCCAGAAGTGGATGGGCACGAGTGGGGTGCCATTTTGACCAAGGAGAGGACTAGCGACCATGATGGGGGTACCAGGGAGGCCAGGTGTATGAGGACCAAAAGCAGAAACAGCAGATAGAGCACCTGTCGTTGATAAATATGACGGGCTGCTTCCAGGCTTTCCTGTTGATGACATGACGGTCAGTGCCGTTGATGGCTCAGAACCCTTGATGGTTGGTGGTACTGAAAGCTGTAGGGGTCTTGGTTTGTTGGCCAGACTTGAACCAGTGACTAGCGGTGACTTTGCTCTAAAGTGACCACGGTGCCCGTCACTACTGGCAGTTGTCAACGTACTGCAAGGGATCGGCCGACCACCTGTACTGACCAGCTTCGTTTCGCCATTTAATCTAGCTTCTGTAATATATACTTCTTGAACATTCACAGTGACAGCTGGCCTGGACATCATCTCATCAACTTCTCTACGCGCAGACGACGTGGTCCACTGAAACTTCTCACGGTCTGCTTGCTTCGCTAACATTCTCAGCTCACTAGAAGATGGACGAGGCGACCTTGGTACTGGACTTGGAGTGTGGAGCAATCTCTGTGGGCTCTTAGGAGTGGCTCTCCCCCTCTCTTTCTCGTCACTGATGCTGACGTTGGGGCTATTGCTTCTGCTGACGCTAGGGTAACTGCGAGGGCGATGGTTCGCAGCAGGCACATCCATGCTCTCCATCTTCACTCGGAAAGGAATCTTGTTCTCCGTCTTGACAATCTCAGGGAATGAAACAAACTTATAAACAAATTTCTGTCCCATGACTTTCTTGATAATGTTCTTGTCGTAGTAGTACCGGAGAGCGCGACTGAGCTTGTCGTAATTCATGTTGGTCTTGTTTTTCCTCAAGCCCCACAATCTAGCCACCTCCTCAGCGTTGAGGAGCTTGAATTCGCCTTCGTTGCCTGTCCAGGTAATCAGGTGCTGTCGGGCTTTGTCCATCAGCAGCTCCAGAAGAAACTGCCACAGTGTAATGTTGGTCTCCAAACCTAAAGAAAACGATAAATAAAACAATGAACCGTTAGAAGACTTATCTTAAATTTATTGATTACGAGCGGATTCCTAATTTAGGTGACATTTTGTAGGCACAAGAATATTTTAAAGGCAATGAATGGGTCGATAGTTGAAGCACTTGGGATAGTCGCGATATGATAATGTCCCAGATTTAATTTGACACAAAATCTACTCTTTGGCTTTTGTTAAATATCGTATAAAGCATGCATGCTTTTGAAACAATTACAGGACGAAAAACAATCTTCAAGGTTGTTATGTTCGACATGTCACGACTCAAAGAAATCATAGAATTATATTGAACGTTGAAAACCATACAAGCTTCCGGCTTTAATACTACAATTTCGTGATGTTAAGATCATGGAGTGTACCAAGATCATTAACAACAATTCCCACACAGAACTCATGGGAAAAAAAACACAACATAAAATTTGGCGAGATTGTGAAAACTAAACATGAATATATGAGAATGGAAGAAAGTTAAAATAAGAAAAACAATTTCATTATTTGCATCGGCTACATTATGTCTACATCAGATCTAATGTAGACGCTGACTTAATTGCTATAGTTGTTTCTAATTTGACAACGACATTTAAATTTAACCATACTCTGAAAGGATACCATCTAAAAGATGGTGTTTGTAATTTAGTTTCAAGAAGCCATACAAGATTAATCAGTTTCCTTTCGCGGCCTTAGATATTTATACCTGAAACTATTTGAGAAAAATAGAAACAAACAAGAAAGGTAAAAAAACAAATAGACCTTTCCTGTAATGCCAAATAAGAATAATTACAAAGAACAGTGACGGGGAACTCTTCTTTTTTTTAATCATAATTTACTAATGGTTTTGAAATTGACTATATTTGTCAGCTATAACAATTATTAATTATAGCTTATTCGAGAGTATGGTGGAATTTTGCAATTATCGCGTTGTTCCTTTGAAACAAAAGCGATTACCCATTTTTTGGGGGGGGGGGCTATATACAGGAGGGATTACAATGCTTACAAAATCCCCAGTTTGTTTCATTTTGCTTGATGGATGGATGGAGACGTACTTTACATCGAAAGCACTTTAATAAAATTTGTCTATTTTTGAAGTTTGAAGTTTGAAGTTGGCAATTATAGGGTCGAAAATTCCTTGACTTTATAGTTGCAATCGTTCGACAGTTTTCATGAGCTAAGCTTTACAGTCGTTATTATGACTAAAATAAGGATATGTTTATTATCCATTTGGATCAGGAAAAATTGCATTTCTTTCCTGAATATGTAGACGTTATGTAAAATTTTCAATGAAATGCGGTTGATTTTCTAGCTCCGTATTATGTTTCAGTTGTGTCTTTGTTTGTCCCATTTTAAGCACGCAGCCAAGGCGGAAGGAAGAGGGCATTAAGCGAATGCAGCTATTGCGTTTCCTGTTGTGGATAAAATGGAGGCCTTATAGACGTTTAACCCAGTCTCTTGGGTGACATGATCATGAATTCAATTCTGCATCTATAGAGATCTGAGAGAGACTTGAAGATTAAAAAGAAAGATACACACAAGTTGATGACGCAAGTCACAACGTGTGCGTAGATATTTTTTTTATAACATGGCGGTTCAGTACTCCCACGCGTTGATCAATGTGCTGCAAAGAGTCTGGGCACCAAGTATGAACCTAGGCAACAGTTTTTAGGACGATATGCGGTGGTGGCCATTTCATTGTACAGAACCCAGAAAATACATGAACTCATCCGGCTTGAAGAAAACAACTTATCGGAAGTCCATCTATTTTGCCTGCTATTTTTAGATCGCTCATAAATTAATAAAGTTCGAATAGATTATGATATATGAGCTATATTTATGTGATATGTATAAGCAACAGGAGACGCATTAACGTTATCTGCGAGCAATTATTAATTAGCATAATCCATACTCTTTAATCGTTACCCTCTTTCACATTAGCTTTAAAATCTGTTACATATTTATCTCTAACCATCACAAGATGAAGATTATGTCCCTAATTAAAATTAGCAATAAAAAACTGTCGCTCAATAATATCCCTGTGTAATTCTAAAACATTATTTATAATAACTTTTGTTTACCAAGTCTACGCCAGGGAAAAAATAATACACACTTTCACAGTCATGGTCATGGTTTTGAATCGAATTTAACAAGGACAAGAGCTATAGCTTTACTTTTGTTTTCATCCGTGATACCAACAAAATTTAAATGCAATCACAAATAAAAGTCAAGTGGAAAATCTGATCGATTTCCTGTCCGGTTTATACAGGATTCATTTCTTTCCCTACATGTTAATGTATAAACGGATATATATGTTTTCAGTACGTCATGATGTTGCAAAATATATATACTGGTATTCAAACTTGATGAACATAATACTTAATTAATTAATGGATCAAATCAACCAATGAAGATGTTTTCATTGTAATATTAAAAACTCCCGACAGACAATCCTAAATAGTGCTTCGCTTTCCATGAATACACGGTTGTGTTATCGCGCGGAGCAATCACAACAGACAGTCATTTGCGTCAAAGATACAAATCCACAGCCTTTCCTCAACGTCAGCAACAAGCGAAAATAGTTATCTTTTTGAATCCCTTCGTCTCAAGTTAGCCCGATCAGCCATTAATATTCCTAAATAGCTTGGTGTGTAAATCGTTAAGGGATTATCTATACCTTGTTATTGATGACAGTGTATACCTAAGTATTATCTGTGAACGTTTTGTTAGAGTTGAATTTTTTAAAGGCAACATCAATGATATTCAGTGGTGGACCAAAATGACTAATATGCCTTTATGTGGTTTCGTTACACAAGATCGTAAGTGTAGGAGAAAACAAGGCTGAAAGACACGATCTCGGCACAACTATGGCAAAGGGTCATTTTGTCACAAGAAACATTTTGGAAGCCTATAGGTGACCTTTCGATATTTGACATGAAAGTCTCGAAGAGGTTTATAAAACTATTAGTTTACTACAAACATATCTTTTCAATCAATTTATTAAATGTAAAATGTCCAAAACAAAAATGTTTCTGACAAAATGTAAGTAACATATGTTTCCAGATGTGGTGGTTTCATATGTCAAAATGGATTGAGCCGAAATTAATGGTATTGAGCGGACAGCGAAAGATGGACGAAGGGGTATATAATAAAGGGAAATCGCCAAAAGGATAAAACAAATAAAACTAAACAAGAACGGTAGATTGGGAGAGGTTAATCACAAGATTTTCATAAGTTAGCGATGGACAATAAACAAAAAACATAAAAGCAAATCAATTTACGCTGAATTCTTCTCACCTTTTGGTTTGATATGCTGCATTTGAATGTTGGGCTTAACGTCTGAGTGAGAGGAGGTGTCCATACTGGTGGTTTCTGAAAAGACAGAAATAGATTCAAATGATATGAATATCAGTTTTTCTTAAAATAAGAACTGCTGATGTACAAAAGGGTTTCTTGACAACCCCTCCCACGATGTGCAGGAGCACAATTATTATTACCGATATGTACAGCATCAAGACATATCACTATGACTCCTCACTCCCCTCGCCTCCCACTCTCATTCTCTCATTCTCTCTCTCTCTCTCTCTCTCTCTCTCTCTCCACTTTGTATGATTAAAGCTATCTTAAAGACTTAATTAAACTTAACCTGAAATAGACAAATGAGAATACGTTTCTGACCAATGACCCGTCTACTTACTAATAAGAATATTCAGGTAGCAAAAGAAAAGACTGATGCCTCAATAAGCTTGGAAGATATATAAACGGACAACCACACTGAACGAGAGTTGTAACTCAAATGAATCCTACAAGGCAAAACTGAGAAGGATATTCCGTCTTTCGATAGGTTGAAATCAGGATTTAGGAATTGGTTTCTCTTGTTTCTCCTTTCAAAACAACCTTTCTTTCTTTCCCTTATAATATTGCCGTTCGTTGTAAGGCTTCGAACAGAGAAACGAGAACATGCGGGAGTGGCGGGGGCGTGAGTATAACTTAACAGCTAGACACGACAACTTACTTCTCTCTTAGAACTTTGATTACTCAAAGAATCATTTTGGCTGGCCTGGGAGGAATGAATAAGCTATTCAGCTTCTCAAATGGTTATGCTATGCCTGGTCTTTTTTTTTTCTTCATTGCATACAGGTGACCAATGAAAAGAATATGGATTCCACTTTCCATGTAATTTTTTAAGCGGTTGAAAGTTGAAAATAAGGGACGCAATGTATAAATCTATAATTATTAGATGAAATGCCCTGTTGTAACCTGAACCATTGGCTACTGGGAACATGGAGACATCGCTTCTCGATAAGATGTGTGATACGCGAGAAAACATTCTACAATGCCTCTATACCACACCTTGTGAAAACATGGAACATCATGCATCAAACAGAATATAAAGAGAATTGGTAGAATAATATAGCGGTGATTCGTTATTATAGTTGCTCATCATCTCAAAGTCATTATTACCAAAAAAAGACCTCAGAACATGACATGAGAGTAAAATGGCGTTAAAGATTCTTGGAGGAAAATCAGAGGTTTAGTGCCCTTTCCTTTCATCATTATTGATGAAAATCACCATTTAACGAACTATCTTCTTTTAACTGCATATATTTATTAACCAAAGAACATGTACATATATGACATTTTAAAAAATGGCCCATTCGGGATACATTGCCAATGGACCAGAATCCATTCATAAATGAGGTTTAAATTTACAAAATTACAAAAATCACACATAAATAAGCCAACGTTCAACAAAAACACGTATAATGATTTATAATTCTGCCTTGGAATACAGTTATAAAAGTGACTGTATTAAACATACCCGCGCAAACTCAATATCGTTGGCCAAGTTGCCCCGGTCATTTAGATCACGTTGTCTCTAATTTTCCAGGTCACACGTCCGACGTGAGAGACTAGTCTATAGTATATTTGTTCACCTTTATGACGTCAATGAGAATACAAGCCTCTATAATTATCGCATAAATGGATGATATTTTAACTACACGGCCTAGTCATGAATTGCCGCCGCTGTGAACCTTATTTACCTCCTCCTCCCTCCACCTCATCATCAATCAACCGACTCTGTCCCCCTGGGTCTATTATACAGACGCACGTGGTAACGGCTATCCACTAGATAAATAAGAATTCTTGATATCTAATGACATACAACGGTCCATTGGCCCCCATCCTCCACCTTCTTACTTCCAATTTCCTCCTACTTCCTCCACTTCCTCGTTCTCTCCTCACTACTCTTTTATCTCTCCCTCAGTTTTTCGGACAACTTTTTCTTTCAGATTTCATCTCTGCGGTATAATCGATACTACTTTTAACATCTTCTTAAGACCAGTATTTCGGAATAATGTTGTGAGCTCATATGTTTCCGCATAACTTTCTACTCATTTATATTTTTACCATGCGTATATCAACCAGAATTGACTAAATTATTCGGTGGCTCATAATATATTCCAATAGGAAAAATTTCTGTCTCTCTTAGCCTAGTGTGAGTATTAAAACAAAACTCATTTTAAAACATTTCCCCGACGGTATTTTAATTCAATATTACCCTAGATAGTTTTAGACACATCAAATATCTTTTATTTTAATCTAACGTCTTCTTCTGTACACATCCTGGAGAGTGAAGAGAAGAAAGAGAGAGAGTTGGAGATCAAAGCAGGGCAAGTACCAAAATATCTGCGTTACGTGTGACCCGTGCACGTTGTCATTTCCTCCGCCTGGTGGGTTCTTGTGAAGGAAGGGTCGTTCCGTTTATACCCTTCAGATGCCTGCCTGTAAACACTGTATTCTCAAAGTGGTTCAAAAATGGCACTCAGAGATGACTTGTCACGAGTCTTGTCGAGTCACTGCATTCTCTATATCACTCCACAGAGCTCGGGAAAATCATAGCAAAATATCTTAATTATGGTCTTTTAAAAGAAAGCGGATGTCTCCATATCGATTACGCATGAATGTCAATAGTGACAAGTACTACAACTATATGACTGTATACATGGGATATTTTTGAAGTACATAATCCCACTCCCCCCCCCAAATAAAAAATAAATAATAAATAAATAAAATAAAAAAAAATAAAACATTATATAGGCCTAAAATAAAATTAATGCCTGAAATCATATCAAAAGAACTTTAGAGAGTCTTACTAACAAGGAAAATAATTTGTGCAGACGTACGTGATTCGCCAAAACAGCGCAGGAACTTCTGTCCAATCAGGAAACGACTTTCTAGACCACGCCTCCTCGTATCCATCAAACTTTCAACGTGACAAGGAAAGGCGGAAAGCATCTTCTTCCCCGTACAAAATAAATCTCTCGCTGAGCTATTTCCATCAATAATGATGACCTCTCTTTAAACTTGTCTAACACACATATTGACACAGAGCTGAAATAATATCCAAATAAAGTCTCCTTATTTTGCGCATGAGGCGTGGTCGCAGCGGAACCAGAATTAAAAAGTAAATCCTTCTTTTCCTGTTGTCGATAACCGTAACTCTACACCTTAGCATGCCTTCCCCCAAAACCCCTCTTGGCATAATATGAAGAAGAAAAAAAAATGTGGTGAAACATCAAATTAGATATCAAGTCAAAATAAATGGTGAAAAAAAAAGGAATAACCTCAACTGCACTTCTACATTTCTCTGTTTCTCTCCCTTCCCGAGCGCACGAGTCACGCGTCGAGATATTTTTATCCCTCCGCGATTAAAAGTGATTATAATTCATTCCTAACGATTAAGGGTAAATTCCGTGATAATTGTGTTTTAATGCTAAAATATCATATAGATGAACTTGCTGTAGAAAGTGCAAGGGTGGTAGACTACTATAAGGGGTTAATATTATACGAGACAAGCCACAAGATAAACGTTTTTATTAAACAGAAAGGACAATTTCATTTAATTTTACTGATAAAACTCTTTAGAAAATAATGGTGTTCCCAATTAGACAAGAATAATAATTGAATGCTTGTGCTTAATTTTCACAGTATTATTTAAAGTTGGCGCCTGATGTATGACTGCTGGAAAAGTCACATTGTTTTTATGACTGCATCCCATTTAAGTTTAGGATGATCTAACAGCTAACTAATTTTTATTGTTGTTCTTTGTCTGTAGATTCTAATCTCTTCCAAATAAGAGATAAATTAGGATAAGTTTCATAAGGCTGTATTATCATTCACAGGGTATAAATTTGCCCCAGTCATAATAGCTCCCTGTCCTTTATACATGTTATAGGTAAAAAGTTTAATTTTTAATTTAATTAATACTGAACTTTTAATTTCTTATACCATTTAAGTGACACCGGAGAGGATCTAGGTGATAACCTTAAATAAAATGTGTAAAACAACCCCCTGGCATAAACAAATTGCTTCTTTATAGAAATCCATGATACACACTCATGATGAACACCGCGGTCATTTCAATTTCACCTGCACTCCTTAATATTCGTTTTATAATACGTCGTGATCATATAAAGGTCCTAAAGTAACTGCAGAACCTTGGGTTTGTATTTTAAATATCTTGCTTATAAGTGTAAAATCCTCTGCTTGGCACAGGTTGAAATTCCCAGGTCAGTTTCGTCACTATTCAACAAAGGATAGCTTTCATAATAGAGAAGTTCATGCTTATTAAAGATTATAAACCTTTTCAAATTCATTGGATTCGGGAATTTCCCCTATAGAGATGCCGTAAATCGGTATCCCTTTACGTTCCTTCTGGTCTCATATTCATGATTATAGTCATATTTATTATATAATTACTTCTGCTTTCTAGTATCATATATCTATGAATAAAAGTAACATGAAATCCACCAATAGAGTATTATGACGGGGAAGGATCAGGATGTGCGTTAAACATAACTGTTTTGTTGCCTTTGAAATCCCAACTGATCTGAATTAGCTAACATAGCATCCGCTTTCTCTCGAAAACTAGTCAATTCCGTTTTTCGTTCTTGAATCCTCATATCCGCAAATAGAAAACGATGAAATAATTCCATAAGCAGTTATTTTCGTTAACATTAAGGTGCATGCAACTTTGATTCGATGAAAGCAGTAAAAATCAATATCATGATGATCTCTTGTCTCATACTTCAGATTACCATACATCCCACTTATATCATCTTATCCCAGACCTACGCCTTTTACCCATAATTCTAATGTGCCCTCCTTAATAAAGTTGCTTTGTTTTACTCATAATGAAGAGGAGGAGAGAAAGTGAGTCAAGCCGACTAAGTTTAGTTTTTTTTTTTTTTTTTTTTTTTTTTTTTTTTTTTTTTTTGTGGTCGTATTTGAAATAGACAAGCGATGGTCCAATGTGATAACTCTTCTATATCAAGAATATTGACGTTGGTGTGACGTAGTTGTACAGGGTCACTGAACGAATATCTCACAAAAGGAGTTCTATCATAAAAATGCTGAAATATACTTGATGCTGAAAGCATGATCCCTTGTTTATTTGAATGTTCAAAGAAGAAACACCTGTTTCAGTCCACCTGAAATGGAGTTGGTGTTAATAAAAGCAGAAATGAGAACACATCATTTATCAGTGAAGGATTTTGAAAGGAAAGTGGGACAACAGTACTGTTTAATGTTTAAACTAGGTGACGTCACGAGCAAGGTGTTCTCCCGATCCCCGGGCTCCCCCATTAAAATTTGGAATTTTGCTTGCGCGTTCAACATTATGTACATGTTTCTATACACCCCTCTATAAAATATACATTTTCGAATTTAAGCATTCATACCTCCGTTAACCTTCGATATTTTCTACAAACTTTACCTGATATGTTCCTCTTATATATTTATTTATCCAGTACATGAAAGTGAAATTTCCATTAAAAAAAAAATCACGCCTCATTATCACAAGATCAAAGGTGTTGTTGAATTCAATGTCCTCTCTTTCTTTCTCTCTTTCTTTCTTTCTTTCTTTCTTTCTTTCTTTCTTTCTTTCTTTCTTTCTTTCTATCTTTCTTTCTTTCTTTCTTTCTTTCTTTCTTTCTTTCTCTCTCTCTCTTTCTTGTCCCTCAAGAGATTTGCAGAAGTAAAATTCTTATGTTACGTTACGTTAGTGCCGTGATGTCCGGGTGTGAGATTGAATTTTTTCGATTTTGAGATTATATATCAGAGATACGTTTCAAAGTTAGAACGTGTGATCTATCTGTATTCCATGAAAAAGGTAAATTATTATACATAATAAGGTAAGCAGTTTGGGTTCATTTCAATCATTGTCCTACATACACGACACAGTCTGAGGATTTTCAACACAAGCCATTATGAACAACCTTCATTATACTTTCGTATTTCCAACTATTATTCATACTTATATCACTTCACAGCACATCATAATGGTCACATGCTTAATTAAAACAGCCAGCTTGATTTATTTACTCTAATAATAACTGTATATAACCTAAGTTCCCCCTTCTTAATATTTCTTTCGATTTCTATGGGATGAGGAAGTGTATAATAGCCCCGGAAAGTAGAGATTGATTTCCCCCTCCATTCCCTTCCATCATTGTGAGCTGTACGGGTCTCTTCGTTTCCGTGTTCGATTTGCATTTTTGTTAATTTTTTTATCTTAAAAGGGCGCCGGGGAATATCCATTTAGCATACTTTTTAATGGTTTTAGCATTTACATAGATGATTAAATAAGTATATTGTATTAAAAAAAAGTGTTGAACGGTGACTACAGACGATTACAACATGACATTTGCTCGGGAGACAATAATATTGCTCCGTTGCAAATTCCATTTAGTATTTTCAACCCTGAAGTTACCACTACACTGAACCCTATTATAACCCTAACCCTACATCTTAAACGAAATAAAGCCCGAAAAAATGTCGTGTCACTCTACAGCATATACTTCTCAACCAAATACGCATGCTGCGTTTTAATACAAAATGATGTGGCGAGACAAAAATAAAATAAACTGTTGTCCCTGCCTGATACACTTCATCCTTTCCTGATCGCTTCTGTGAAGAAAGAAAAAAATATCCTATTAACTCACCAATATTTTGTGCAGCGACGGCCGCTTCATACGACGTCGACGACACAATCGAAGAGGTCTGAACAGTACCAGGCTCGAGCTTGATCAGGGGCGGGAGCGGCGGCGTTCTCGATAATGGTTGCACTTCTGACATTCTGATGATTTGGTGTTCGCTTTCCGTCTGTTCGGCGTGCACGTCGTTGTCTCTCTCTCTCTTGTATACGATCGATCACGGTGTGTTCTCTGAATCGCAGGGTATCTTTTGCCGGGGCCAAAGCTGAAAACTAAATCTGTTTCAAGGGAGAGGAAATTAAAAGGAAGAGAGAAAACAAAAATAATTGAATAATACAAAGCGGAATAAACATGTGACACTTGAAAATATGTGTCCCGATCGGATAACATTTCCTCATGTCGATAAATATGATAACTATATTTTTCGTTATTAAAAATACGTAATCATAACACTTCTTTAAAAACTATAAAAGGATATCCGGAAGAAGTATGTCGCAAACATGACAACTTTAATGATATTGAATAAACGACGCTTTAATGTGACTTGTTTTGTTTCATTTATATGTTACCAGAAACCTGCTTTTCCAGGGTTTCAAAACCAACTAATATCCTCATTACTAATTCAGGAACTCGTGGAAAGTGAAAGTTTGCAACGGGTTACTTTAGTCAAAAACAAATGCAAGACAAAAACGTATAGTCATGACCGCGCTACCAAGCGGAACAAGATGACTGTCTTATATGCAAATGCAGCCTTATGAATATGTTGAAATTTTGGAATATATCAGGAAAATTAGCCAACTTTACACACCATTTCTTGACGAGACTGGGTATACAATGATACATTTGACATTATAAACGTTGTCGTGATACACCAAATTGCCAGTGAGGGAGAGAAGGGGCGTGGGCGGTTATGGCGCACACGAGAGCAGAGAAAGGGTTGAAAGTGATGTTGATTTCTTATTATTTTGGTCACGATGCATCAATGTATACCATGATCAAGATGAAGAAAATTGATCGATGTTAAATACTATTAGGTATAGAGATGACGGGTTATAAGAAAATAAAACTGGAGAAAGAGCCTAGGAATAGAAAAATGGGGGTGGAGAAATAGAAAGAGTGTACCTTATACAAGTAGATAAGGGATGAGATCTGAATTAGGTCATACATAAATACAGTAACATATTTTTTTTGGGGGGGTTATATATTCCATATTTATGAATATTATGCCTAAAAAGAACACTGTCTTGTACAGATCATAATTCTGTATATGTCAATATTGGGTCATACAAAATCTGTATTATAATAACATCCTTCGTTTATCTCCGGGCCAAGAAATGAGCTTTATTCCACCATTGAAAAAAGATAATGTATATAAATTATTATTATGCATTGTACGTCAAAGTCGTGTATATATAGCTACCAGCAAAATGCATAGTTTAGTGTCATGTGATGAAACAAACGATTACTCACTCCATTCACTACAGGAACAAGGAAACTGCGCATGATATCCGCAAAATCAATCCACTTTCGCAGAAAATTATATACCAGTAATTTATTAAATTTATGTTGTATTTTATAACCGGTGTGTAACCAATAAGTAAAAGGCACTGTGGTATGAATACAATGTTTGTTGTATATTTTATCCTTAAATGTCAGTATTGTACGGGTACAAGTATATCACAGTTTATCATGTAGTAGAAAAAGTAAAAGACAAGCAGTAGCAGTAGAAGTAGTAATAGTAGCAGCTGTAGTGGTGGTGGTGGTGATAGTGGTGATGGAGGTGGTGGTGGTAGTGGTGATGGTGGTAGTGTTGGACTGTTGGTGGTGGTGGTGTAGAAATAGTACTACTACTACATCTACTACTACTACTACTACTACTACTACTACTACTACTACTACTACTACTACTACTACTACTACTACTACTACTAACTACTACTACTACTTACTACTACTCACTACTATACTACTAATACTATCTCACTACTACTACTTACTACTACTACTACATCTTACTACTACTAGCTACTACTACTACTAGTACTACTACTACTACTTTACTACATACTACTACTACTACTACTACTACTACCTATCCACTACTACTCCTACTACTACACTAATTCCTACCAATAAATTTAAATAAAATTACAAGTCATTTATTATAACTTTTGAATTATGTTTTTTTTTTTTTTTTTTTTTTTTGTTTTTGTTTTTTTTTTTTTGTATTTGCCCTTAATGAATATTTTTAAATATGGGATAATAACTTTGATTATGAGAGATAATAGCCTACATTGTATCTACGTATCTAGCGGGTCAGGCCAAATAAATATTATATCAGAGTATTTGTCTTCCAGGGAAAGAATATATTTGTGATATTGATATCCACGTGACAAACGGAAGCAGATACGTAGCTGAGAATGGGCGTCCGGTTGGGGGTCCATCGAGTCACGGACTGAGGCAGGCGTGAAGGGGATTAGGTGTAAGGTGGAACTTAATCCCGGGGTGTATCATCTTAAACAGGACACTGCCCATGAACGTAAGCCTAGAAGAGAGCTCTACACAATGTATAATAGGCGCAGATTTGCCATATTATTTAGTGAATTTATTCTAATTTCAATGACGAGGTTCTGGGGTTCGAACCGTTATCTTATTGCATTGCTGATTAATGCCCTGATGAAAAAATACAGGTTGAAATTCCTCAGTAAATTCAGCCTTATACGATGAATGACATGAAATATGTTAAAACAGACATTCACCTGTCTCGCAAAGTTGAAAACTGTATAGCCTATCCGAATACATGGAATATAAGATGTTATGACAGGAACATATCTTCGAAGACGTGAATGTGTACAATAGTTGAAGTATCCTGACGCAAAGACTTGCCTATAATATCGAGATAGTTTAACATGGTTAAAGTCGAGTTCGAGTTCATATCTTTGTCGTCCTGAGCTGCAATTTAATGCCCAAATCTAAAATAACCCTTCTCACTCTTACTTAAATGAGTACGTAGGCCACTTTCATGCACGTGCTCATATTTTCCAAATTAAAAGGGTGGGGGAGAGTCACGATCCCATCCGCTTGCCATAATCACGAGTGTGCGCTTCGAAACGACTGCACGTGAGACGATTGACTGGAGACAAGTGATGTAATCGTCAATCTACCCTTTTTATTCTCATCTCAATTGAGCGGTGAAATAGAAGAAGTTGATTTCGTCAATGAATTCACAATGGAGCGAGGATGTTTTGTGGACTTGAGGAGAAGAGAGATGCAGAAACAGACTTGAAAGGGGGAATAAGTCGCCACATTTCGCGACTGAAGAGGAAATCGACGACGTCAGAACGATGACATCATGATCTCATTCGTCTATTATCAATATTATGGTTACCCTGGGATTCCAGTAGGACGTGTGAAGGACAGACATGCGCAGTTCATGGCTGATGTAGAAAAGATTTCCTTGTAGTTGATAACAGTCGAGATGACTGTAAATTGCTTAAAGAAATTAAGGGTGGGATAAAATGGAAGAAACTTCTATTAAAATGCAATTAATTGAATGTAAGCAGTTTCGATTATTACCAAGGGTTGCAGTTTACATAAAATTTCATCTAAATTAACAGTTTCATTTAAAGGTCGACCCAATTACTAAACTAGGCCTATGCTCAGATTCTCTTTCCCCCATGATTCAAGAATGTCATGGTTATATAATATACATGAAAAGGCGTTTGGCATATATAATTATGGATGATTATAATTTAATAAGGCAGTGACTAGAAGATTTGAAAGTTATCTTAGGTAATTCATAGGAGTCGAACGGAACTACACGTGTTGAGCACCTGGATGCTAACCCTACATCAAAACTGTAGCTGGACCGATAAACGGAAACTCGGCATGGATCCAGAGTTCAAGTCAGTCTAACGTTGGTGCCATTCAGAGGTGAATATACTGGTCATATCTAAAAATGTCACGCTGTGCTTCATATCAAAATATATATTCAAACTATCATTATTTATATAACTATAATATTGCGCACTTTGTGATTATTTGAATCAGAATGACGTTTTCTACCCTGGCCCGTTTTCAACTAAGGTGGTTGCTTTACATGAAAAATATAGACGTAAATAATCCAGACAAATTACAAAGAAATCTGCCAGCAGAAAACAAGAGTCAAACTATATGGTAGCATTGTCGGAGAATTTCACTTTCATTATACATTCATAATTGACTACAAGGTAATTTATTATTTGGTAAGTGAATGGTATCATAATGATAGACCCTGGCCTACAAATTCATAATTAAGATTTCATAAATTAGCATCTCATTTACTTAAGTGTTATGTTTTCCTACTAAAATTCACATTCCAAATTAGTGATGACGATGTTAATAAATTATAGGTCAATAAATAATATTCGTGTTCAGGGGGTGATTCACTAATATTTTTAAAATCAATCCAACTGCGGGCCTTTGGAACTATAACACAGCAATTTGATCCTAAAATGATTTTATCCCAGTTAGGATGATTTTAGCCGTTAGTGAATCACCCCCAGGTCTCAACTACACCATAAAACCCACTTCCCTTCATCATCAGTAATCTCTCACTAAACACATTACATGTAGTGAATTAAACCTTTCATTCCCTTTCTATTTTCCTCATATTGGGGAGGGGGGGGGTAAGTAAGATGAGAATGGAAGTGCATGAACTTTTTATCCTTTGCCCTTTTCACAAAGGTTAGGTCAGCCCGTTGAGCTGGTGGTCAACCTTTTCATTCGGTTTTACGAGTTCGGCTCACTCGATATCTCGTCGGCACTTTCCGGCGTTCAATTTCACGTCCCTCGAGGACCGTGAGAAGTGCAATATCAAGTTTTGCTAGACGAAAACCCTTTCTTTCGGATTTAAATGTTGCAAGGAAACTGTTGCTGTTTCAAAATTGCATCAAAGTATATCCTCTTATCACACTTATTTGGTCAAGAGTCTAGGCCAATGTTTCCTGTAATATATTCTAGAAATTATGTCAACGTCATTATAGGGTATTCGAAAGTCTTCAAAATGACTCTACATAATCAAATTTATTTGTTTCATTTGGCCTATGTATATGTCATAGTTATCTGTATAATCTGTATACTCAACCATTCGTTTTTCAGGGATTTGCATCTGAAACAAAAAGGTGCCATCTAAAAAATAATGGGAAAATATAATGAGAAAATCATGACGCCACAGATTATCGTCACCGCAGTACAATCTAAACCTTTCTTTGGCAATCGAGTTCGTTTCTTCTGCTCAGACGTGAAGGAACACACATAGTTTCTTGATATTATTTTCTCCTTCTAAGTTCGCTTTAAATTATGAACCCATGACGGTCTTCTCGATCCATTGCTGTTGAGTGATGACGTCATACTAGTCACCATTTGGCTCACTAGGTTCGATTCGGCGTGCCCCTATTAATTACACGCTTACTTTGCGACGCAGCACGGAGTCGCAAACCTTTACCATACACTTGAGCTAATTATAGTCGTTATGTTTTTGCCTTTCTATTTTAGGAACTCAGAAGAAATTCTGATACCATTTGTTTTTCATCAAGAAATTTCAACGTAAAGATAAATCACTTGAGGAACTTTTGTTCGCTTTTCTAGAATGCTATTTTAGTTGTTAATCGTAGGCGATGATATCTTTTAGATGCCATTTTGTTGTTGCTCCATTGCTATACGTCTGGTATCTTTATCTTTCAAATGCTGTGTATTAAGAATCGTATCTTGCATGGTAAGCATGGTAAGAGTATGTCCGAATGTTTGATACATGAACACAATGGAACATCAACTTCCGGAAGAGATGAGTCACATTTATGCGGCGGTCACAACTCGCCGTACCTTCGACGTACAATCCCTACGACGGATTTCGTAGAAAATTCGTGCAGCGGAGGTACCTCGCAGGTACAATGCACGTACGACGTACAGGAGGTTTTTACAATACCCTTACTACAGAAACGCAGGAATCGCAGAAGTTGACCAGGACCTGTGCGTGGATTGTACATGCAACGCAGGCTACGTCTGATGGCACGTGCCCCGTAGCCTACGACGAGTTGTGACCGCCGCATAAACCTCTTCAAACATGTTTAATGGCCATAACGGATCCAGGATTGTCAGAAATTTAACTCTCCGGGTTGAAAGGGGCGGCAAATTAAAAAAAGCCTGATAAAAAGTCCCGATTCCTGTATGGGAACATTTCATATTTGATATATACAGATTTTTTTTTTGTTTCACATCGAAAGGATATCCGGCTGGTATTATGTCTTAGGGCCGCGGAGCGTTTTCAAAAGGGAGGAGCTGAAAAGGCAAAAAAATCACATTGGCTATCAGTGGCTGATCCAGGTTGGGCGCACAGGACGCGCGCCCTATTTTGAAAAGCTTTCATAGACTACATTTCAAAATCCGAAAATTTTCAGTGGCGCCCCCCCCCATTTGAAATCTAGATCCGCCACTGCCTATGGTCATTTTTCGTGTTTTTGACACACGTCACTGAAAAGGAAAAAAAGTGGGGGTGAAAGCCCCTCCCCCAGCTCCGAGGCTCCTGCTGCCTACATCTGCATCTGACAGACCTTAAATCGCTGTAGGTTGAAAATTATCTGGCTATTTTTGCGGTACGTCGTGCGTGATGAGGAAACGTTAGCCAGACAATCACCTCAATTCGTTGAGTAAATTGTCTCAAATTCTCCTCACATCCATCATCATATTCTTGTTCATCTCAATTCATCTTGATCAAGACTTTTGTTTCGCATCATGCGACTCGGGTTACTGTCTGGAACACGATCCACCAAACTCGATTGTATTTAACATTGTGATCTAAAGCCTGTCAAATTAGTTCAGATCCACGGAAACAGGAGTACCACTTTTTATTTAGTCTGATGAACAGAACTGCAACCCCCTCCCCAAGAAAATCGACACTATTATTACTAATTTCATTTTTAAAAATAGAGTTTCTTATTAGTTTCTTAACTTGTAATGAAGAAAAATATAGACTTCACTATAAATTTACAACATAATATATATTTATTGATCATACATGATATTCAAAATCATTCAATACAACGAAATCCCTTTTATAATCAATATCCTCTAGGTCATGCGCATTATTGAATTATATGTCATTTAATGATATTAAATTATTTGTTCACTGTTTAAATTATTTGGGAAACTCTTATTTTACTCTAAGTGTTCGACGTATAAAAAACTTCCATCGGTATCCTGTAAGTTTACATGGAATATTCAAATCAAACTATTAATAATGATCGCTTTTGAATTGTTTTCCTCCCCGCGGCGCAAGAATAGTGGGCTTTGAGACAAAATACTGTATTGGACAAGTTGTAATAGGCCTTTAATAATACTGGTCCGTTATCCTATAGCGTTGATGTTTGAGATAATCTTGTTGTACTTGTATTGTAGGCCTTAGGCCTATTGATATTTGAAAAAGGGTGAACCTCGCATTCTTTACTAAATGATTACCAGAACCATGTATGCTATAAGTTTGTATACAAAGTTTACCCGGAAATAATGAACAACAAAACTGCCTTTTGTTCGTGAATTCCTTTCAAATCAAAATGAAATCTTGTATAACGAGTAGTTAGCATTTAAGCCTATACAAAATTCCGTGTATTATACAATCAGGTGTATATACAGGCGGAAACTGTGAAGAGTTTCACATAATGGTGAAAACCACCTTGTCATGTATATTCAAGGCATTTCATATTGTTCTACCTTGATCCGAACTACAATGCAATATCAAAGGCGTTGCCCGTATGGTTTAAAGAAAATATGTCACATATACGCTAATGACCAATATGATAACGAGTCCTTATACATCAAATGCGTACTTTGGAACAGATAAAAAGAATTCGAACTGAAATTTAAACATAGTTTGTACATGTACACAGCTGTAGTATAATACATGATGATCTCTGTGGGGAAAAATGAAATATATGTATATCGAAGTGTCAGCATCATCTTGCTTATAGTCTAGGTTTTATGTTCATAGTCCAAGACCTCCTGGCGTGCCCATGAGCAAAATGTCACCCATAATTGGTTGGGTATAATTATCATGATCAATGAAATCATTTAAAATTTCTAAAAGCATACAAAGTGCTTTTTAATGTATACCTTTTTTAAATTACTATACAGTGCAATATCATTGATTTCGACGGGTAATGACGTACAATATACATGTACACGTGGTATACATTTCCAACGTACATGTATCAATAGAAAACGAAAGAAGTTCTACTTCCAGAACCGAAACTCTTTATTGGAAAAAATCTCACAAGAGACTGCTCCGCGTTTGTATATAAAAGAACCACACAGGGATTAGTAGCATTATATCAAACAATCTTTTTCACCCCCAAAAACGGAGCGAGTAGAAAAGAAAAATGTCAATACAAAGGGCACATTCCACAGGTCCTATTACCTACCCCCCCCCCTTTCCATTGTCTGGTGTATTGATGTGACTCAGTGTATAGTGGTAACACGTACTTGCAATCGGCATGCTTGACTTCTTGTCAATAAAATTTCAACAACGTTGTAATCTGTCACAATTATTAGTGATATAGACGACACAATAATTACCCACACGACAACCCATAATCATAGCAATCATGTCTACAGAACTTTGATAGCATGATTTTTCTAAACGTCTGTGTTTTTGTTTATAAGTTTCAGTAAAAACACAAACTTCATACAAAAAAAGATGTAAGCCTATAACTAACTTTTCTTCGCCAACAATCGATCGTGTCAATGAAGTTTGTATTTCATAATTGAAAAGGAAAAATGTAAAGAATGAACTGAAAATGAAATAACGATTGAAACATTCTCCGTCTTCGCTATCGTTTTAAAAAAATCCCCCGCACGCGTGTATAGATATTAACCTAAATTACTGCAGCATGATTCAGAACGTGAAACCAGTTCGTCATTCATTAATTGTCATCATAAGGCAAGCCGTAAAGTTTCAGTATAATTATGAATTATTGAATTATGAAACGATGACGCCTGCCACCGATATTATTTAAAATGTTACAATTCCATACCGGATTTATAATCATGAAAATAAGTACAAGTTATGTACCATGAAACTGTTTTATTTGGCAATTGTGTGTCAACTTTATTTTTGACAAGAGAAACAGGCTTATTATGTCTGGATTCTAGGTAAAGAAATCGTGTGGGTAAGTCCTTGGGTCGAGGAGGTGCCAAGTATACTGTGTTAGTAATCCGAAAAGCGAGAGCATCTCCAATATTACCCAGAAAAGTTACTCCCCATGCATGTATCATCGTTTACCCCCGCCCACTCAGCCTGGTCGAGACGAAATATCCTAAGCATGGGCAACACACTTGACGGAAATAATTGTTTTTTGTCAATAATGATTGTATACAGTGTGTCCCAAAAGAACTATACACTTTTGAAATGGCTACCAAATAAAAAATATAAGATTCTTGGATAAAGGTTTGATGTATAAAGACTCATATCCTCAACTATCATTATGACACCAAAAATTCCGAAAATAACGCATGCTTCAGTGAGTAATGCCCACTTTTGTAAAGGACACAAAAATCAACCTGCGCAGGAATTCACTATTCATTTTGCACCTGGTTATGGAACGCCATGAATGAGTCAAAATTAACGATGGACAGAATCAGCCAACAGAGTCAAAGATGAACCAAAAGTCAGAAAAAACAATTAATATTATGCAAAAATGTTATGTTTCACCATTTGTTTTCATATCATTGATTTATGCTTTGACTTCAATTTATTTTTGTCTTTGTTGGCCGATCGTTCCATCATTAATTTTTACTCTCATGGCGTTCCATAACCAGGTGCAAAATGAATAGTGAATTATTGCGCAGGCTAATTTTAATGTCCTTTACAAAAGTGGGCATTACTCACTGAAGCATGGGTTATTTTCGGAATTTTTTGTGTCATAATGATAGTTGAGGATATGAGCCTTATATACATATAAATCTTTCCCCCAAGAATCATATATTTTTCTATTTAGTAGCTATTTAAAAAAGTGTATAGTTCTTTTTGGGACGCACTGTATAGGCCTAATACATCATTGTACGGGGCTGGTTTAGTAAATCCATATTATGGATTTACTAAACCAGCCCCGTCACACCAGGTCATTTGCAATTAGCCAATTATTAATTATGGACAAAAAGTACCAGGAATATTTATTTTCCAGACTAGCCAGTGTCACATGACTTGTTATGTACAGACTCATTTAATATCAATCCATTATCATGTGCACGTAATATTGATCTTAAATGAGCTCTTGTGTTAAACCGGAATAATATTAATATGATAAACAGTGAAATAAGGATTCCAAAACAAGTAAGAGCTATTCGACACCACCACCGTACATTTTCACTTCAAACATTTCCAACTCAGTAAATTGGATATTATCCGGGAAACACAGTCATATACTCTATTCCATTTTATGCTTTATCAACATCAACATTGGATTGGCAATAAAATAAAACATCAGTCACTTTGCCGCCAATCTTTATCACACCAGGCATATCATATAAATTTATACCAGCAACCACCGACACCACCACCACCAAGTCCGTTTTTATCTCGAATTGTTTCCGCATTTGCGATACCAATGCAAAACTTTGATTCGGCAAACAGAGCATGATTTCAATCGACTAAACTCACCTTGGAATGTGCTCTAAAGGTGATGTAAGTGATAATTAAGATGATTTCCCAATGATAGTTTTAATGTTTTCCAAATGGTGGATATGACGATGATAATCTAGTAATGCTCATGATATTAATGTATCCACGTCTTTTCTCGCAGCTGGGTTGTGAATAGAGTGAGATGAATGAGTAAGCTAGCAAAACGTAGTCACTACTATTAGCCCGTGGTAATGATTCGCGACAGTCCGTGTGTGTTCACGGGACTACACTGGCATCGTGTTGTGTGTGATTGTGTGTGTGAAAAAAAAAACCGAAACGTACAGAACGCACGACGTATGTCTCTCACAGACCCAAATTTTACACCCAACATCTGTTACACTAATATGAAGTACAATTAAGCTTTTTTAGAGCTTGTAGCATAAAAAATGAAATTTCCCTTCCATATATCAATTAATTTCTCCATCTTAGTTGATTCACAAAGCATTTAAACATCTGTTAGTAATTGTAAAAATAATGATGTCCGGGTTGTATAGACTAGCAAGCTTTTACGAGAAACCGGAAGTACGTTCGGGGAAACACCCTATAAATAGAATGGCGTTCGTGCGTAGGTGATGACGTCAGCGCTGCCATGAATATTTATATTCGTGTACAAAAGCAGCGGCTTATCGGCCATCCTTTTATCTTCAAAAATATACAAAACCGTGAGCTTTAATTTACCTTTTCCAATCCAGGATCCGCCACATCTACCGGGGTGTATGAATAATATCGTTCTTGTTGATAAGTCGAACTAAAATTATATTTCTAGGCTCAGAAAGGCCGTTTGCACCAGTTGGGATTTCTATGTTTTGCACGGCTTCAGAGCCCTTCCAGAGATGGAATCCGTTATTGTTATCTAGTAAAAGCGAACAATTTCTCAAATTGTTTTAGGTTAGAATAGACCTAGCTGTAAGAAGTACGGACCAGTATAATTGTTTATCCTCTTCGACCAGAAAAAAATGGAACGTCTATTTTGAAAATATGAAGTGTGGCCTTTTCTGTATTGATATGCGTGCAAAGCCGAGGTTGCTCTCGGAGAAGGGTATATGATTCAATTTACTTTTATCGTCAAAAGTCCTCTTGGGGATAGACATTAATATTTTGGCCACGTTCCTTGGGCCACTCGGGTCGGGCAGGCGATCCCCCTTTTTGTATTTGTATATTTTTTTTTTTAGGGGTAGGCAACGGAAGCACTTTACATATTATTTATTTGCCTCTTTTTAAATTCTCAAAGTATTATCGTCTCATCTATCTTTCACGGGAATGAAATTTCAGAATAATATATTTCAAGTCGTCATTGGAGAACCCCCTCCACGCACGAAGCTCGTCCGCCAACTTTAGGGACACGAAAACACTCTAATCATTCGAGGTATTATACCAGGTCCCAATTACTACCCTCGAGGGTAAGAAGTATATAGTAGGCACGTAGAGTCCCTGGCAACAACCACGAGTTGGTATACTCTTTTCTCTCTTTTTTTTTTTTTTTTTTTTCTTTTAATTATTGTTTTTGTTTATGATTTTTCTTTTTTGGTGAAAAAATGATCAAGGAAAAGAATTAATTTATTCTATTCGACTCAGTATGATATCAAAGTCACACTAAATCATTAGTGGCAAAAGGAAGTTGTTCCCTCCATCAGCCTTATGCACAATCTTAACAATGAATGATCAAAATAACCTCAATCTGGGTCCATTGGGTCCGTCTAGGCGTGGATCCAGGAGGACCGACGCCCCCCCCCAGTTAAAAAGAGGGGGGGGGGAGGGGGAATCGTGATTGATGACTGATCCAATTGACCGACCAAACCATACCCTATTGCCGATGTAATGACCTCTTTGATGGCCGAAGGCCGACAATTTTTTAAAGGGGAGAGTGAGGTTATATGGAACATTTTTCACAAAAATGGCCGTAAAACAAAAGCGGATTAATTTCAAGAAACAATAAACAATCAGTTGGAGTGTGTATCTGTATGCTACAAAATGCCATAGAATTCTTAAACTTAGTGATGGTTCCGGGAAAAATCTATCTTCAACAAGACCATGTCAAGTGTTCCAATTAACCCCACACACGGGGTTAGTTGGAACATGGTATGGGGTAAGTTGAAACATTGTGCATGGTATCTTTAGAATTATATTTAAACTACCTACAACATTATTGCATGGGTTCAGCTAATTTGCTCTATTGATTCTAATTAAAATATTAAAGATTGGTGTTCAAATTTTTTTTGTTACTTCATGTTTTACTACACTTGATAGCATCACTCACATACAGATATTCTGAAGTCCTGTGAAGTAGCATTCTGCAATATATTTTGTTTAAACCGAAATAAAATTGTCCAATGTTCACTAATATACATGTATAGCAATATTTCGGAACACTTCACTGAATTATATGATTTTTTATTTTCTATTCAGCTGAAACCTATTTACTTAGTACATGTTCCAACTAACCCCGTTCAAAATGTTCCAACTAACCCCAGAGGCCCATTTGACATTTTGTAAGCTTACAGCACAAAAGAGGGACAACAACATGCCATTTATTTAAACTTGTTTTGTAGCTTGGCAGAACTGACCAACTTAATTTATGAACTTCTCTGAGATAATAAAAAATTTGTAAAAGCGACAAAATTTACTCACACGGTGAAAAAACAAACATTGCTTTATAACTTCACGAGGCTTGAAGCATGTGAGCTGTCTAAATGTGGTGGATGGCAGTTACTAATCGAGCAACCACCTGAGGGAAGATTTGCATAAATATATTTATAGCCGTTAAAGAAAATTACAGTGTTTCAACTAACCCCGTGTTCCAACTAACCCCACCCTTCCTTACCCTATATTTCTTTCGGTGTGACGGGAAAAAAATTCAGAAATTCCCATTTTGGGCCCCTCTCATAAAATCCTGGATCCGCCACTGTGACATGTATGGTAATGGCCCCAATAATGACTCGGAATTGCGTATGGCCCAAAATGGACCCAAAATTGAGTCATTTGGACCATTCATAAGAAACTTATTTTCGAACTCAACTGGTCTTGGCTGGATTCCGCGGCAAACCTCAGCATCAGTTTCTGAAAGAGCGAGCATGAGGAAAGACATTTTCATTCAGAAATGTTCCACTGCGATTTGATATACCCTTAAGTGATCAATATTTCCGTCAGTCTTGCATGCACTGAGACTAAAATGTGATTATAAAATAAATGTTAAGGACCTTTTAACCTCTTTAAAGAGGTGTCCTCTTCAGTTTAGACAGGACAAAGTAGCACTTATCATGCTATACCCTCTAAATTGCTAGATGCACTCAGTATTCGGACTTAATCTGGTTTATGATACTGACTTGATGTGCCCTTTGGTTCCTCCCTACAAAAGCAAAATAGAAATCTGAGTCCAGCAGTGATACATTATTCACACAGGCAAGTCACCAAGGGGAAAACACAACTAACTATACGTTTAGCATGACTTGTTTAGGCCTAATGATCGCAATGTTTCCAGATTTCGGAATAAACATTTACCTGAGTAAAATATTGTATTTTAATATAACTCATAATCTCGAATGTGCCTCTGCATGTGACCAGAGTTCATAATGCTTATTGTCTTACATTTAGGCACAACAAATTTTGAGGGAACTTTTATCCAACAGGCCCATAAACGTTATAGATATTATAGGGTGATTTTCAAAAAGCAGCAGGGAATGAATGAATGTGTTCATAAAAAATTAATCATCATGTAATTCACCAGCTTATATCATCAATATGCATTTCAGGTGACACGACATTTGCTCCTGCGACAATTGCTCCGGGCTTTATTTCGTCTAAGATATAGGGTTAGGGTTAGGGTTGTAATAGGGATTTTTAGGTTTAGGGTTAGGTTTAGGGTAGGTATAGTGTAAAGTCCCTGGTTGAAGTTAGTCATTCGATTAGTGTATGGAATTTATAGCGGAGCAATTGTCGCGGGAGCAAATGTCATGGAATCGCATTTCATTATTCTGCAATAAAAAATTATGATCTACATGATTTTGTCAATTGTTAATATATTATCAGGGTAAAAAATATTGATTAGGTATTCAGTTGCAGCAGTGACAGCGGACGAAATGGATAGGCTAAGATAGTAGAAACTGATCGCTTATAGCCTTGGGTTAATTCTAATATACATATATATATAATAATCATATTTTTGTTTGAAAGATGCGTGCATAAAAATTGAGATGGTTGTGAGCCCGGAAACCTAGGCTAGGTACGCCCATCTTGGCGGAAGCTTTGTACCCGGACATGTGGCAATCAAATATCCGAATGAAAAGTGCTAAATTCTATTATTTTTTTTTCTTAAAATTTTTTTTTGTTGTTGTTGAAAGCTCCACTCCCCTCTCTCTCTCTCTTTCTCTCTCTCTCTGCTTCATACCCCATCCCATGTTCCAGTCCCTGTTTTCTTCTCCCCTCCTCCTTCATCAAGGCTTCATTGTAACTATGCCGACGCCCCTCGTTAAGGTACAAGGGAATTAAAGAAAATTAACACACTGGTATATTATTTACATGAAATGGGTGGCAAATGCAGAAATATGTCTATACTCTCTCTCTCTCTCTCCTCTTCTCTCTCTCTGCCCGTTTCATATTCCGTATACCTGTGTCTCGATATAATAATTACTTATTGGAAAGACAATGAAGATGTTTGGAAATCGGATACAGACACGACGAGTTTTCCTCTCGACCTCATCATTCCGACGGCCATTACCCTGGTCCATTTATGTTTCCTGTATTGGCGTGGGAACTTTATTGTGATAATTGCAAATTGCCACATCATGAATATTGATAGTATGACTTATGAGACAATATAGAAGAAGCTCTTAGATATAAACACACAATATATATAGCTATTAAACACATTAAACCATTCTCTCAATATCCTTCCTCATACATCATCTTTAAGAATGTAGTTTCTTTATATCATAAAATACATCGAAAGCGCAATCCATAAAATAACTCATGTAATCGTATTCATTGTTTAACATTATTTTTTGTATGTTGAAAACAATGTATTTACTGGGTATACCAGGCATTATTGTATTGTAATGATATAGGCTTCAAATAATTTCAATTTCGTTAATTTGTTGTTCAAAATAATGTACATTTACAGTAATTAAACTTTATTTTATTTATATATTTTTTTTTAATGACTGCTTCGAAAAAGGGTTTAATATAGAGAAAGGTAAATCAAATTGAATAAAGAGAATGATTGGAGAGAGAAACATCGGAGCATAATCAAAAGGAAAGAAAATGATTCAACCCTGCATGTTTGCTTCTTTCATCGTCTTTTAAAAAAACTTAATTATTTGATTAAGATTACAATTTATAATGTTTGGGGTTAGGTTTATTTCCTTTCACCATAATTTATAGCGCCGTGTTACAGTGGCGGATCCAGCGGGGGCGCAGGGGACGCCCCCTATATATATAATTCGAAAACCATATATAGACTGGGCCCCGTCGAAGGGTCACCCTGTATAAAGAAGGTTTGAATAAATAATAAAAATAATACATGGTAAAAACGGAAAATTTCGGCGCGCTCCCCCCCCCCACCCTCCCTATCGGGTCTTGCGCCCCCTATCCTTAAATCCTAAATCTAACACTGCCGTTACCCAAATGTTTAAAAATCAATTGCAAATTTAAAAGAACAAGTCTCATTGGTTACTGGGCAGTCTTTTAAACAAAAAACACACAAAAAAAACAAACAAACAAAAATCAACATAAAACAATGATCTTGATTTTCCATTGCAATTAAACATTTTGCGACAGATTGCAAACCTTTCTGTTGCGGAGTCCTGGAGTTAATTAAGGTAGTGTCATCCTTTTGCAGGTAAAAATTACATTTCTAGTTTTTGAAAGGATATAGTATACAAATATACAATGACAATCGAGGATCTGGTTAAATATTCGCATCGAAGGAACATCACATAGTACTATTTTCTCGAGGGCCATCGGCCCGAGAGAGAATAGTACTATGTGATGTTCCTGAGTGCGAATAGTTTTAACCTGTTCTGAGAATGAGTCATTGTATATTTGTTTTATATCCCTTCCACTATAATACCATTCCTTTTAATTTTTTTAATGAACAAAATTATATAGTCTATGCTTACCTTTCTTCGATCGTAGAGAAGTTGAGAAAATACTTGTCTTGCCTAATCGATCGTCTGTTATATAAGCGCACCTGGTCAGTGCAGCTCGCCGAAAGTTTCCCGTGGCATGCAGTGGAGAATTCAGGTAAAAGCAGCAGAGTAGCACCGCTCGCGTGCGTTGCGTTGCGCAACTCGTGAATAGGGTGGGGGGGGGAAAAACGTATAGTCCAGTTTTCCCTAGGGAAAAATGTATCTATGCGTGACGTCATGAAGAAAAACGATCTATTTCTTGAGAAACGTTTTTCTTAGTTAAACTATTCTTTTTCTCCTTGTGTACACTCTCAATGCAAACAATCTTAGATAAGGGATATAATACATATATGTGACTATATCTTCCCCAACATGATTAAGCTCAAATGTGTACGTTTGTCATTATATTGCGATTATCAAATTCATTCCATTTTTCGAACCTCGAAAAAATACCGAACGGTGCGAACCGTTGACCGTTAGCGCAGAGAATAATGCACGCTGATGCGCCGTGTGTATATTGCGTGTGTGGTCCGTGCTGCACGCGCTGTAATATCAACGATGTTGATGGAGAGCTAGTCTAGATTGGTAGTCAGATTTTCGTTTCATATTACTGATCTAGGCAACCTATGACAGTAAGATTGAATAGACAGTATAGGTAGATCATATTCTAAAGATATGCCAAGTTGCATTATAGTTTTCGCAATTTGTGAAAAAGGATGACACTACCTTTAAAGGGTGGGTGATGACCATTGGCACAGACAGTCATGTGCTTTTCATGTCGTCTTTATCCAGGACGAACAGAACTAATTACTAATTTATCAAGATATTAACTCCGGTTATTGATTTGTATATTTTTTTCAGAACTGATATTATTATAGGTGTTTTAGTTAGTCGGTGATGGGATAATTTTTAATTACGGAACCGGACGTCGCGGGAATTATTCCAAATCTGAATTTCCGGAGAGAAGAGGAGGGGCTTGATCCTGGACTCATGGTGGACAGTTGACGAGAAGACATGATCCTGTCTTCTCTTATTTTATTCTCCCTCTCTCTTTCTTTCTTTTCTCTCTCTCTCTCTATCCCTCCTCTGTCTCTGTCTCTCTCCCTCTCCCTGTTATTCCGAAATTTCGTGATTCCGAACACAATTCACATGACTGTATTTTCTAAACCGAGAGGTTCGTTGTTCCGAATATGTTATTTCTAAAGTGATACTGACTTCTTCAATCCAAAAAGAATGGACTCACTTCATGTCCACGGGGGCCATACCGAATAAAGCATGGTACATGTTGACCCGAAATAGTTCAATCTTACCCATTTTTAGAGACTGTTATTGTTTATGCAGAAATACATATTGACGGCTACTTTGAAGAACACATTTAAAAAAAAATAGTCTTAATAGAACTACGAATTCAAAGAGAGAACCATAAAGTTGTCAAGCAGAGCTACGTCATTATTATTTAGGCTTATAAGTTATTTACGTTTGTTATTCTGATGAGATGTCTTGAAGTTCTGGTGGATTATATGTTTCGAATACTGTTTAGTCTGAACACACAATTCCCATATACCTGAAGGTCTATTAAATTTTATCCGAAACGATTTTCTTTCCTGCGAACATTAATAGTCTGAAGGTTCGTTAATCAAAATGTTCGATTCTCAGAAAAAAAAATGATTCGTGAATCAGAAATCATCAGAGAGAAATAGGATTCGTTAATTCGAAAATGAAATTGAGATTGTTAATCCGAAACAGAAATAAGGGTCAATCCAAAATGTATTAGAACATTAGAAGTATTCATAAATACATGTTTTTTATCCAATAATAACATTGTCATTCAAGCAATATTTTTGGATTCGAGAACAATATTTAGCAAGTGATCACGTTTTGCTTCATATTTGTAAAAATTGTGATATACATAATCGTTTTACACTAATATGCTGCTATTGTTTTGTGCTATTTTGGATAGTCTATTACCGGTTTATAATCTCCTGACGAAGCCATATAAAAAAAAACTGTCGTAAACAGGATTTATTTTTCTTATACCCAAAATACTATATTTCTCCTTGAAAACCACGAAAAGAAAATATGAACTATTTTGTAGAAATTATTAAGATTGTATGTCACGAATTTTCAAAGGTCTTCAATTTCACCCCCCCCAATAAAAACTTCAAAAAAAAATCAAACTACATGATTGTTTAGACTGAAATGAGTATTCTAACTTTTGTTAACAAAAATGTATACGAATATATTGAATGCCACACTTAAGAAAATAACTGATATCTCGTTGTTGAAGCAACATGTTTTTATTTTATGTTGATTTATTTGACGATAACGTTTATTTATTTTTGTTTTCTAATAAAAGTGTAATTAATTCATTTATAAGTTTTGTATCAACGATGACTTAGTTATATATATTAAAAAAACTTTGAATGATAAATTCTAAATCAGTACTTAAACAAAAACATTATTACAAAGTCACATGTCTGATGGAAATAAGAATTGAACATAACCAAATGAAAATCGAACTTGATTAAATAAACATCACATTTAATTAATCATAGAATAATGCCTGCTTTCAGACGGTTACATAAATCATTATTGTAAATCGATTTAACTCCATGTATATGTGTAAGAATAGCATGAACATAGTTTTCTTTCTAAACGTTTTTTCATCTTTGTGACTGAGGTCCCATCAAGTACCACCAAATCTTTTGCTCTGCTTTGTCAGAATTCATATATGATATATCATTGACTCTCTACCCTGAATATTTGCATTTTATAATTTCGATTTGAATAATAATTAATATAGCCATACCGTCGTAAATCTGGAGTGTGACTATACATCATCATTGACACGAGTTCATATGAAAAAAGGAAATTAGCATTCTTTACAGTTTTCTTTTTGCATTCTATTCATAAGGTGGTGGGTGCATTAAGAAATATTTAGTAAACGTCGGTATATTTGGGTTTGTTTTGTTTTGACAGTCCCTTTAGATTTGCATGCCTATTATCGTAATGCCCCAAAGGCGACTTCGTAGTGAGCCTATACGTCACCATATCACGTCATGTATCCCACTCCTGTCCTCATTTCAAATATTGAAACAAACTGGTTTTGCCAACAGTTTACGTGCGCAAATTGTGACTGTTTTGGTGGCACAGTGCCCCTCCAAGTTTTCCAAGCAATCATGACAGCATGAAAGTGTCCCTTTCTTACCTAAAAGGTTTTCCTTTTTGTACTAAAATGGAACTTTTAAAGAGTCTCGTTAAAAAAAAACTTTAAGGAGCGTAGGCTATATATTTTTTTATGTGATTATTAAAAATAACTAGGCACAAAACATAATCATTATACATAAAGAATGGGGAATGTTTTTAAAGGAATGGGCCTATGCAATGAAAATTTTGGAGACAAAATACTAGGGGGAAAATGTCCTTGTGAAAAGACTACCGTTGCCTTTTCTTTCGGAAAATTCCCCTTTTTGTGTTTGTTTTGTTTTGTTTTTAGTTTGTGATTTCCTTCTCAATAATTATTGAAAGCAGGGGTGGATTTATGCGGGAGCTCAGGGACACCCCTATAATTCGAAAACCGTCTATTGACTCTACGTGTTAAATTTGACAATTTCAGTGGTGCCCTTCCCCATTGGGCCTGGTGCCCATCCCCTTCCCATATTCCAAAATCCTGGAAAACGTATTTCATCTGATAGCCCCTACTCCGTTTATTAGAAGTTTGCTATCAGCAGTAGACGAGAGAGATGGGAGCGGGATCCAATGCCGATTACCAGCGCACACAAGACTTTCTCGTGCACGCCAGCACACAGTCATAGTATGAAATACGTCAGCAAATCGAATCACTGTTGTTTGCACAATATTTCTCTCTTCTCTCTCTCTCTCTCTCTCTCTCTCTCTCTCTCTCTCTGTCACCCCCTTTCTTTCTCTCTCTTCTCTCTATCCCTCACTCCTTCTTTCTGTATTTCTTAATCTCTGTTTGTCTGTTTCTCCTTTCTCTTTCTGTACCCGTCTTTCCATCTCTTCTCTCTCTCTCTCTCTCTCTTCTCTCTCTCTCTCTCACTCTCTCTCTCTCTCTCTCCCTGTCTTGCTCTCTTTATCTTTCCATATTTCATTTTCCTCTCTATCACTGTTTCTGCTAAAGCCTCATTCTGATTCACACTGTCATACCTCCTTTACACTTCTCTCCAAGCTTTGATTGTTACTCTCTTTTCCCGAATCCACCCCTCATTGCCTGCCCAAACACACCATAACGCCTAAAAATAGACCACCGGTTAACCTTGTTTTAACAAATTATCGCCATATTCTTTCTCCGAGCCCTATCGGATGACGTCTTTGGGGACAAAAATAAATCGCCGCCCGGCCATCAAAACATTTCCGAAAAAGCAAAAAATCAGCCTGTCCATTGAGATGTATAACTGGTTCCTTGTTTTTGTCATAATTCCCTCCAACTCGATCTGAGAGCAAAATTATGATTACGTGTTTAGAGAACCCCTTTTACTTTCTACGAAGTAATGTCTTTGCGTCAGTTCGTATCTTATTTTAATCCCTTTATTATGACAAAGAGTTGAATCATTTTGCTGACTCGAAAACAAGAGGGGCGACTGCAAATGCAAGTTTATCTGCGGAAGTGCGTAGTGTTGATCCAATGGACATGGGCATCGACCAATAACCCACAATGATAATGGTGATTCATTAGCCGTGCGTTGTACAGTGTAAAGACTGTCATGCTCAATCCATGATTTTTCGTAATTTACTGTTGCCATAGCAACAGTAATCGGAGGGTGTATCGATGATGACATTGTTAGCACTCTGACGTAATTCCCAATGATGGAGATTAATGATCATTTTTCTTTTTTTCGAGGGGTCGATCTCCTTCTCTTTGGCCTTTACTCGTGACAAACTGACTCGAAATTATAATGTTCAAATTTCCAATAATTATGAAAAATGATATTTTTAATATTGTCCACGTTTCACGTGCTATTGGTTTAATTTTAGCTTATACCACACTTTTTCGGGGAGAAAAGATAGAGTGCAATCGGCCTTAATTGCAACCTCTATTCATGTAATCATGTTCACCGATGCAAGTTCTATAATGTATGAATTTTCGTTCCTTGGACACAACGTGCTTTAGTAACTGTTTTTTTTTTTTTTTTTTTTTTTTTTTTTTTTTTTTTTTTTTTTTTTTTTTTTTTTTTTTTTTTTTTTTTTTATTACTTTTTTTTTATTTGTGTGTGTGTGAATACACTGGAAGGCCTAAATGGAAATTCAATTGTGCAAGTTTACAGTGAGGCCAATCCAATTATTTTTGAAAACCAATTCTTTGTATTTAAAAAAAATAATAATAATACGTATAGTAGTTTAGAGGCATTGTGTTATCTATTATGTGTGTGTTTTTTTTAAGCGGAGGGGAATGAGATTTGCTTAAAACACATATATTAATATATTTCAAATTAGATGTGACCAAAAAAAAGAAAGAAAATATAAATGATTATTATAATGATTTAAAAACAAAACAAAAAAAAAACTATTTTTTTATCTGTCATGCGGCTCTCACCATTGAGGAATGTATGTCGATTTTTGAAATTGGTTAATGCGATAGATAATTATGTATGTAGTTCGCCTTCTTTTTATTAGTTGGGTCGACGTTCATCATCCTAAAGACAATACAAACTGGTACAGAGGCGGCAGAACGAATTATAAAGTGAGGGGTCGCGATGGAAAAAGGGACACTTGAGATCAAAGACATAGGGTACATGCAGGTTATATGGGCCAGCAGGTAGCAAATCATGTCGTGACCGTCGACCGGTGACCTGTGACCGGTGTGAGCTCCATAATGTTGTTCATAAACTGTATACGAAAATCTATCATCGTGAGAGCATCAAAAACCGAAATTTCTTTTTAAAAATTGCTGAAAACCAACAAGGTAAGTAAGACTTACGGCAATTCTTTACCCTGATGTAAAATTTGACAGAATGTGATGGTGAAAGAGTGTTTGAGGGGGTAACCTCAATAATTAGTAAGCTTATAGTTTCATTTTGATCATACTAGCGTGTACATGTCAATAATTTGTTGTAGTGAAGGGGTGCTATGTGGCATTGAATGCTTACCTGACATAGCAACATCAGTGCATGTAATATGGGCCGTCCAAAATGGCGGAAATGATTCTGGTACTTAGTATTGGGATGAGGCATCAATCTCTTTGCTACGATTTTTTGGGGTATATTCACAGTATATAATCAACATAAATAACATATTGTAGGCCTATATTGATTTGTATAATGAAAATAATATTTAAATAATATTTAAAAAAAGAAATAATATACAAAATACAAAATAATGAAATATATAGCCAAAGTATTTACTGAAGGGTCTTATAATTTCAAATAATATCTGAAAGTTAATGATTTTCAACATTTTAAGCAAATTCCAGACATAGACTCATTGTAGTTTTTTAAAAATACATTAAATACATGTGCCCTTATTACCTGCACATGCAGGTAATATGGACACTTTGGTGATGACGTCAACATTTGAATATTGCAGACAGGGGGGTTGGTGGTAATTGTTTTTCTTCACAATAAAAGTTAGAGCAGTAGTTATCGATTCATATAAACAAAGATTAGACTGTGAGTCATTTTGTAATTTTATGCAAATTAGGCAAATGAGCTTAGGGGGCCCATATTACCTGCAGCATGTAGCCAAGAAAGAAAGTATTCGGATTGAGAGTAGTGCATGCGCAGAAGATTGGCCTTTAATTTTATGCTTTAAGATATCTTTAAGGTATTTTTTTTTTTTTTTTTTTTTTTGCTCTTCATCTAAAAAAAAAATAATGCCAGCGCAAAAGCGCGAGCCGAAATTTTTGAGGTCAAAACTAACATGATTAAAGATAATTACTGTGCATTATAAACCTTATCTATTATCCGTGAGTTATCTGAGTTAATTATTTTATCAAACCCTATTTGGTATCCATGTTGAAGCTACATTTTACAGGTTTTGTGAAATGAAAGCTCTACAAAACAGATTGGTAGTCTTTGCTGTGAATTTTTTTTGGGCTGTATATAGGCCCCAAGCCGGTCCAACTTAGCCCGCACACAACTACACCAATACTTCTGATTGTCAACAACACCCTTTCCCAAGGTTTGTCTCGAGTAGAGAGTATTGGGTCCAACCTTTTTATACTTAGGGCACTAAGCGGGGGCCGTGCAGCAGAGCGTTTTGAAAGTGGAGGGGCTGGGCAGAAAGTGGGGGGGGGCTGACCAGGCTAACAAAAACACAAACTTATGGTCATTTTTACAATTATGTATACGTTTGCTGAAAAAAAGGTGTGGCTGAGGCCCCCCCCCCCCCGCTCCTCGGCCCCTTAAGTTGTTTGGTGCGAGGTCGCAAAGTGACCGAGGAGGTAAATTTGGGATTATAAGACACATGCATGTCGAGTAAAAAGGGGCACTTTCAATAATATTAAAAAATTGCCCCTTTTTAAAAGAGAAGTTGTCCATGGTACTTTCCAGAAGTATGAAAGGCTCCAGTATGTTGTTAAATAATAGCCCGAGGAAACAGATTAACAATCTTTTCTATGAAGAATTTTGTGGGCTGCAGGCCCCAAGCCCCCCCCCCCCTCCCCACCTAGCCCGCACACAACTACACCAATAATTCTGATAGTCGACAACACTTTTCCCAAGGTTTGTCTCCAGCAGAGGGTATTGGGTCCACCCTCTTTATATTCGTTATACAACCGAGGAGGAAAAATTTGTGGTTAAAAGACATTATGGAGTTTTAAAAAATAAAGCAATTTTTAATATTGAAAGTGCCTCTTTCAAAAGAAATCATCCATAGGACTTTTTAGAAGTCTGAAAGGCTTCTTTTTAGTATAGGCCTACAAGTTTGTTTTTTTTTAGCTATAAGAAAAGGGGTACTTTTTAGTCATGAAAAGGGACACTTTTTGGGTGAATGAAACAGTGGAGGGGCACTTTGACCTCCCTGCACCTGTGGGGTGTAACCAGAGTCGGCGGAACGAATTTGAAGGGGGGTCACGATGGAAAAGGGGCACTTTTTAATCATAAAAAGGGGCACTTGTTAGTAATGAAAAGGGGCACTTTTAGGGTGTATGAAAAAGTGGGGGTCCCAGTGCCCCCCTGCCCCCCTTCCCCCCTGCCCCCCCCCCGGTTCCTCCGCATCTGGGTGTAACACAAAGACTTAAGATTGATAAAAATAAAAAAAATTATCGGTAGCCTCATCATGGACAGGATACTCCAGAGTTGATGATCTTAATCCTAACCCTAGCCCTAACCCTACTTTTAATCATATCCAAATCCTAATCCATGACCTGGTTTCCGAATGAGGCTACCGACAAAAAATCATTCGTAACTTTTTATAAATCGTAAGTCTTTGTGTTACAGGGCACAAGTCGCGGAGACATTGACGAGACGTCGTACGCGTCGCCGTGACTACTGTAGAGTTGCCACGACTTTTTCTCAAGAAGGCCTAGAAAAAATTCTTCAGGTAAAAAATCAAACATGTTTGACATTTTTTCCACCAGACTTTTGTTTGATTTTCTCGCGACTCCCTGGAGAATCAGAAGACGTTAAGTTGCAGCGAAGCCTCCAAGACTCCAGAAACTCAAATCGAAAAATTGGTCGCGTCCAGTTTTGTTTAACAATCACTGGTAGACTTAAGAGTCCTTGCATCGCGGTGACTTTCTAGCAACTGGAAAAGTCTATTTTTTCCCCTCTCTTTTCCTTTTTTTTAAAAGGATATTCTTGGGACGTCTCTGCGACTGAAAAGACTCCTCTCGCGAACTTTAGTCTATAAACTCATTGCTGGTGATGATATAAAAACAAAAGCATGAACGGCACTGAAATAAAATGGAATAAGGTATGTCATTTTGTAGTGTGAATTATATTTTATCAACTTGCAATGGGCCAAATTTGACTAAGCCCTACTGTAGGCCTATTATCATTAGAGCCTGTGTTTGCAAAGCCAATGAACAGAGATATTTGAAATTTTCACATTAATCGTAGAGTTAATTTTATGTAGGATTTCTTAATGGGCAATTCCATTACACTTTTAGGTGCCAATTTTGTAACTTGATGGTACCAGTCTTACAAGAATGAGTCTTTCTTTAAAGTTTATACTTTGATTTAAACCTGACAACCATAGCTTAAAAATAACAGTATAATAAATGTTGCACTCTTTGTCCTGTCAACGTCACAACAGGGTAAAAATCGGTTAGTCGCATTACACAAAATGGACAAGGAAAAAAATCCACTTGTTCCAAAAAGTATTTTGCTGAAACCATAATACCTTTGTCAGTTTTATTCTTTGCATCACCTAGCCAACATATTTAAATCTCAAGTCAGCTATTTAGATTTGGTAAACTATTTAAAGTATTCTTTAAAGATTTTAAAAAAATGTCGGTTAGTCGCATTACGGTTAGTCGCATTACAGTATTTTCGTTCGGTGTGACTTTCACCCCTTTGTCATTATTTAATGTCATTATTGCAGAAATATATCCATCCTTCTCCATTTAGTGAAAGTTTCAAGAAAAAATATCAAAATTATTTTGTGTAATATTAATTTTTAGTGATGACACCAGGCGCGTATCCAGGATTTCGCACCCCGGGGGGCCCGATGTGAATTTGGCGCCCCTGTGTACTTTTAAAAATATGGCGCTATAAGTGTAAGCTCAAATTGGCGCCCCTAATTTTAAAATCGATTTTACATCCCCTTAACTTCAATTCAGTGCCCCCATAAGTTTCAGATCATCTTGGTGCCCGTACGTGTAAGCTCAATTTGACGCCGCTAATATGTTGAACATAAATTTGAAATTCAAAAAAAAAAAAAATAATATAAAAAATAAATAAATAAATAAATAAAAAATGTAACGTGAAAACAAGTAAATTTCAATGTTTTGACGGTTAGAATCCCATAATGTAAATTCTGGTAAAAGAGGAAAAACACAGGCGTGTGCGAATAGGGAACGGGAATTTGATGCATTCGAATGATTAGAAAACAGGTCATTTTACGCGTTCCTCGACACAATGTATTAAATCAATGGGAAAAGATGATGTGAGCGCAAAGCGCGAGCCAAAATTTTGCTATGTATATACAGACCAGGAGGAATTAAAAAATTTAGAGACCATATTTCAAATACCAAGTTGTTGCCCCTTAGTTTCAGGTAAATTCGGCACACCTCCCTAAGTTCAAAATAAGGTTGGAGCCCCTAAGTTTAAGTTAAATTTGGCATCCCTAAGTCTCAGGTCAATTTGACGCCCCTACGTTTAAGCTCAATTTGGCGCCCCCTAAGATTTAGGTCAATTTGAAATGCAAAAATGAATGTAACGTGAAATCAAATAAATTGAAATGTTTTGATGGTTAGAATCCCATAATGTAAATTTTGGTAAGAGGAAAAACACAGGCGAGCGCGAAGCATGAACGGAAGTTTTGATGTATTCAAATGATCAGGAACACAATGTAATAATTCATTGGGGGAATGATGCGAGCGCGAAGCGCGAGCGAAAATTTTGCTATGTATATGCAGACCCGGATGCATGAATTTTGAAATTTTGCTCTATCTATATAGAGACCATATTTTAAAAGCCTATTTGTTGCCCCCTTATTTTCAGGTAAATTCGGCGCCCCTTAGTTTCAGATCTTTTGGACGCCCTATACGGTAAGTGTAAGCTCAAATTGGCGCCCCTAATTTTAAAATCGATTTTACATCCCCTTAACTTCAATTCAGTGCCCCCATAAGTTTCAGGTCATCTTGGTGCCCGTACGTGTAAGCTCAATTTGACGCCGCTAATATGTTGAACATAAATTTGAAATTCAAAAAAAAAAAAATAATATAAAAAATAAATAAATAAATAAATAAAAAATGTAACGTGAAAACAAGTAAATTTCAATGTTTTGACGGTTAGAATCCCATAATGTAAATTCTGGTAAAAGAGGAAAAACACAGGCGTGTGCGAATAGGGAACGGAAATTTGATGCATTCGAATGATTAGAAAACAGGTAATTTTACGCGTTCCTCGACACAATGTATTAAATCAATGGGAAAAGATGATGCGAGCGCGAAGCTCGAGCGAAAATTTTGCTATGTATATACAAACCAGGAGGCATGGAATTTTAAAATTTTGCTATTTCTAGATAGAGACCATTTTAAAGACCCCTTCTGTTTTTGTTTTTTTTGTGTGTGTGTTTTTTGGGCCCCTTAGTTTCAGGTCAATTCGGCGCCCCTACATTTGAGCTCAATCTGGCGTCCTTTAATTTAAGATCGATTTGGCACCCCCTTAACTTCAGGTTAAATCAGCGCCCCTTAGGTCTCAGATAATTTTTGCGCCCCTACATTTTGATCTAAATTTGGCGCCCTTAAGTTTAAGATCATTTTGGCGCCCCTCTAGGTTTAAGTTCGATTTGGCGCCCCCTAAATTTAAGGTCGATTTTGCGCCCCTAAGTTTAAGGTCGATATTGCGCCCCTCCTAAATCTAAGGTCGATTTAGCGCCGCTAAGTTTAAGATAAATTTGGCACCCCTAAGTCTCAGGTCAATTCGGCGCCCCTACATTTGAGCTCAATCTTGCGTCCTTTAATTTAAGATCGATTTGGCACCCCCTTAACTTCAGGTTAAATCAGCGCCCCTTAAGTCTCAGATAATTTTTGCGCCCCTACATTTTAATCTAAATTTGGCGCCCTTACGTTTAAGATCATTTTGGCGCCCCTCTAGGTTTAAGTTCGATTTGGCGCCCCCTAAATTTAAGGTCGATTTTGCGCCCCTAAGTTTAAGGTCGATATTGCGCCCCTCCTAAATCTAAGGTCGATTTAGCGCCGCTAAGTTGAAGGTCGATTTGGCGTCCCACCTATGTTGAAGGTCAATTTGGCGCCCCAATGTTTAAGCTCAATTTGGCGCCCCAATGTTTAAGGTCCATTCGGCACCCCTAAGTTTATTGGCGTTGCTTAGTTTACTGTCGATTTGGCGCCCCCTAATTTTTTTTAAGGGCACCCCCTTCCCCTCCCCCTTTTTCAATTTGGCGCCCTTACTTAGTTTAAGGTCGATTCGGCGCCCCTAAGTTTAATATCAATTAGGCGCCCCCTCAGCTTCAGGTCAATTTGGCGCCCCATCTAAGTTTCGGGTCAATTTGGCGCCCCTACGTTTAAGCTCAATTTGGCTCCCCCGTAGTTTAAAGGTAGTATCAGCCTTTTTCAAAAATTTCGAAAACTAAGGCAACTTGGCATAACTGTAGAATAAGATCGACCTATACTGTCTATGTAATCTTACTGTCATAGGTTGCCTAGATCAGTAATACGAAACGAAAATCTGACTACCAATCTTGACCAGCTCTCCATCAACATCGTTGATTGTCCTCGGGGGAGTTGTCCTCCGGGGGAACTGTCCTCCGGAATTGTCCCCGGGGGAGTTGTCCTCCCGGGGAGATGTCCTAGAACCCTTTTGAGTGGTTGGTTTCATACATACTGCATCTTACAAACTCTGCAAGTGATAAGATATATATAATTAGAAGTAGTGCAGGTGATGTTTATTCTATGACCTATCACTTTCTAATGCCATCGGTGTTAATGGATTACAAAAGTCTTTAACGATCAATAAAAATTATTTTTCATTTCATTCATTTCATTTAGATCGAGAACCACCTAAAATTTAATGTGTCCATGCGCGTATTCGGGGGGGGGGGCTTTACGGCCCGGGCCCCCGGGGGCGCGCAGGGTGCGCCGAAAAGAGGAAGAAAAGGGAGAAAAAGGAAAGAAAGAAAAAGAAGGAAGAAAAAAGGGAAAAAAGAGAAAGGGAAAACAGAGGGGAAAGAGGAGAGAAAAGGGAAGAGGAAGGAAGAAAAAAAAGAAAAAAAAGAAGAAAGAAAGAGAGAGAGAGAGGAGAGAGAGAGAGGAAGAGAAAAAAAGGAGAGGGGGAAGGGGGCGCCCTTAAAGAAAGGGGGCGCCAAATTCATAGTAAACTAAGGGGCCCAAATTGACCTTAAACTTAGGGGCGCAAAATAGACTTTAAAAATTTTTTTGGGGGGCGCCAAATCGACAGTAAACTTGGGGGCGCCAAATCGAAAGTAAACTAAGGGGCGCCAAATTGACCTTAAACTTATAGGGGCGCCAAATTGACCTTAAATTTAGGGGGGCGCCAAATCGATTTTTAATTTAGGGGGGGCGCGCCAAATCGACAGTAAACTAAGGGGTGCCAATTGACCTTACTTAGGGGCGCAAATCGACCTTAATTTAGGGGCGCAAATCGACAGTAAACTAAGGGGCGCCAAATTGACCTTAAACTTATAGGGGCGCAAATCGACATTAAATTTAGGGGGGCGCCAATCGACCTTAAATTTAGGGGGCGCAAATCGACATTAAAGGTAGTGTCAGCCTTTTGCAGGAAAAATATTAATTTCTAGTTTTGAGAGGATATAGTAGTATACCAGTGACTATATTTCCACAACATGATTAAGCTCAAATGTGTAATGTTTGTCATTATATTGCAATATCAAAATTCATTCCTATTTTTCGTACCTCGAAAAATATACCATACGGTGCGAACCGCTGACCGTTAGCGCAGAGAATAATGCACGCTGATGCGCCGTGTGTATATGCTGTGTGCGGTCCGCATCGCACGCTCTGTAATATCAACGATGTTGATGGAGAGCTGGTCAAGATTGGTAGTCAGATTTTCGTTTCGTATTACTGATCTAGGCAACCTATGACAGTAAGATTACATAGACAGTATAGGTCGATCTTATTCTACAGTTATGCCAAGTTGCCTTAGTTTTCGAAATTTTTGAAAAAGGCTGATACTACTTTAAACTACGGGGGAGCCAATTGAGCTTAAACGTAGGGCGCCAAATTGACCCGAACTTAGATGGGGCGCCAAATTGACCTGAAGCTGAGGGGGCGCCTAATTGATTATTAAACTTAGGGGCGCCGAATCGACCTTAAACTAAGTAAGGGCGCCAATTGAAAAAGGGGGAGGGGAAAGGGTGGCCTTAAAAAAAATTAGGGGGGCGCCAAATCGACAGTAAACTAAGCAACGCCAATAAACTTAGGGGTGCCGAATGGACCTTAATTGGGGGCGCCAAATTGAGCTTAAACTTGGGGCGTCCAAA